>JACEFZ010007810.1:0-106289 GCA_014155875.1 Cepaea nemoralis
TTTTTCCCCCAAAATTTTTTTTTTTTCAAACCCCCCTTTTTTCCCAAATTTTGTTTTTTTACTTTATCAAATGCCTTAGTATAATCTATGAACCATAAATATATGTCCCTCCGTTTCTCTATTGACCTTTCTATTAGTGTCCGTGATGTATATATTGCATTGTTTGTACCCTTTCCTTCAATAAAACCGTACTGTTCTTCACTAATTTCCATTTTTCTTTTTTTTCTTGTTCTTCTCATTATAATTCTGAGTAGAAGCTTTGTGACATGGTTTATGAGGTTAATTGTACGAAAATCTTCACATTCAATTGCTCCTGGTCTCTTTGGTATTGCTATAAATACAGATTTTACCATATCGCTCGGTAAATATCCACTGTTGTAAATATCATTTAGCATTTTGGTTAATATATCTACTCCAAATTCTCCCAATACTTCTAATTCTTCTACTGTGATTTCATCTGGCCCAGCTGTTTTTCCTTTCTTCATATGTTTCATAGCGTCAGCGACTTCTTCTTTTAGGGTGGGCCTTCTGAGTTACTTTCTTCTGTTAATTCTTCCCTTTCTCCATTATATAATTCTCTTATATACTCATTCCACCTCTTCATTATAGCACCTTCCTCCAATAATATCTTTCCTGTTTTTGATTTCAAACACCCTGTATTTATTCCTATTTTTCTTCCTGTGAGCTCACTGATTTGTCTGTGCATACTTTTTTGATCTTTAATGGAATTTAATTCAATTTGTTTGCATAGCTCTTTTAACCAACTTTCTTTTGCCTTCACACATTTATAACATAATGACCATTAAAAGGGTGTCAATTGCAACGAGAAATCGTGTGTTGAAGTGTTACATAGAAATTGTACTCTTATGTGGATGTGAAACATGAGCACTGAGTAGACAAACTGGAAAAACATCTAATGGCTATGGAGATGTGGTTTCTGATGAAAATGCAAAGAGTACTATTGACAGACAGAAAACCAAATGAGCAAGTCCTACAAGAAGCAAATCAGAACCGTACACTGATTAGAGAAATTAGACGTAGGCAGTCAACACTATTTGGACATATTATAAGAAGAAATAAATTAGAGAACTATGTGACCACTGGCAAGATTGACGGAACAAAAGTAAGGGGAAGACAAAGAAGTAAATATCTGGATGGCTTGGCTACGTAGCAAGGTCGAGGCAAGACTACAGAGCTGATCCACGACTCTGGTGATCGAGCGAGAAGGCAAATCATGACCGCCCACATGATGATGATTCTTATTATTCCTATGTTTGATCAAAGCTATAATCATCAAGTGCCTTGCCCGCTGGCGTGGTCGGTTATGCTTCTCCGCAAATTGCGATCTCCGGCGTCATGAATTAATTAATGTATTGACTCACTTCCGAGCCATGACACAAGGCAGTCAAAAATCGTCTCTCGTCCTCTTTCTCTATCTCTCTTTCTCTCTTTCCACACATCGCTCGTGTTGTCACATGTTTAAGTTTTTGTCTTCTCATAATGTGGCAAAAACAATTATAGCTGCCTCTTTTTCACGTTTGTGATAAGTTGCATTTGCGACTCAATCTCTCTAAAATTGTCCAGGTGGCTCATTTTGGCTGTCTAATTAATTTTCAGCAATTTTCTATAAACCCACATATCCATGGCTTGTAGGGATATGTTCACCGGTTTACTAATTGCCCAGGATTTGCAGCTTTTAACAGTTTCTTTGCACTGTTAATGTGATGGGGCTTCAAAAGAAAACCTGAAAAGTGTGAAATATTTGCAATAACCATGCCATTGTCTTGTAACCTGTCAATATTGTTGTTAAGGATGTCAAGAGTGTTGAGCACGTGACATCAACGTACGGATGAACATGGTGACGTCATAAGGAAAGTTTAAAGATGCCCTCCCAAATTTTCACATGCACCAATGAGGAGCAGCATTCTGTTATCCGTTTATTTTTAATCATCGGCGAATGCAGGCCCAGTATGTCGATGCATGCCTGTCTGTCAGGCATGTGTATGGGTGGAGTAGAAAATTTCAAAACGGCGTGACTTCTGTGATAAAGTACAACAGGTGGTGCATGAGTGGTTACACAGGCGACCAAGAGCATTTTTTTTTCTACAAGAATCCAAGCACTGTATGGGCGCTGGAAGACTTCTATATCGAAAAATTATATATTTTTTATTTAATTTTTCAGAATATATTCAAAAAGTTACCCCCCCCCCCCCCCCCCCCCCCCTTTTCCAAAAAAAACAGACAAACAAACTAACAAACAAACAAACAAACAAACAAAAAAACAAACAAACAAACAATTAAGATTTTCATTTGAAGCCCCATCTTGTGTTAGCGTATGTATTTCTATATTTGATTATTGCTTTATAGGTGTTATAAATAAACAAAGCAAAGCAAGCTTTTACACGCCCTAAGACGCACTGGACATACGGTACTAGACCCAGCACTGGGAGGGTGATGTTGTCAGTATCACGTTGGCAGCATCAACACAAGTCGCGCATCAGTCTGTGTTCCCACATCCCTTGTCACAATTATTTCCCGACACTTGCACGTCTGTCGCCATCACACTTCCAGGTCTCCCACTACGCGGTTCATCAATGCCTTTGTGCCTTCCATTTTACAATCGTGTTACCCATTCATACATCATAATCTGACTCAAACAACTGTCTTTATAAGGAGCCATTATTTTTCTGCACATTTCAAAAAGCTGTGTACATTCTGACCACGTTAGTTAGTCTTTCCTCCTGAGCCTAAGGCGGCGCAAAGGGCAGAAGTCCTAACTCTCCATGCTTGGCAGTTCGCTGCTACCTGTTGTAGATCTTGAATGTTTACTTGGCCATTGAATGAGCCTTCTCTGATGATGGTTCTACACAGGGTCTCTCTTGGTATGGACCACGTAAACGAATAAAACGTAAAACGCCTCGTTGTTATAACCGCAGTGAAAATCGACAGTGGGGCTTATCCGTGTGTTTGTGTGTGTATGCGTGTGTGTGTGTGTGCCTGTGTATGTGTGTGTGTGTGTGTGTGTGTGTGTGTGTGTGTTTACACATATGTTTGATAAAAACAACTGTGTATGCGTCTAGCAGAATGAATAGTTTAAAGCAAGAAAGTATGACTCAAGGTGTGTACCATTGAGAAGCTTTCTGTAGAAGTGATCAGTTGAGATCTATATTAAAATATTGATCATGAATTAAATTAGCATTTAAATGAAACAGTTCACTTGGTCACGTTAAAGAATGCTACAGAAAGAAGAAGTCTATTAACTACTACAACAGACGCACTATCTGAACCGCTTAGTATCGACTTAACACATTCACGCTTCATTTCCGACGGCAAAGAGAAAACTACTTGAGAGTTCTTAATATGAACAAGGATAACAAGCACAACACACGACATATTAGAACCCAGAACATAGAGCAATGTACAAGTGTCGTGTCCTCCTTTAACGTGTCGTCCCTGGAGTGACGAGAGTCAACACCCACATTATAATATTTTTTTTCCCCTATCAATATCCTGGAGAATCCACCAGCTTCCGTCCAACACACTCCATCAGCCCATGGACACCTTTTCCTATCACTCTTAATTTATTAAAAGACAAGTGTAACGTATATGAAACGTGTATGTGAAGAAAATGTGTGTCGTGTACTATAACATAAATGTATGTGTCAGCCCTCAAAGTTCAGGATCATAGTGTAGACATCATGGCAAGGATTACACGACATCATTCGAGTCAGTACGATAAACCTCACCGAAGTCGTATCCTTCTCTCCAGACATGTCCTCCTCCAGGAACTCTGATGACCATGAGATCTGAATCCCATGTAAATATAATCCGTGGAAAAAAAACTATTATTGTTCCTAACGCAACTGTTCCTAATAGTTTATAGAAACTCCGGCTTCATAATTCCGGCGCAGTGAAACAAACATGGAACACTGTCCTATGAACAGGACTTTTTGTCTCTTGCTAAATGTTCGCTAGTTCTCACTATTAAACAGTTATTGTCTATACTCCAATAGAGTCCTTTATTTTTGTTCTAGTCATAAGTGAACTGAATATCCATCACTACTGGTGTGTTAAAACTGGTATGACCTAAACTCATTCGGTATTTATCCGGTAGGATTCATATACCATTCAGCTCCACTGAGCAATGTTGATCATCTTCCTCTAGCATAAGCTCTTTTGTAAAGTTGCTGGCCAATCTTCCTGCGCCAAACTTTATCCGGGATCGGATTTTTCCTTGGCTCTGTGTTCTTCATTCCAACCAGAGGAAACCTGTAACATAAATCATATAACCGGTGATAGCCTCCCCGTCACTGAACTCTATTAGATGATCGTGGGCCATCGGCCTCGCTCAGAAAATATAATGAACCTATCAGGGACAGATGACTGAACACATAGGTTATCCTCAGGTCCAAGACAAGAAAAAAAAAATCAACAAACAGAATGCGGAACCCCCCCCCCCCCCCTCTCCCCCCACCAGGGAGCACCCACTGGAATATCCCAATTATTCCTCATTACTCAATTCTCAACTAGTAAAGCTTATCGACACTTCACTAATCTATTTTCAACTAACAGAGCCAAGTATCACTTCCCTACTCTAGCTAGTTTTCCACTAACAGTGCCAATCATCACACTCTAGTTTTAACCAGGCTACAGTCTATATTAATTAGAACTAATTATAATAGGTTCTACCTTAGGCAAAACTGCAGTTAGATCAAATTACATCCACTCTTGCCATGACAGGCACGTGTAAAATTAAATTAACTCAATTCGCACACGGTAGACATTTTCCAAATCAGAACTGCAGTGCCGAAGCACGTCCACTAAAATCCAAGGGTTTGGTCAACACTGTTTCTCCCGATCAGGGTTTTCTGGCAAACCCCTAAAATTGGTCACGTGACATGGTTGATGTCCTGCAGGTGTTATTTGGGCATATCACCCATTGTCAAGAATCGATTTTCCCTGGCCTAGTCACTGTCAAAGTTGTCATCACTTGTTTTGACTCCCCCAACAAACTAACGAGTTACGGTATGATCCCAACAACAGTTTTCCCCAACAAGCTGCCAATCTTTTTGCTGTCCGGAAACTATAAATTGACAGATGGACTGTTTTCTTCCGAGCTGAGTACTTCCGCTTCCACTCCGACTTGTTTATAATCTGTCAAAGCGATGTATGATTCAGCTCATTCACTTCCCCTACACATCTGCAACTGTTAATTTTGCCCGACATGTGATGGCCGACATCCGATTGCTACCATGATCCCACGGGTTCCATCTGTATTCAAATGTTGACGAACTGTCAAAGCGATGCAGGGATATGTCTCACTCACCACCGAATGTTTCCAATCCCTCGACCAGATGTACACGTGCAGCTACAAATATTGTCCTGGGATTTTGACATCCGATTTGTTTTTACTGTTAGTTAAAATAGTTGTCGCTGGCAGATAGTCCGTTTAATCAGAAAGCCTCTATAATAATCAACTGGTTAAACGTAAGGTTTTATTTTGCGACAACAAGAATCATCATCTTCTTCTTCTTCTTCTTCTTCTTCTTCTTCTTCTTCTTCTTCTTCTTCTTCTTCTTCTTCTTCTTCTTCTTCTTCTTCTTCTTCTTCTTCTTCTTCTCCTCCTCTTCCTCCTCCTTCTTCTGTGCCTTGTATAACCCATTCCGACATAGATACTCAACCAACTCACGCCAGTCGTCTTATGTTTTGCTCTCCCCTGCAGCTCCGACCATATACTTTCAGATTTATTTATCTTTCTTTAATTTTGTTTTTCCATATGTGTTTTGGTCTCTTGTTATTTTGTTCGTCTTGTGGGTTCCAGACAATGGAGTCTCTTAACCATCCTCCTGTTTTCTTAGTGTGTGTCCAATGTCTCGATATCTTCTGTTCCCCACCCTTTGATTCACTTGGATGTGTATGTTCTCTCTATGATCCCCACATTTGTGATTTTTTTATCCACTTTATTCCCTTTAATCTAATAGTGAGAGTGGGTAGTTTATTAATAATTCTTTAGTTGTTCTCCATATTTCTGATCCATGCAATAGTGCTAATTTAACATTGGATTTAAATATTCTAAGATTGCTATTAAGCTTTATTTTCACAAACTTCTATACATTCCCTGCTGTTATGATAGCAAGTCTTTTGCCGTGTGACTAGAATATAGATATTAACACTTGGTCCCACACGCCACATTAACATTCTAGTTACAATCTATAAAATCTGCTACACATCGTTTTTATGTTACTAACGAGGCTAATGACAATGTCAATTGTCTTTCCAAACGTACAAAACGTACCTAATGGGCTTTACAATAATACTCTCGTACACATATACGCAGGTAGCAAGTCAAGTCATTTGCAGAACGTCGCTCTCGTTACAGCCCACAGTAAAGAGTCTCGATCCTTCGCCACTTGCACTGCATTAAGCAGTTTCATGGACATGACTTTATAGTGCCCTTTGTCCACAGTTGTCTTGACGGCTTCTGCCTCGTTATCAAGAAACAATGAATTCCTTTGCTGTTATTTCTAAACTTTGACATGTGCTGTCGCCTATTTATATCAATTTCTTCGTTGTTCGTATCTGATCGAATATCAGTATTTTTTTTTTCTATTCCTGGTGCACGTTCTTTTATGGAGGTTACTTAAGACTTCCGCGCATACTCCTCGAGTTTCTTCTTTAGAGCTTATGAAACACACCATGATTCATATCTAAATCTATATATAAATAGCACCACGTAATATTGTAAGATATATATATATATATATATATATATATACCTTAAAAGTGTGAATATCAATTATAATAACAACGTCATTGTCTTGTAACCTGTCAATATTGTTGTTAATGAAGTCAAGAGGATTGGGCACGTGCATTCATGGTACAGACGAACACGGTGACGTCATAAGGACAGTTTAAAACTGGCCACCCCACTTTTGACATACACCAAAGAAGAGCAACGTTCTGTTATCCGTTATTTAATAAGTGAAGGGGTGAAACTTATTAAAATCCATCGGCGAATGAAGGTCAAGTATGGTGATGCAAGCCTATCAGGCCAGCAAGTGTAAGAGTGGAGTAGGAAGTTTCAAAACTATGACTTCTGTGACATTTGAATAACACAGATACAAACAATAGATTGCAAGATTCATTGCCTGGCATATTTCGCTGCATCTCGTCAGGTACATACTGCAGAATTCACACAACATAAATTAAAATAACTAGATAAATCGTTAAAACTGAAATATACACATGTTCGCACAGTAATGTCAATTGTCTACCACGGTAATTTTAAACTGACTAACATGTCTATCTATTTCCACAAAACTGGCTTGTGTAGATTAATTATTATGGCTTCTGCAAACTTTAACAAGCGAGTATTTTGTGTGTTAAACAACACGCGAAAGGAACTGTCGCTTTCAATCACATGGCCGCTTTCCAGCATATACCTAGCAATTGATGAAGCGGTTACTTTGTTACTGCAAAGTTTGTTATTTTTAATGGCCATTGATTTTGGAGTACCTTGTGTTCTATCATCGTGTGCCTGATGTAGTGGATTGCTTTCTCAGTTCTCACCGTGGTTTCCAGCCATTATCAAACCCCTTTGAGATCATAAACACTCTATATATTTTTATCTCTCTCTCGCTCTCTCTCTCTCTCTCTCTCTCTCTCTCTCTCTCTCTCTCTATCTCTCTCTCTCTCTCTCTCTCTCACTATTGTTATTTGTTGTTTTGGGCTTATAAAATAATCAACGGTAAAATACAATTATATTTTGTTAAAGCCTTACATTAAGATAGAAAGAAAAAAAAATATACAGGCATACACACACACAATGACAAACAAACTCACTACATACACATCCCGAAGGAGGAGTCTACTATGGGTCCGTGAAGAGTTAGAACCAGCCAATTGTGTAGGCCTGAATGCACGGAAGAATATTTCAGCCTCTTTTAGCGAACGTCAAAGCCATTTGCCGAACTCCTGTCGGTTACCACTACATCCATCCATCCATCCATCCATCCACGCACGCACGCACACACACACACACACACACACACACACACAAACACACACACACACATAGACCAACATGCTAATCAACCCACCGACCCACCGACTGTCCGATCTTTCTGCCCTCCGACCCATCGACAGACCCACCAACAGACCGATCGACCGACCTACTCGCCGATCCACCGATCGGTTGTCCAACCGAACGGCCGGCCGACGGGCGAAAAGGAAGAAGACAAATATGCCTAAACATCAGATCAGTCTAATAAAACGGTGTCACAAACTTCAGCATGTATTGGAAACTGAAACACTGTGGCCAGATTAAAAGTTAGTATGACTTGAAAAGAACACCGAATGGAAGGATTGGTTCTTAAAAGATGAGCCTTGAGTCGTTCGACAAGAAGATGGACAAAGGTCAGTTGCTGATACCTTGGATATATAACCGCACAGGGCACACGAAATAGTAAAGGATCGAGAAACAGTTCTGGTTATGAACTTCAAAACCCGGTGACAGATGGCAAATAATATGAGAAAAAAGCAAGGGGAAGACAAAACGTTATTTACCCGGATGGCTTAGCCACATGGCATAAACGGGCCAATAGCACAGACCTGATCTAAGACTGGTGATCGTGTGAGATGGCGAAGTATTAACGGCCATGATTATATGCATGGCGCGTGATTATGATCACATTTCCTCCGTGGAATATATGGTGTAAAACGTTCTGGAATTGAAAGAATTAAAGTTGTATAAAACAGTTCGCATACATCAGATAGCACTTGAATGTATAATATAACTGTATGGCAGTGTTCTTGTGTGTGCTACACTAATCTAACAATCAATTACTTTCATTTCTGTGGTGACTCGTGTTTCCCGTCGTATTGATATATGTAGAGGCTTATGTAGTAAACAAAGGTAAAATCAACAGGGGCTGGTTGAGGGGATGAGGGAGATTCTCATGCCCTAGATGTATTGGGTGTATGCTATTAGTCCCATGTATTATAAATACGTTAGTCAGTTAGTCGCGGTTCCAATTTCACGGCAAAAGGCAGCCAAATTATGCTCCGTTCCTGTGCCAGATTTAAAGATAAATGGGTGAATAATTAGGTCCATTAGTATCGGTCGCCGTTACTTCGGATGACATTTCGTGAAAGTGAAAATGTAAGTAAAGGACTCGTTTAAATACATTTAGGTGGATCTCACAATGGTGGTAAACATTTCTTTTTCTAGATAAATCTGCAGTAATGTGGTTGGGTATGACACCTGCTGCCTTTACTTCTTAAGACAGTTAGTCAGTAGTTAGTCGAAAGATCATCCTCATTGCACATCGAACCATTCAGTCCATAAGTGCTCGGATCCCCTCCTCAGCAAATCCCGCAGCGTGTAGCGGCTCACGACACTAGTTCTGTGTTGGTTTATTACTCTTCTTTGGCTTCCTGCGTAGTGTTCTTGTTTGGCCACACTTCTTTTAACTTGCTGTTATCGCAGCCTCACCATGGTTGTAGATTCCCAGACATCGCTTGATTCTCTTAAACGACTTACTTCTCGTAGAGCATTCAGAATGTCTGCCTGGTCCATGGCTCGTCCGCCTTCCAAAGTAGCCCTACCTGCAAGCCTGTCAGCATGCTCATTCCCTTGTACACCCGCATGCCCTGGCGCGAAAATAAAACCAATCTTTGCCAGCCGAGACCACTCCAGAGACAACAGCCACTCTCTTCGGAACCATCCCATCTCTATCCTCCTGAGCATACTCACTGAGTCACTAAGGACACATGCCCCATTGAATGTCTGTGTCTCGAGCCATGTTATTGCTTTATTTACTGCCATGACTTCCATAGTTAGGCTGCTTGTGGTCAAAGCAAAAGCGCCAGACTCTTCCTTTACAATTTTCCCTCCGGTCTGAGCCGTAAAGGACCATGAACTTTTCACTCCTCGGACGACCGGTCCATCCCTGTAAATGACAGCATCATCCTCTAAAGAATTCTCGAAGATCAGAATCTGTACTTCCGCTTCCACAGCAGCCGAAATGTCTTGTCTGCATGTCCTGTCTAGTTGGATGTACACTGAAAAGGATGTACAGAACTCTGTTGGCACGTGTACCCACTCCTCGCCAGGTTCTAAGTCCTCATTTGAACACACCTGCTGAAGAATGTCTTCGACTTGACCCATCCACGACATTTCTCTTTTTAACCTGCTGCCGTTTAATATCTTGATGTCGCTGTGCAGTTGATGTTGTGTGTTGGCGTTAACTCTGAGATAGGCGCATGCTTGGCAAATGTGTATTCTGTCCCTCATGGTTGGAAAATCAAGAAGGTAGCGCATCGCCCTGCATGCTGTATCTCTTGTACATCCAAGAATAATGCGCATAGCTTCGTTCTGTATCCTTTCCATTCTTTCTATCTGCTTATGGCTGAGAGTCAGGATCGCCATCGCATAACCAAAACAGAAAGGACCAGACCTTCGCACAGAAGACGTAGATGGCGTTTCTCACAGTTTTCCGCCGCCATCACCCGCATAGCAGCCAAACCCCGCTTGGCCTTTGTTATCACCTGGTCTGCGTGCTCAGTTTTAGCGCGATCGAATCGTGTCCCCAGGTAATTCATTGCCTGCGTTCTTTTCACCATCTCTGAACTCAAGATTTACAGTTGGCGTTGGGGTGTTGAAAATATGGTTATTCAAGGAGAACCATGGCACTGTTGCCTTTGTTGGGCTGACCGTTGCCCCATCTTCAACACACCATGTGCTTATGCGATTGAATTCGGTTTGTAGTTCCACAGCAACCTGATCTCTATCTTTACCCTGACGATACACTAAAACATCGTCTGCATATGACAATGTCCTACCCGGTCCTATGATTTGCTCGCTGGTGATTCTCACAGTGTAGGCGTTGAACAGTACCGGAGATAATGGTGATCCCTGCGATAGGCCAGGATATATTCTTGTTGGTGCCGAAGTCCAACTGCCACATCTAAAAATTAATTTCCGTTGGAAGAGGGCTGCAGCGATCCAACTAAGGAGGAAAAGACTTATCTTGATTTCAAGAAGTTGAAGCATTAAATAACCCAATGGTACCTAATTGTACGCGTCTTCAAGATCAATCGCTGCAGCAAATGTTTCAATGCCTGAGTGGAAACCTTCATAGACATCATGGGCAAAAACTGCTGCATTGATCAAGGTTCCTCAGTTTGGATGGTATACTCCCAGGGTAGATGGGGAAACACCTTGCCTCTCTAGCTGACTTGATATTGTTCTGGCAATTACCTTCTCTAGCTGGCTTGATATTGTTCTGGCAATTACCTTCTCTAGCTGACTTGATATTGTTCTGGCAATTACCTTCTCTAGCTGACTTGATATTGTTCTGGCAATTACCTTCTCTAGCTGGCTTGATATTGTTCTGGCAATTACCTTCTCTAGCTGACTTGATATTGTTCTGGCAATTACCTTCTCTAGCTGACTTGATATTGTTCTGGCAATTACCTTCTCTAGCTGACTTGATATTGTTCTGGCAATTACCTTCTCTAGCTGACTTGATATTGTTCTGGCAATTACCTTCTCTAGCTGACTTGATATTGTTCTGGCAATTACCTTCTCTAGCTGACTTGATATTGTTCTGGCAATTACCTTCTCTAGCTGACTTGATATTGTTCTGGCAATTACCTTCTCTAGCTGACTTGATATTGTTCTGGCAATTACCTTCTCTAGCTGACTTGATATTGTTCTGGCAATTACCTTCTCTAGCTGACTTGATATTGTTCTGGCAATTAACTTCTCTAGCTGACTTGATATTGTTCTGGCAATTACCTTCTCTAGCTGACTTGATATTGTTCTGGCAATTAACTTCTCTAGCTGACTTGATATTGTTCTGGCAATTACCTTCTCTAGCTGACTTGATATTGTTCTGGCAATTACCTTCTCTAGCTGACTTGATATTGTTCTGGCAATTACCTTCTCTAGCTGACTTGATATTGTTCTGGCAATTACCTTCTCTAGCTGACTTGATATTGTTCTGGCAATTAACTTCTCTAGCTGACTTGATATTGTTCTGGCAATTACCTTCTCTAGCTGACTTGATATTGTTCTGGCAATTACCTTCTCTAGCTGACTTGATATTGTTCTGGCAATTACCTTCTCTAGCTGACTTGATATTGTTCTGGCAATTACCTTCTCTAGCTGACTTGATATTGTTCTGGCAATTACCTTCTCTAGCTGACTTGATATTGTTCTGGCAATTACCTTCTCTAGCTGACTTGATATTGTTCTGGCAATTACCTTCTCTAGCTGACTTGATATTGTTCTGGCAATTAACTTCTCTAGCAGCTTGCCTATTGTATTCTGCATGGTTATTCCTCGATATTCCTGAATTTTTTTGTGGTCTTTGTCAGGCTTCGGCAAGGGAATCAGATAGCTGTGTAACCACTCCTCCTTGATGCTAGCACTACCTATACTGTTGTTGTACATGTCTGCTAGTTTATCTAGCTCGTTGTCGGTACACATATTGATGTCGTCATATCTTATGCCATCTGGCCCTGGAGCGCTGTTTTTTTTTTTTTTAAATCGTCAAAGCACAGCCTTGATTTCTTTCACTGTCACTGTGTCTTCATCCGAACAGTTCTGGGTCCTGCACCTATCTGAGGTAACCTCCTTGGCAAGATTCGGCCTCTTATGTCTGTCTGGTTGCTCTGCTCTAAATAGCGTTCGAAGAGGGCTTTGCCCTTGTTCTCGCCAGTCCTCTGCCAGATGAGGTCAGCACTTTGGAAGTCAGGAATACTCTTATTCTTGACTACCCCACTCATGCTTTTATGTAGTCGCCAGAACAATTTCAGTGACTTGTCTGTGCTTACTCTTTGACACACCTCTGCCCATTTTTCACTTTTAATCACATTAACAATTTTTTAAAAAAAATAGCTTACTATTGTACGCATCTCTCTTTCTAAGTGCATGCCAGGAATAGGATAGGCAACTCTGTTCTTCTTGACGCTTTGCCATTTCCTTACAGCATTCCGCTTATCCACCCAGGCCTTTTCCACCTCAAAATTCGACCAAGGTGGCTGCTCCCAGCATTTTGTCCTGCCCTGAAGCTTTCTGTGCTTGTTGCGCCTTATTTTACTCACCACATCTTGCCCTGTACTGTCATACTGGAAAGTCTTGACCGTTGACTTGTGCTGCCTGGTTCTGCCTTTCTCCACCAATATGCTGCACGGGTGGTGGTCACTGCCGTGGTACCCTAGGACACCGCATCTACACACTGTAATGGGTGAAGGAGAAACCAGCGCCAGATCAATATCACTGTCCTCATCACCTGGACGACTTGCTGTACTGGTGACACAGCCACTGTTGATACAAACCAGGTCAATGGTTTCAAGTGCAGTCTTGAGCTCCTCCCCTGTGTGTTGGAGGAAATGTTTCCCCATGATCTGCAGTTAGCGTTGAAATCGCCACAGAAAAAGAAATAAAAAAGATTTCTCTCGTGACCTAATATGTCACTTAAGTTACAAGTTCCTAAGACATTTCGTAGTATCCATTTCAGTCTAGGTCTAGCTAGGAGCATAAACAACATTTGAAAGTAAACCCCTGTCATGAGGACTAGACTATCTGTCTCATGGGGCCGGCAGACAAGCATGCTAGTTAGTGCTCTATAGCAGTTCAACTGTCCGCTGCCATATTGAAAGCAGTTGTGGACAGTTGTCTCTGGAGGGGTCACGGCTGACAAAGATTAATTTCATTTTCGTGCCAGGGCATGTGGGTGTACAAGAAAATGAGCAGGCTGACAGGCTTGCAGGTAAGGCTACTGAGGGGACAGGAAGACCCATAAACCACGCTGATATACTGAATACTCTCGTGTGCAAGAATCAAATGATGACTGTGAATCTACAACCATGGTCAGACTGCAAGAACAGCAAGTTAAAAGTGGTGTGGAGACAAGAACACTCTGGAGGAAGGCAAAGAAGATTAATAAAACAACACAGAAGCGGAGTCGTTAGCCGCTACACGATGCGGGATTTACTGAGAAGGGATTCCGAGCAATTATTGACTGAATGGTTCGATGTGCAATGAAGATGATCTGTCTGTCGACTAAGCAGTTCACCTTCTATAGTTAGTTGCACGTTCTATGCAGGACATCACAATCGATTTCAGCATTTCTTGGCTGTTAATAATTTAATAGGCAATATTACGCTTAGCAGCTTGCTAATACTTTCTGAATGACCCGACGCTCATAATATTGTAAAAAAAATCATCGCAAGGAGAACTTCTCCCAAAGGACCTACAGCTGGCTTCGAATCCGTTATGCGAGAAAGTGACACCCATTCACTAACCCGACGCCACAGACACAAACAACCCTGCTAATTTATACAATGCTGTTAGAGATAGCGTCTCACTTTAGTTGGCAGACTGAATGGTTTGCTAACAGCTGAAACACTAGCTGACTTTCAATGGGCGCAGAATTACATTTGCAAATATAATACAGACTTGGCTGTTACCACTGCAATAAACAGTTGCAGTATTCGTGCGTGAAATTCGCTGTTTGACATGTGTGATATAAAATAAACCTACATCATGTTTTAGCAAGGAAATTAGGCTCTTCGTACATACTGACTTCATGTTCAATGTGGGTAAGCGAATAAGTGGAGAAAAACATTTAAGATGTTGCCAGGTAGACTACGGAATCTTGGATTACTGGTGTTCGCATGTTGTTTATTTGCAACAATGTGGAATTACACAAGGTATTTATGTCTGTACGAATACCTCTAACAGAAAAATATTGAAGCAGACCATTATCATCATTACGTGCTATTCATGGTGACGCAGGCGATCGTGTTCTTTCACAACCATCTGAATTATAGTGTGCTGATATAGTTGATGATCTTCATGTGTGTCAGCCTGTCAACTCAAGCAGCATTGTCTCCTTTTGTCTCTACCTCTAAGTGTTCAATCTCGTCGGTTGTCACAACTTTCTCCAGTTCCTATCGTCTTACTTATATCGTGATATAAATTGGCAATTATGTTCTTGTGTGCAAGCAGACACTGTCAATCTTATAACTACTACAGGCACTATGCTACCTTGATATATGATAGTTTGTCACATTGTGCATAATAATTGACATTTGTCTATCAAGAATGATGATGATCATTCATTTCATCCATTGGGGATGACAGTTTGGAGCCGTGAGTTCTAAGATGGCTGGTCAGGCCTATTTTTGCTTGACAATGTTGGCAAAGAATGCTCGATGTTCCCGGATCACCCGCAGTGATATGTTTGTCCTGCCTTTCTTTTCCACATCTCTTGCAGTCATGTTTGCTTCGCAAGTGACTACACCCTTGCGCAGTTATGTACGCCACGAATTTCGGTCTTTGGCAGTAGTCTCCCAAGTGTTGTGATGAATTTCAAAAGCTTTTAGTGAGATCTTCAGAGTGTCTTTAAAGCGTTTCCTTTTGCCGCCACAGGAGCATTTACCATAGCGTAGCTTTCCGTTAAATAAAAAAAAAGCATTCGTTTAGGGAGCCTGTGATTTGGCATGCGAGTCAAGTGACCAACCCAAAGAATCTGATTCTTCATTAGTATAGTGTGGATACTGGGCATGGACGCTCTTTCTAGGACTTCAGTGAATGGGATCTTGTCTTGCCATTTGATCTTCAGAAACTTCCTAACGCATAATGTATGGAAGTTGTTTAATTTCCTAGCGTGTCGCTTGTAAACAGTCCAGGTTTATAACAGCGTGAATAATAATTACAACTCTATAGACCATGGATGATGTTATACCTCTCCATAGCAGAAAGTCCGGACTGAATTATAGCATGAGATATGACTGTGTGGTTGTGTGCAAGTGTGTCCTACACTATTCTAGAAATATACTACTTCATTTCTGTGGTGACTTGTCTTTCCTGCCATATTGATACACGTAGAGGCTTATGTAACAAACAAATGCAGCATGATTCCTTTCTCGGCTTCATAGGTTACTCCAGATGAAAGGTAACAGCAATACGCCTGGAACACGACAAGCTACAGAAGCTGCCGGATGAGCAGCGCAATTCTCTAACTGTACTCCTGTCGGAGCTTCGATTATAGACAAATTGCAGACCAAGTTCTTTTACTCGCACTAGGATTAGGCTTGTAACCTCCCAAATACACTCCTGCAGCTGAAACTATTAGAACAGTGTGGATTATCGGGTTTGATGAGCGCCGCCCAACATTCGGCGCTAACTGAAAGCTGGCAGTAACGTCTGTGTCTCGACGTGCATTCAACCGCCGAAGCATTAAAACTCAAACTTGAATGAATTTATGTAACAAAAGTCGCTCACCTTGAAGACTGGTATAATTTTGAGATAAATCCTTTTATGTCGGATCTGCTCTCTTTTAGACAAAATGAACACAACACTGCTGTATCATATAACGGGCCCCTGACACGGGGGCGGGACGTTATATATGTTAATACAAACTTGGCCGTTCATCTAATTCTATAATTACCCAATCTCCTAAAGCATATTGCAGCTAATGTCCAAAAATAACTCGTTGTCTATACTTGATATATGTCCCGGTCCTGAGTATGACAAGAATGCTATATAAACAGGCGATATCCCTTCCTCAGTAACAATGCCTTGCCCTATATGATCAAACCTTTTGCTCACGGAGCTTTCAGGGAAAAACACACACAGCCGTCTTGATGTCCTTTCTCGAAGTCACCCTCTGCTGTCCCTGACGATCATTACGTCGTCCTAAGTTTCTAGTCGTCAAGTCATTCTATTGTTAGACTGTGTCACACGTCGTTCTTGATGATAATATCAATGTTCTTGATTATCTTTGCTTGATATTGTCGTGTGATTGTCGTTGTCTAGGTAACGATGTTCATGGTGTGTCAATGGAGATATCTACCTGACTCTTAATCCAACTCACCCCCGCAGTGCATATTCACCAGGCATTAAACAAGATTCCGTTGGCGCACATAATCCTTTATTACAGAAATAAGACGGACAAACGGAACATGATTATACATCCAGAAACAATGTAATCCATAGAATATAAATATCCTCCTCACAATTTAACCAGCACACATCAATGCCTTCTCACGGCCTGCTTCTCATCACATTCACAAGACAGGTAATCCAGCTACTATCCACGGCTGGATCTCCCACAATACAACCCACACATTGGGTTGGAGCCACTGCTCAACTATAGAACCCACTCTGGTTCAGGCCTGTCTTCCCAACTCGGAGAACAACACAACCCCGTTGTACGTGGACTACCGACTCCTTCGGTATCTCAAACTCAACTCCCTGAAACGACCTGCCCCGCAGTCAGTCTCTTCTCTCACTGCCCTTCCAGTCTCCTGACTTCACACAACACACAACTGTCTTTCGCCCCATCCGCCTTAGGGGTTTTTTCCCTCTACCCTCACTATTTTATTTCTCCGGACTGGCTGTCTTCTCATAGCCAGGTCAGTCACTTTACTGTCTCCCACTCTCATCTCCATTCTTCCTCATGCCCGGTCACTCACCTCAATGTCAATGACCCAGGCTTATGTCATCACCCCCCTCTTAAAAGAAAACTTCGTTTTCAAATATTGGGAGACTAAAACTTACTAAACATGTGACCCAGACATATAGCCTGGGTAGCCCTAAGTATGGCTGCACCTTACTCTAGCTACCACACTACATAATACATCAAATGCTCATATTACACTCCTATATTCATCACACATAAATACAACCATCTATCTTGTGTATCAATGCATGAACTAATACATCACATAATAATAATAATACATCATAGAAAAGCATTATACTTATGTACCCACAGGTCTCTTACTACTTCACGACCCCACAATACTATTTGTGTACCGACCCTATATCAGGTGGTTCTGTTCTTGCATTAAACCACCTCTGATTCCTGTCGATGCTGTGTCTACCTTTCATGTACCCATGACTCATGGTACCTCTACAATTACAACATCTGTTTGCTATCCCTAGCCCTGGGTCAGTAATGTCGCGAAAACTCTTTTGACCTGACTCAACTTTCCTATCTGCATATTGCACCGTTACACTTGAGTCTCTGTTTAGTCTGAGCTCTTTATTCAATCTTGGCCCATATACCTGGCACCTTGCTTTCTACTGCATACGCCTTTTGCCTATGTGCCCTGCACATGCACTATCCTGAGCTGTTCTAGTATATCGGTCTCTATGTGCTAAAGGTACTGCTCCTTGCCCACGTGCAGTTCTGCTATCTGAAAACCTGCGAGTGAGAACATTGTTCTTCCTCTCGAAGCACCATCTACCTTTCTTTGACTGTCTATGTTCTACTCTCCTACACCCTTGGGAACATTTGTTCAGAGTAGTATCTTGTCTCTGGGATTCACTAGCACTATATATGGGATCCATTCTCATCTGCTCCGCTGTACTATCCTTGTCCTGAGTTCCTGTGTCTACTTCAAGTGCCTCTCCTACCTCAGCTATACTCTCTAATTTAGGTTCTCTTGTGGTAACTACCTCGTTACTGCTTACACTATATTTTCGGTCCCAATAAACTACTTCCTCTTCTGTACAATCTTTAACTCCTATAACATTTCCTATGATCAAATCAGCCACTGGTGAGTCCAGAACACACGCTGTCACTCTTCCAGTGATATATGGTGCTTTTACTGTTATTATGGCTACTGGGTAGAACTCTACTGTGCCGTTGAATGTTATGCATCTAATCTTTTTCCCTTTATAATCCGAGAGATCTATTAAACTTCTCCTCACTCCGATAGACGTACATCCGGAATCCCTAATTGTTAACGCTGGTCTATCATTGACAAATCCCTGATGCAACTTCAAACTTCCTCCTTCATGCACTGCTGATCCTGCTTTTACTGTATGACCACATATTAGGACTGGCTGACTGTCTTTTTCAAAAAGAGGTTTGCACCCACTACAATCTTCATTGTTCAGCGTCTCAATTACTTGCGCTGCATTTGAGTGCTCTGTTTCTCTCATCCTACATTGATGGCTGATATGCCCCTTCTTTCCACATTTGAAACAAGTAATCTCCCTTTTAGTGTTGTTCGTTGGTCCATCTGATGGCTGTGCATCACACTCTGCTGCCTTGTGTCTCCAGCTCCCACAATTCCAACATCCGGCATAATTTGGACGTCTCTGGAAATTCCCTCTTCGATATGGGTACCGTCCTACTCTACCAACATTGTTTCCTCGGAAACCATTATCTTGAAGTTCTTGCTGCTCACCTTTCTGTGCTGAATCCACACTTTTCGCCCTTGGTCTGATAACTGGATTCTGGTTCTGTTTAGTGTACGCTGCACAGACTATTTCCTCACTCATTAGTTTCCCAATAGATACGTTAGGATGTGCAGTCATGTAGTTTTGCCCTAACTGAGACATTGTGTCTATGTCCTTTGGCTTCCGTTCCTCAAAGAACGCCACTAAATTAGAATTGCATGCAGATACTACCTTGTCTCTTAACATTAGATCTACTAATTTATTAAAATCTTTCCCTACTTCTGCGAGCTCCATCCATTTGTTAAATGTATTCTTTACTGTGTTAACAAAGTCTGTGAAATCTTGATTTGTCTCTGGCCCTAACTGTCTAAACTTTGTCCTATATCCATACTCAGTTAGTTGGAACTTTGTCAGCAAACGTTGACGTAAGATAGTGTAGTTGTTTCTTTCTTCTACAGGTAAATTAAACATGGTGTCTAGTGCCTTACCCGTAAGAAGCTCCCCTAGTCTAATAGCATACTGTTCTTCGGGGATGCCTAACACTTTCGCTGATGCCTGATATCTGTCAAGATAAGCTTCAAGGTTGTCTCGGTCCGTAAAGTATGGCAGTTTTAATCTCTGTGACGACTGCGATGGTCTTCTGCTTTCCTCACTTTGACCTTTCGAAGATAGTTCTAGTTTTCTTAACTCGATTTCAGTTTGCATCTGGCACTTGATCTTCTCTTTCTCAATTTCCATTTCAGCTAACTTTACTTCCTGTAGACGTTTGTTTTCCATTTCACCTAGTTTTACTTGTGTCTCTTCCTGTAGACGCTTGTTTTCCATTTCAGCTAGCTTTACTTGTGTCTCTTCCTGTAGACGCTTGTTTTCTATTTCAGCTAACTTTACTTCCTGTAGACGTTTGTTTTCCATTTCAGCTAGTTTTACTTGTGTCTCTTCCTGTAGACGCTTGTTTTCTATTTCAGCTAACTTTACTTCCTGTAGACGTTTGTTTTCCATTTCAGCTAGTTTTACTTGTGTCTCTTCCTGTAGACGCTTGTTTTCCATTTCAGCTAGTTTTACTTGTGTCTCTTCCTGTAGACGCTTTGCCTCGCGTTCATTATGCCTCTCCTCTCTTTCCGTCTGCTTTTGTTCTTTCGCTTCTGCATACTCCTGTAACTCTTTACCTTTCAGGCCTATTCTTTCACCTGCTTCAATATAATCCATTAAAGTAGGCATCTTGTACTTGTGGACACGTTGCTGTCTGTCAGCCAACTATAAATGTAAAGCCTCTGCTACTAGTCCTTTGTGTGCCTTCAATACGTACACTACCACTCCTTGTGCACGTAACTGCGTAGTGCTAAAATATCACTCTGTACTCACCCAGTCACTCTATACGCACTAGGTAGTGGGGGGGGGAAGTATCACCTATACTCCCTTATATCTATATATCTATGACCACAAGTTCATAAAGTCCCTGGAAATATTGTTAAACATACATATAAATACATATACAAACAAATGGATGATAACACTAAGTGATGACTATCCAACGCTAGACTTCACAAGCTGAGTACACGGAGACGATGATCACACAGAAATAAACCACAGTGACAACCACAAGCTTGTGTAGAGACACCCACAGTGCGCGTAAAATATAAACTGACTCAGATACCACTAGATATTAGACACGACAAAAGTTCACAATAATAACATATATCCGAACACAGCAAATATCATATGCAAATATTATGAAAAGAAAGAGAAACAAAAACAATTTATAGCATTAACATATACACAAATCTGACGTCAGACAACTCGGCTCTAGATATTGGTTAAGACTATTTCAATGCCACTGCACGACACGTTAACTCATTAACGTTTTTTTTACAAAAATATCGTAAGCACCAGAAAAAAAAAATTTTTGTGCTGTATCCCGACTCTCGAGAAACACCCCAAAAAATCCCCTACTCTTGACAAACACTGGACCACATACAAGTAACAGCTTAACAACCGAAAACAATATTTATAAGACAATGAGCAGCAAACAGAATGTCCAACTCGTTGGCCGACAAATATGTGCCCATAAATCCGTCGCCAAAAGTTCTTATTTTGCTGTTAATAGTTTTTCACAATATGCTGGAAATGTCTGTGTTAAATTCTCCGAAATGTTTACGACGCTAGATTTCAAAGCGACTTGTTGTTTTGTTGAGTGGTTCGTGAATTCACGTGGTGATCACAAGTTCCAACTGTCGACAAAAGTTGAAGATGATAGTGATATCCAAACTGTTCTGTCTCGACACAGTCCGTAACGTTATTGTACTTTCTCTGTACGTGGTGGCACCACAGTAATAATCCAAAGTGTTCTTTCGATTGTCGTACGAATTGAAGATGATGGTAATTGTCCCAAAATGTTTTGGATTGCCGTTACCCGACAAGATTCACCAAAAAGAAAAGGAGGATGGCAGCCAATGTTTAGCGCTTTAAATTTGGATATATAGATCCTTATTGGCAAAGAAATACGACAATGGTTTCGATGACGATAAGTTAAAACTGTTTGCTCATAACAGAATAATGATGACAAAGGCTTGAA
This sequence comes from Cepaea nemoralis, assembly GCA_014155875.1. Lineage (NCBI taxonomy): Eukaryota > Metazoa > Mollusca > Gastropoda > Stylommatophora > Helicidae > Cepaea > Cepaea nemoralis. Next base: position 21,780 of record JACEFZ010007810.1, read on the forward strand.
CAACGACGAAACATCAAGTCTGGCTTTCTTTCAAAACAACCTTGTTTATCCCGATCTCCTGTGGAAATTCCCAGTAACTTTCCACTGTCCCTAACCTTGACCTTGCCGGACACCTCAAGTCAGTACCTCAGTCTTCTTTGTCACAATAATCCACACTGACTGTCTGTAAAATGACCGGACACTTTTCCGTCATTCACAAAACACTTTCCACTCAACCTCTCAGCCCCGACACGGCTGCTCTTTTGACTCCGTGGAAATTTTCTCAGTAACTGCTTACTGTTAAACAGCCTTGCCTCCTAAGGTCAACCTTCTTTCTCTTTATCACTTTCAGTGGAAAATACACTTTACACCACTACCCCGCCCCAACTCTGGCGGTAGGGGCACTGTTTTCACCCACTTTTGTCACCCCTCCAGGTGAATACGCAAATGTCAATTCTGTGTATCCTACACATCCATTAACTCTCCCCCGTACCTGGACGCTGGTGTCTCCACCCGACCTATTTGCTGCGTCGATCAATCTTAAATTGTCGACCTGCGAACACACAGTGCGCTTGTCTCGCACACACACACCTGTCAATATCTTTGATTTTCTTCAATCCTGTCTTCGTCACACCCACACACACATGTCATGGTATCATCCAGCCAGTATCATGGCGCCGACTTTTATGTGACTCGTCTGCTGGCGCTTTCGTCTCTTGACCTATAAACACAGGCGCCTGTCTGCGTTAATTCTCTGGCGTGCCCGCTAGCGTCGCAATAACGTGTGCTGGCCGTCGTTAATTTACCTGTAGAGTGACCTTCACTTGAACTGTCTGCTAGCTTGTGATTTCCGCCGCGTACCCTCCCCGCGCGCTGACAGTTTTTCCTCGATGTGGCGTTTTACACATAATAACTCCTCTCTCAGCGAAGAGCCCACAGATATCTCAAAATGACAACAATGTTTACAATGCTCTTGACCCCATGTAGCCTTTCAGATAATCAATATATCCCCGTCGTTCTTGCCAGGAGAGACCCCAGATGTCACACGTCGTTCTTGATGATAATATCAATGTTCTTGATTATCTTTGCTTGATATTGTCGTGTGATTGTCGTTGTCTAGGTAACGATGTTCATGGTGTGTCAATGGAGATATCTACCTGACTCTTAATCCAACTCACCCCCGCAGTGCATATTCACCAGGCATTAAACAAGATTCCGTTGGCGCACATAATCCTTTATTACAGAAATAAGACGGACAAACGGAACATGATTATACATCCAGAAGCAATGTAATCCATAGAATATAAATATCCTCCTCACAATTTAACCAGCACATATCAATGCCTTCTCACGGCCTGCTTCTCATCACATTCACAAGACAGGTAATCCAGCTACTATCCACGGCTAGATCTCCCACAATACAACCCACACATTGGGTTGGAGCCACTGCTCAACTATAGAACCCACTCTGGTTCAGGCCTGTCTTCCCAACTCGGAGAACAACACAACCCCGTTGTACGTGGACTACCGACTCCTTCGGTATCTCAAACTCAACTCCCTGGAACGACCTGCCCCGCAGTCAGTCTCTTCTCTCACTGCCCTTCCAGTCTCATGACTTCACACAACACACAACTGTCTTTCGCCCCATCCGCCTTAGGGGTTTTTTCCCTCTACCCTCACTATTTTATTTCTCCGGACTGGCTGTCTTCTCATAGCCAGGTCAGTCACTTAACTGTCTCCCACTCTCATCTCCATTCTTCCTCATGCCCGGTCACTCACCTCAATGTCAATGACCCAGGCTTATGTCAGACTGGGAATCTCCTAATTCACATTAGGTGGTGCGTGTGAGCGTGACCACTATGTGGCATAATGCCCCCTCCCAACAAAAAAATGCTATGTCATTTTTCCTCTCATAATTACTTACAACTGTAACCATATTTTTACGCACTACCACATAGCTACAGGATTTACCCCATCATTAACACTCAACAAAAAATCATAAATGCTACATAACGGGCACGCCCACCTGTCATTAGGTGGTGCGTGTGAGCGTGACCACTATGTGGCAGTCTGCTGTCACACGGTAGATCAGGAATATCATAAGTACAATTAAAACGGGCTCAAAAGAACTTCACCATGTTAAAAAGAATTATCCTAAGGGTCCACATAAGCAATTAAACAACTTGTCCCATTTGCATAATAAGCACACACACACACACGCAGACACACACGCACACACACAGACACACACAGACACACACACACACACACACACACACACACATATATATATATATATATATATATATATATATATATATATATATATATATATATATATATATATATATATATAATTATAATGTGTCAGGTCTTAGTCAGATATGACTGAGCTACCGTATAACAGTAGACGGTACTACCTGGTTTCTGTTAGCGCTGAACGTTGGGCGGCGCTTACCAAACCCGACACCCCACATTGTGCCAACGGCTTCGGGCGGAAGAGCGCAATTGGGAGGGTACAAGCCTTACCCTGGTGCGAGGAAATGCAAGCTAAAGACAAAATGTCATGGCAGGGCAGACCAGGCCCTAAGCCTTGGTTGGCGACTGGTCTAGGATCGAAGCTCCGACAGGCGGACAGTTAGAGCATTGCTTTGCTGATCCGGCAGCTTCTGCAGCTTGTCTTGTTCCAGATGTAGGGGTGTTACCTTTCCTCTGGAGTAAACTAGGCAGGCCGAGAGAGGGATCATGCTGCATGGGCAACACATGATCTCTATATTTTAGCCCAGGCTTTGTGCTATGGAGAGGCAATAACTCCATCCCTGGTCTTAACTGGTCTCGGAATCAAAGCGAGAGGCAACTGTTACGGGTTATAAGTCCTTGTCAGTTGGCGTAGACATGGGGCGCCACGCGTTGCCTCTGACGGTGGGAGACACCTATAGGTGTCACTGATCAGCTACCGCCCGCCTCAAGCTGGGCAGCCCCCATGCCAATTGGGTGCTGATCCGCCACAGCCTGCCTGCTTCAATGGGTGCTTGGGGCTAGGACAAAATCTGAATCGCAGGCTGTAAAACTAATGCACCAGGTACAAACAAAAATAAAAATAGAAACCTCAAGCTACGGCTTGCAACCTGGAACGTGAGAATCATGTGTCCAGGATTTTCCACTGACTTGACCAATATTGACGATGTGAGATAAACGGCTGTGATTGATGCCGAACTCAATCGTCTAAACATTGATATTGCTGGCCCGCAGGAGACTCGCCTCGCTGAGGAAGGGTCACTCAGGGAAAACAACTACACCTTTTTCTGGAAGGGTAGAGGGCAGGCAGAAAAAAGGCAACACGGTGTGGGCTTTGCAGTGAAGAATTCGCTACTGGGAATGATTGAAATTCCAGCAGGAGGAAATGAAAGACTATTATCCCTGGGCTTGGCAACCTCTTGTGGGTTTGCCACCATTATTACTGCATATGCACCGACACTCGATTCCTCTGATGATGTGAAGGATTCGTTCTATGAGGAGTTAGACTCCGTGATCAAGGCAGTTCCAAAATCTGACTACATTTATATGCTCGGTGATTTCAATGCTCGTGTGGGCAAGGACTCGAGTTCATGGCCAGTGTGCCTTGGAAAATACAACATCGGTCGCATGAATGAAAATGGGCAAAGGCTGCTGGAGCATTGCACCAGTAATGACCTATGTATTACAAACTCTTTTTTTTAAACAAAAGAGATGCATAAGGTCACATGGAAACATCCAAGATCCGGCCATTGGCACCAGCTGGACTTCATCATCACACGGAGACAACATCTGAACCATATATCATTGACTCGTAGTTACCACAGTGCTGACTGTGATACGGATCATTCTTTGGTTGTTGCAAGGGTTAGACTGAGACCAAAGAGAATCTACACAGCTAAACACAAATCTAGCCTCAGGATTAATATTATTAACACTCATGATCCTGAAAAGTGCTTTCAGTTTCAACAGCAACTTGAAGACGCTTTCACTGATACACCAGAAAATTGTACAGTAAATGAAAAGTGGGGTCAAATTAAGGAAACTCTTTATAAAACTGCCGTAGGGGTTTACGGCACTGTGGATCATAAGAGGCAGGACTGGTTTGCGGCCAACAGCGAGACTCTGCAGCCCTTGATTGATAAGAAGAAAAAAGCTCTCTTAAGAAACAAGGAAAGACCAACGCGTAACACTCTGAGTGAGCTTAGGCAAGCTAGGAAGGATGTGCAAAAGGCTGCCAGGCAGTGTGCAAATGATTATTGGATCAAGTTATGTGAGTCCATTCAAATCGCAAGTGATAAGGGAGACATAAGAAGCATGTATGAAGGAATAAAGAAAGCCTGTGGTCCAGTGATCAAAAGAAGTGCACCATTGAAAACCTTGACTGGAGAAATCATCACTGATAAGAAACAGCAGATGGACAGATGGGTAGAGCACTATTTGGAGCTTTACTCAAGTGAGACCAAACTAGCGGATGATGCCCTCAACTGCCATAGAGGCTCTACCAACTCTTGACCACCTGGACACACTTCCCACCATAACAGAAGTTAAGTGTGCTATAAATGAACTTGCATCTGGCAAGGCTCCAGGTAAGGATGGGATTCCAATAGAGGTTATTAGGAGTGGGCAAGACACACTCACTATACAGATCCACCAGCTAATAGAGCTATGCTGGCGTGAAGGACAAGTCCCACAGGATTTCAAAGATTCAAGCATCATAACACTGTACAAGAACAAGGGCGATCGGAGCGACTGCAGCAACTATAGGGGTATCTCACTTCTGTGTATTGTTGGAAAAGTATTTGCCAGAATTGTTCTGCGCAGACTTCAAGTCCTAGGAGATCAAGTCTACCCCGAATCACAGTGTGGCTTTCGACAGAACCGGTCTACCACTGATATGATATTCTCATTGCGACAAATGCAAAAAAAAATGCCGTGAACAGAATCAACCACTGTTTATTGCCTTCATCGACCTCACAAAGGCATTTGATTTGGTCAGTCGTGAGGGTCTGTTCAAGGCACTAAAGAAGATTGGCTGCCCACCAACTCTTCTGTCCATTGTGGAATCGTTCCACACAGGCATGAAGGGTATAATCAAGTTTGATGGTGCAACTTCTGAAGAATTTGAAATCAAGAGTGGAGTTAAGCAAGGTTGTGTACTAGCTCCCACCCTCTTTGGAATATACTTTTCACTTCTACTGAAATATGCATTTCGTGATCAGGATGGTGGTATATACATTCACTCACGCTCAGATGGCGGCCTCTACAATGCTCAGAGATTGAAGGCTAAGACCAAAATTAGGAGGGTACTGATCAGAGAGTTGCTTTTTGCAGATGATGCTGCAGTTACGACCCACTCTGAGGAAGAATTGCAATGTCTACTATCTGCATTCTCCAATGCTTGTTCTGAATTTGGTTTAACAATTAGCAAAAAGAAGACACAGATTATGTCACAAGGTGCACATGGGGTACCATCAATCTTTATTGACGACGCCGAACTAGAGATAGTAGACCATTTTACATATCTAGGATCAGTGGTAAATAGCAAATTATCCCTAGATCAGGAAATCAACATCCGGATTGGTAAGGCAGCAACAACAATGAACAGGTTAAGAAAAAGAGTCTGGGAGAACAGGAAGCTTACTGCCAAAACAAAAGTCCTTGTCTATCAAGCCTGTGTCCTTAGTACTCTTCTCTATGGCAGTGAAACCTGGACAACTTACTCACACCAAGAGAACAACTTAACAGCTTTCATATGCGGTGTCTGCGAAGAATTCTTGGTATTAAGTGGCAAGACAAAATCACAAATACTGAAGTATTGGAAAGATCAGGTTGTGTGACAGTTTATTCCATGCTCAGTCTTCGTAGACTTAGATGGATAGGACATCTTAGGAGGATGGATGATGGTAGAATACCAAAGGATATCTTTTTTGGTGAATTACAGATGGGTAAGAGATCTCAGGGTCGGCCTCTACTACGATACAAAGATGTGTGTAAGCGGGATTGATACAGGCATTGATAATGCACATTGGGAGCAAGTCGCCGCTGAGCGTGTTGCATGGAGGGCAAATATCAGAAAGTCAAAGGAGAAAATTATTGCAGAAAAGTCACACACCAAGCGTTTGAGACGTAAGATGGTGCATGATGGTGGAAATGACCACGTGTTCACATGCACCCACTGTGAACGGACATTTACAGCGCAAATTGGCCTTATCAGTCACACTCGCTACCGCCATAGTTAAAAGTTATTATGCCTTTTTAATGCACAAACTATCGTCTGTCAAGACGGCAAGATGCCAATGATATATATATATAAGTGGACAAGTCTGCAGCTGAGCAGAGCAGGGCACTCACTTGCCTGACAGTCGGAAATGGCTGTCAAAGGCAGAGTTAAAAGACCACCATGAGAATGTGGAAGGCAGGGGGAAACCACCACATTATCTTCCCAAGATTTCATGGTGACCATTAAATTAGCTAGGATATTTAAACAATCTTCTAAGAGAAATGGAAAACATGAAAATGAATATACTAGGCATAAGTGAGATGAGATGGAAGGGATCTGGCAGAATTATAACCGACAAACACACAATAATTTATTCTGGAGGGGACACACATGAAAAAGGTGTAGGAATAATATTTGATGAAAAAAAAGCCAAATCTATGAATGGATACTGGTGTATTTCAGATAGATTTATAATGGTCAAAATCAAAGGCAAACCAATAGATATAAATATTATACAAGTATATGCACCAACAACAAGCAGTGGCGATGAAAAAATACAACACTTTTACGATGAAATATAAATGGCAATCGCTCACATTGGATCACAAGAAATAAAAATAATATTGGGAGATTTTAATGCAAAAGTAGGAAAGGGAAAAATAGAGGATGTAGTGGGGAATTACGGTTTAGGTACAAGAAATGAACGAGGAGAGAGACTAATAGAATGGGCAAACATTAATGATATGATAATTGGAAACACCATAAAAGACGACTATACACATGGAAAAGCCCTGATATGAAAATACGCAACCAAATTGACTACATACTTATTAATAAAAGATTTAGAAATGCATTAATTAATGTAAAGACAATGCCTGATGCTGACGGTAATAGTGATCATGTACCACTATGTGGACAAATAAAAGTAAGATTAAAGAGAGGGACAAAATGGTTAAGAACTTGAGACTTAATAAAGAGGTTCTGAAAGTAGATAAAGAAATTCAAGAACAATACAGAGTGATTGTGAAAAATAGGTACAATGCAATAACTAAGATACAGAGTATAAATGAACAATGGGAAATGTTAAGAGATTCCATTAATCAAACTAGCAAAGAAATATTACCGGAGAGAAGCCAAAAGGCTAAGAAAAAATGGATGAATGAAGAAATCTTAATGCTGATGGACAAAAGGAAACAGAATAAAAATGACAATCAAGAGTATGCTAAGATAAATAAAGAAATACGAGATAAATGTGTGAAGGGAAAAGAAAGTTGGTTAAACTGGTTAAAATGCAAACATATTGAATTAAATTCCACTAGAGATCAAAAAAGTATGCACAGACAAATCAGTGAGCTTACAGGAAGAAAAATACGAATAAATACAAGGGTGTTTGAAATCAAACACAGGAAAGATATTATTGGAGGAAGGTGCTATAATGAAGAGATGAATGAGTATATAAGAGAATTGTATAATGGAGAAAGGGAAGAATTAACAGAAGAAAGTAACTTAGAATGCCCACCTATCATAAAAGAAGAAGTTGCTGGCGCTATGAAACATATGAAGAAAAGAAAAACAGCTGGGCTAGATGAAATCACAGTAGAAGAACTAGAAGAATTGGGATAATTTGGGGTAGCTATATTAAACAAAGTGCTGAATGATATTTACAAAGTGGATATTTACTGAGCGATATGCTAAAATCTGTATTTATAGCAATACCAAAGAGACCAGGAGCAATTGAATGTGACGATTTTCGTACAATTATCCTCATAAACCATGTCACTAAGCTTCTACTCCGAATTATAATGAGAAGAACAAGAAAGAAAATAAAAATGGAAATTAGTGAAGAACAGTATGGTTTTATGGAAGGAAAGGGTACAAACAATGCAATATATATATATATATATATATATATATATATATATATATATATATATATATATATATATATATATATATATTACGAACACTAATAGAAAGGTCAATAGAGAAACAGAAAGACGTATATTTATGCTTCATAGATTATACTAAAGCATTTGATAAAGTAAAACATGATGAGCTGATTAAAATGTTGGAAGATATCAACATTGATGGAAAATATTTAAGAATAATAAAGAATATATACTGGAACCAAGTAGCAGCAATTAAAATGGGAAATAAAGAGGGTAGTTACGAACAGATAAAGCTAGGAGTACGACAGGGGTGTGTCTTGTCACCGGATCTCTTCTCCCTGTATAGCGAAGTAATAATGAGAGAGATCAAAGAGAAGCCAGGAATACTAATCGGAGGATATAATATAAACAATATACGCTATGCAGATGACACAGTATTGGTGGCAGATAATGCAACAGACCTACAACAATTATTGGACATTGTAATATCAAGGACTCTCCTTAAATATCAAGAAAACAGTAATAATGGTGATATCAAAGAAAATGGGGACACCAAAATGTGACAATAGAAATAGAAGGGGAAATTCTCAACCAAGTGGATAATTTTAAATTCATAGGGGCACTTATAACATCAGATGGAAGATGTACAACAGAGATTAAGAGCAGAATAAACAAAATGTTTGCATATCCTTTACAGGATATTGCTGTCAACATCAGAATCTTTTAGCTGATTGTTGATTTCTTGGCAAGATTACGCTCAGTAGTTTGCCATTGCTTTCTGAGCGGTCGCTCACATACCACGTAAGTATTCGAACCACTGCTGATTCTCACCGTCGTCACGTTACTTACGAGAGTATACGAGATTACGGAGAAAAGTTGCTAACCGCTAGGCCAGGAAGCCGGCAAGAGCAGAATAGGGCAGGCAACAGCCGCATTTCAGAAAATGAAGAGTATCTTATGCAATAAGTCGCTATCAATGAATGTAAGAGAGTGCTAAAATGCAATATAGAACCAGTTTTGATGTATGGCAGCGAATCTTGGAATGTAAATGAACAAATTAGGAAGAACTTGGAAGCAACAGAGATGTGGTTTTTAAGACGAATGTTGCGAATTCCTTGGACTGCCAGAGTAACTAACAACGATTGACTGAAAGAGGCTCATGAAACTAGAACACTATATACAACAATAAGAAAGAGGCAAACAGTTTTCTTTGGTCATGTGATGAGAAGAGAGGCATTGGAGAACATCGTGACAACTGGAAAGATCGAGGGGAAGAGAGGCAGAGGCAGACCAAGAGAAATGACGCTGGACGGACTGAGACTGTGGCATGGAGGAATATCATCAGCAGAGTTGATCCAAAACACCAACAACCGAGATCTGTGGAGCGCCATGAACGCCTATGCCAGCCGACACGGCACTTGATGATGATATATATATATATATATATATATATATATATATATATATATATATATATATATATATATATATATATATATATATATATATATATATATCTTCTTCAGCATTCTGAGCCATTGAGGTTCTTTGCTGCAGATACAAGCCGTCTCCATTCGTCTCTCTGGTTGACCTTCTCTTGCCAGTCGCTGATTCCAAGTGCTTGTAGGTCTGTATGTATATTATCTCTCCACCGTCTTCTTGGTCTACCTTGGGGTCTACGGTCATTTATGTCCTGAGTGTAAGCGAGTTTTGTTTCCCTATTATCTTCCATTCTTTCTATAAGCCCCAGCCATTGCAGTCTATTAGCCTTCATGATACCAGTGATTAGCTGGGACTTAAACAGATCATAAATATCTTTATTGCTTCTGCTTTTCCACTTTCCACTTTGTGTATCCCTAATGGGCCCAAAGATGCGTCTTAAGACTTTATTCTCAAAGATTTGTAACAAGGCTTCGTCTCCTTTAGCTTGTACTCCATGTTTCAGAGCCATACAGGACACTGGTCTGATCAGTGTTTTGTATATTCGCCCTTCATTTAATTGAATTTAGACATCATGCAAACAAAGAGAAATTCACTGTCCTTTTTACTTCTCATAACCAACAGTTACTAAGATAGGCCGAGGAGTCTGCCACTCATTTAGGTAAACGATAATTAAATAAACAAATAGGCATGATAGTCTCTTTAATACTGCCGTGATGACATTGAAACATGTGACGACGTGTTTTGCTTATTTCGTTTAAAAGGTTAAATACGTTATTTAATTATATGTTGAACTTTTTTTCTGTAGTAAGTATACATTACTGATGCATGATTTCATATGAAAATGTGTTAATCTGTTCACAGTGTATTTGTCAACACGTGGAAAATGAAGATTGACTCTTTTCTTCCAATGAGTATTTCCGATAACAATGCCAGTTATTTAATTTCTGATACGACAACGGTTGCCGCGCAAAGTGTTCTTTACGTGAATGTGTCGACACTAAAATATGTAAGTCACTTTATCTCTCTCTCTCTCTCTCTCTCTCTCTCTCTCTCTCTCTCTCTCTCTCTCTCTCTCTCTCTCTCTCTCTCTCTCTTTCTCTCTCTCTCTCTCTCTCTCTCTCTCTTTCTCTCTCTCCTCCCTATATATATATATATACACTAGCTGACCCGGCCCGGCTTCGCCCAGTCCTTGGTGGGGAGCATCTCATTTAATTCATATAAGTAGTCATATAAGTTCCCGTTCCCGTTACCGACTGTCTGTCTGTCTGTCTGTCTGTCTGTCTGACCCGGCCCGGCATCGCCCAGTACTTGGTGGGGAGCATCTCATTTAATTCATATAAGTAGTCATATAAGTTCCCGTTCCCGTTACCGACTATCTGTCTGTCTGTCTGTCTGTCTGTCTGTCTGTCTGTCTGTCTGTCTGTCTGTCTGTATGTCTGTCTGTCTGTCTGTCTGTCTGTCTGACCCGGCCCGGCTTCGCCCAGTCCTTGGTGGGGAGCATCTCATTTAATTCATATAAGTAGTCATATAAGTTCCCGTTCCCGTTAACGACTATCTGTCTGTCTGTCTGTCTGTCTCTCTGTCTGTCTGTCTGTCTGTCTGACCCTGCCCGGCATCGCCCAGCTCCTGGTGTGGAGCATCTCATTTAATTCATATAAGTAGTCATATAAGCTCACGTTCCCGTTCCCGACTATCTGTCTGTCTGTCTGTCTGTCTATCTGTCTGTCTATCTGTCTGATCCGGCCCGGCTTCGCCCAGCCCCTGATGGGGAGCATCTCATTTAATTCATATGAGTAGTCATATAAGTTCCCGTTCCCGACTGTCTGTCTGTCTGTCTGTCTGTCTGTCTGTCTGTCTGTCTGTCTGTCTGTCTGTCTGTCTGTCTGTCTGTCTAATCATTTATTGGTTGCAGTTAGAACAACCTTAGATAAACGAAGACCAACTTACAAAAAGCATTAGAAAGAGCACTTGAAAGATCTTTACATCTTCCCCAACAATTAACTTGGGTAAATGGAGCAGCGGCAGCAGCAGCAGAAGAAGAAGAAAAAGGAGGAGTAGGAGCTGGGAGGAGGAAGAGGGAGGAGGAGGAGGAGAAAGAGAGAAGAGGAGGAGGGAGAGGGAGGAGGGGGAGGAGAAGAGGAAGAGGGTAGGAGGTGGAGGAGGGGAGAGGAGGAGGAGGAATATAACGCATATGCCTGTAGATTTAATAATGGCTGAAGTTGTTCCATGTCTTCTTAGAGTTGGCGACAGTGTAAAGAAATATAAAATCTTCAAACTTGATAGAGATAAGGTAACTATTATTTATTCATTCTTTAAGCAAAAAAAGATGAGTTACAATGTTATGCATTATGCATTATTTTTATGAAAACTTTGAAAATGCCTTACAGATTGTATCATTATTTATTATAACTCATATGCCGGTACATAACTATGGACAAAGAGTTTATAAATCTTTGAAAACGATGCCACAATATGACTATAAGTTATACAGAAAAGTTATGCCCCTTGAAATAACTGTTACAGAGTTAAGTCCCCTGAGATATAATAAATTATAATGAAAAATGAAAAATGAAATAATATTGGGTAAGCAGCCGATTTCACACTAAAAAATATGACAGTGGGCTGCGCTGGAATGAAAGGAAGACGTGTAGAAAATTTCATCTCAATCGGATGGGCCGTTCGCAAGCGCATAAAGGACATAGGGACATACAGACAGACAGACAGACAGACAGACAGACGGAGAATGCCTTTTATATATAAGATATATATATATATATATATATATATATATATATATATATATATATATATATATATATATATTATATATATATGCCATGCCCGAAAGGGTGGGCGGTCATGACTTGCCATTTCACCCGATCACCAGAGTCGTAGATCAGCTCAGTGTTCCTGTCTAGTCCATGCCATGTGGCCAAGCCATCCTGGTATTTTCCTGTCGGTCTTCCACTTGGTCTGTTCCCTTCGATCTTGCTTCTTGTCACTAAGTTTTCCAATCCATTTCTTCTCATAACATGTCCAAAAAATGTTGACTGTCTACGTCTAATTTCTCTAATCAATTTACCAGTTTCATTTGTCTCCTTAGTCATTATTCATTATTCTGCGCCTCAGAACAGGGCACAATAGATTACGCAACCACATGTATACACAATTCAAGATTGGTGAAACAGCCATGTGCACATGTGGATTGGCGTCGCAGACAGCAGAGCACATACTCCAAGACTGCCCAAAATATAACATATCTAGGCAAAACCTTCTGGCCTAGAGAGACGACAGTGGAAGATAAACTCTATGGACCGCTGTGTGAACTGAAAAAGACAGTTCAATTCATACAAGAGACAGCATTGCAGTTATAGACATATTTCAAGCAAACGAAAGAAGAAGAAGAATTTGTTTCCTGTAGTACTTGGTCAATGGTTTGTCTATCTGGCCATGGTATTCTTTGCATTTTCCTCAGAAACAACATTTCTGCAGCCATCAGATGTTTTTCAGCTTGACTGCACATTGTCCAAGTTTCACATCCATACAAAAGAACAGGCTCTATGTATCCCATCAACACTCTTTTTCTCTTTTCAATTGACATCTTTTTATTGGTCATTATGTTTTTCATCTTGCGAAAGGCTACTTTCGCCATTGCGATTCTTGTTCTAATCTCTTCAAAGTATCTCCCATCAGATGTTATGACTGTTCCGAGATAATTGTATCGATTCACTTGTTGAAGAATATTCCCATTTACTTGTAAGAACTTGTATATATTTCCTTGTATATTACATTGTGGTACTTCGTTCTTCCTAGTGACGACCATAACATGTGTCTTTTTACAATTTAATTTTAACCCCAGCTGCTCACTGTGTACAACAACAGCAACTACTAATTGTTGCAGATCCTGCGCATTCTCTGCAATCAATACTGTATCATCTGCATATCTAATGTTATTGATGTTTCGTCCTCCAATGCTGATTCCATTTATATCTTCTACATTTCTGAAAATATTTTCACTGTACAGGGAAAAAAAGATATGGAGTCATTACACATCCCTGCCTTACACCTCTCTTAATAGGTTGATATTGTCCTACTTCATTATCAATCCTTATGGCAGCTTGTTGTTTCCAATATATGTTGTTTATAATTCTAATGTCTTTCCTATCAATTTGTAGATCTGCAAGCATATCCACCATGTTGACACGTCTAACTCTATCAAAAGCTTTTGTGTAGTCAATAAAGCAAAGGTGTATATCCTTGTTTACTTCTATAGCACATTCAATAACTGATCGCAGCATATACACAGCATTTACTGTACCCTTTCCTTCTACAAATCCCACAATGTTCTTCCCCTATTTCAGGTTGTATTTTCTTCCTCACTCTTTGCATGATAATTCGTTGCAAGATCTTCATTATACTAATTGTTCTATGTTGATCACATTCCAAGACTCCTGATTTCTTTGGGATTGCAATAAATACAGAGGTACATAATTCAGAAGTTATATCTCCACTATCATATAATGTGTTCAGCAGTCTGGTGACATGATCTAGTCCACATTCTTTTAAAGCTTTAATCATTTCTGTTGTGATGTTATCTGCACCGGGGGCCTTGCCAGCTTTCATATGCTTAAGAATAGTTCGAACCTCCATCATCAAAATTGGTGGTCCTTCATTATTAAATCTAATATCATACTGTTCCTCTCTGTTATCCTCGTAAAGGTTTTTCACATAATCTGTCCATACATGTATAATCTTATCTTTTTTATTATGATTTTGCCATCTTTAGTTTTTAGACAGCCTGTTGATGTACTTGTTCTTTTATTAGTAAGTTTCTGAATTCCTTTGTGCACTAATTTGGTATTTTGACTGTTGTGTTGTTTTTCAATTTCTAAGCATTTTTCCTCAAGCCATGCTTCTTTGCCTCCTTATACATTATTCTGACTTGTTCTGTGGATTTCTTCATATTTGGCAGAATTATTTTTGTTGAGTCTTCTTGTTTCCATTTAGTGTAAAATTTCTTCAGTCATCCATTTCTTACCACCCACCTTCTTTAATTTTGGAATAGTTGATTCTGCAGCCAAACTGATTGAATTCTTCAACATTTCCCATTGATCTTCCACATCCTTCCCTCGATAGCGAAGTAATAATGAGAGAGATCAAAGAAAAGCCAGGAATAATATTTGGAGGTTATAATATAAATAATATACGCGATGCAGATGACACAGTATTGATAGCGAATAACGCAACAGATCTACAACAATTTTGGACATTGTAGTAGCGAATAATGCAACAGATCTACAACAATTGTTGGACATTGTATTAACAGAGAGTTCAAAGAAAGGACTCTCCTTGAATATCAAGAAAACAGTAACAATGGTGGTATCAAAGAAACAGGTGACACCCAAATGTTAATTAGAGATAGAATGGAAACTTCTTCACCAAGTGGATAATTTTAAATATCTAGGGATATTTATAACATCAGATGGAAGATGCACAACAGAGATCAAGAGCAGAATAGGGCAAGCAAAGGCTGCATTTCAAAACATGAAGAATATCTTATGCAATAAGTCGTTATCATTGAATGTAAGAACGAGAGGGCTGAGGTGCTATATAGAACCTGTTTTGCTGTATGGCTGTGAATCTTGGAATATAAATGAACAAATTAGGAAGAGATTGGAAGCAACAGAGATGTGGTTCCTTAGACGAATGTTGCGAATTCCTTGGACTGCCAAAGTAACTAACGACGAATGCCTTAAAGAGGCTGACGAAACTAGAACATTATATACAACAATAAGAAAGAGACAAACAGCTTTTTTGGTCATGTGATGAGAAGAGAGGCGCTGGAGAACATCGTGACAACTGGAAAGATCGAGGGGAAGAGAGGCAGAGGCAGACCATGAGAAATGATGCTGGATGGATTGCGACGGTGGCATGGAGGAATATCAACGACAGAGTTGATCCAGAAAACCAAAGACAGAGATCTGTGGAGAGTCATGAACGCCTACGACAGTCGGCACGGCACTTGATGATGATGATGATGCCAGCTTGTTGTTAGCAATATATCTTCTCTTTTTTTGTTGTTGCAATTTTAAAGTCTATTCCATCAATTTGTAGATCTGAAAGCTTCTTTATCATGTTGAGATGTTTTACTTTATCGAAACATTATGTGTAATCAATAACGCAGAGGTGTATGTCTTTATTTACTCCTATAGAATATTCAACTAATGAGATCTATATATAGCATTTACTCTACTCTTGCCTTATACAAATTCACATTGTTCTTCTCCTATTTCGGGTTGCATGTACTTCCTAACTCTTTGCTTGACAATTCTTAGCAAAATTTTTGTCACGTGGCTCATTATACATAATTCAGAAGGTATCATATATTGCGTTCAGCAGTCTGGTGACATGGTCTATTCTATATTTTTCTAAAGGCATTAATCATTTCTGTTGTGATGTTATCTGGACCTAGAGTCTTGCCAGTTTTTATATGATTAAGAGCATTCTGAAGTTCCATTTTCAAAACTGATGGTCCTTCATTATTATTGCCAATAGCACAGTGTTAGTCTCTTGTATCATCATAAAGATCTTTCACATAATCTGACGACGCTTTTAAAATCTGCTCTTTTTCTATTATGATTTTGCCATCTTTTTTGTTTAGGCAACCCATTGATATGTATGCTCTTTTGTTGGTGATATTACTTCTTTTGTGCATTAATTTGATATTCCGGGTGTTTTGTTGGTTTTCAATATCCCTGCAATTTTCCCCAAGTCATGCTTCTTGTGCCTCTATGCACAGTTTCCTTATTTCCCTGTGTTGAATCTCTTCATAGTTTTCATGATTAATATTTTGTATTTCTTATTATTTCCATGAGTTGTAAGATGTCTTCCATCATATATTTCTGGCGTCAGCATCATCATTATTTTTCGGATGGTTGTTTATGCAGCTTGGTTGACTGATTTATTTAATATTTCCAGTTGATCGCTGACATCTTGAAATAATATTTCCATATTCGGACAATGAGCCAGCTCCCATGGCTGAAGGAGTTAGCAGCTTTTCTCCGTTAACCCCGAATACTCTCGTGGTAAACGTGAGCGCACGAGAATTAGAAGTGGTTCGAGTCGCGCCAGTGACTTATGAGAGTATGGAGCCGGTCGCTCAGAATGTCGTGGCGTGCTGATGAACGTAATCTAGCCTAGGAATCAACATACAGCTGAAAGTTTACAGTTGACCGCAATATCCTGAAACAGGATGTAAACGCGGAAAAAAAATATCGGACAATACATCAAATCTGTTATTTACTTCAACGTTGAATGTATATTTTATCTCCTCACTCGTAGATCAAATTTAATGTTAAGAATTGCCAAATCTTCTCCACATGTCGTACTGAAGAAAGTCAGACACAGAAAGGACTGCCAAGAGGTCGCAGCAAATCCAAGATCTTATTGGCGAAGTGAAAATGTCAGTGGCTCATTGAATACATCACAGAGAGACATCGCAAGGATGGGCCTGGCGTTTAGGTAAAGTTGATAAATATGAATGGTCTCAGGATACATTTGTGAACCTGCATTCTTCACTGTCTATGTACATGCTTCACCGTGGGTCGGCTCATGTGTCTTAAAAACAGAGTCTTAAAAGTCGAGAGGATCGACTTCATTGCCCCGGGTTTTATCACATATGGCTCGGTCTCTTTCCGCAGGAAATTCCACCGAAAGCATCGCACAAAGCACAAACTCCATAGCTCTGGCGACATCCCCAGGTGTCTCGGAGAAAAAATGCAACCGTGAACCGAAAGAAGTAGCCCGGAATCGAACCAACAACCTTCGGAAGGCGAGGCAGATGGTTTGACCACTTCGTATAATATATACAGCTACAGCAAGTTCCCCAAAACAATCATATATATCAGAGAAGCGTACAGCCAAGTGGATAGAACCGTTGTTTCTCATTTAGGAGACCCGGGTTGGAATCCTCTATATGATGATGGATGTTTATTTCTATCGCGGGCAAAAAGAAAACACTTAACCTGCACAGTTCGCGAAGACTACCCAAGCTAGGCGGCCTTCATTCCTCATGTTCAAGGCTGCACCGCATGGTACAATAGGTAGCAATGACAGGTTTGTTATATACTCTCTATAGATCAAGTAAATTGTGTGGTATTGTCATAATCCTTCATAATGACTTGAGTCACTGTGTGGGTATGGCTTGATTCAGGGCTGAAGAGAGAACCTCTGCGTGCTTACGACTCACAATAGATTGTAAATGCTGTGAATATATGAGTTGAACTAGTAGTCGATACACCAATCTAGTGGTTAGGCACGGGACACATTCTGGTAATGGTCGTGGATACACGTGTGTTAACCACGTAGAGTGGGTGGGGGAGGGAGAAACAGACAGACAGAGAGACATATATATATATATATATATATATATATATATATATATATATATATATATAGAGAGAGAGAGAGAGAGAGAGCGAGAGAGAGAGAGAGAGAAAGAGAGAGAGAGAGAGAGAGAGAGAGAGAGAGAGAGAAGAGAGAGAGAGAGAGAGAGAGAGAGAGAGAGAGAGAGAGAGAGAGAACAGTCAGATTGCGTGAGTGAATTCTGAGATCGTAGCCGACTCAACGGTTATTTTGTATTTGTTAATATTTGTCTACGAATGTGTTTCGGCATTTCCTATTTGAAGCACGTAACAACAGAATACATGAATGGGTGATTAAAGCTGTTTTCATCGATTTTGGAATGCAAGAATTAATGCCATTCCTACCATAAAGACCACAGGACAACATAACAACAAACACTGGCACTCTGCAAACCGCAATTATCATCAACCTATACTAATGATTTATGCTTCTTTCATTCAGCTGTGGTGTGTTGGACCAAGATTTCTTATCCAAGCCACCTATTCCCACACTCTACCCAGTAGAAAAGTTCTACCTCTCAGAGCCTCCATTAGTCAACATTAAAAGTGTCTCCAATGAAAGTCTTTCAGTTATCACATCCTACAATTCCAGGTGAGTAACTCGCGACAGGCTGGTAAATATGATTTACATAACTTATAGGGGAGGCATTGTTGAGAGATTGTCGTGTTAGCCCAAGTTTAAGGCTATCATATTGGAGAAGATCGAATCCTGGCATAAGGGCGCACATTTTTACAGTCATCATTTGTTTCTAATGATATAGCCCGTTCCCTTAGCTCGTCTTCTCATTATCATTATCTCAGTACGGATTACCTTCCCCCTTAATAATAGAAATAATAATAATAATAAAACCCTAGTATAACAGCCAGTCCCCTTTTGGTAGACCAGTACTCCACATAGCTAATAACAAATGCCACACCATTATTTAATATTACTGAGTCGTGTAGTATTTATTTTTGCATTTTGCTCATGCCTTTATAATGCATATCTTTTATATTGTTGCTGTTCTCAGTTAGCCTTGAATAATGTGTGAATGAAATAATGTGTGAAAGAAAGTGATAGAAGGGCAGAATGTTAGACTGATTGCCCAATTCTTAACTCTTTGAAAATAAAGTTTGTTGGTTCATTCGTTCGTTCTTATTCAGTAATCAAATTTTGCTATGTGGATATTCCAACACGAATCAGATAATGGCGCGGTTCGCTTGAGGTAATCACAGATCACCCCATAAATTTGTCTCGAAGGGGAACCACCGTAGGCCGAATGTCCACACTCTGTCTCGTGAAATTAGGACAGTATTGTAGAACTTCTCTGGGGTTTACTCTGGGGCTTCAAGTTGTAGATTCAGAGTGACCCGTGTTTGGTTAGTGAGATCGGACACCTAGCCTCCTCAGATACAGGCCAAAAACACGGGGTCCCAGTGCTTGCTAGTTGTGCACGGGGGGAATCTCACGGTATTTAGAAATATCAAAGAGTAAATAAGGCAGCTTTCCTGGCAAAACTGCTAGGAAAGAAAACCTATCCATGGGAAGATGAATCTCAGGATAGAATCCTTAAAGAGAAGGCACACCTGAAACAGAGGCATGGCGACGTTCAACACTGACCTCTGAATTGCATAACTTGGTGTGGAGTACTACACTGGAAAGAGACAGAAAGAAGAACAAGGAGAAGAAGCTACACTTATTTAATCGACACTTCTAAAAGCGTAAGTATGGTACTTACAAACAAATGACCAAAGCTAACACAGTCAAAGAGACAAAACAATACTATTTGCTATCTAGGTTTTACTTCAATACTGATTATAATCGTAGCATTCAGTTCAAAGGTGAGTTGCGGTAGCGAAGTAACTAGACCAGTGGTTCTCAACCTTTTTTGGCCCGTGCCCCCCTTCATCATATTTTCAGAACATCATTCCCCCCTTTCATATTTCCTGCCTATAAATCCCCCCACCCCTACACAGTATACGTACAAATGGAAGGTAAATGTAATAGCATATACTAAAACAAGCCTAGACATCCACATAAAACGTGATTTATGGGTCAACTTACTTTATAAAATGAGTTTTAGAAGGATGAGACGCACATAACTGTAAAGTATGAAGGGAAAAATAATATTAAGTAATCGGTTCTTGTATTAACGCGATCTTGAAATGGTCTTCATTCCCCCCCTCCCCCCCCCCCCCCCTGGAAACCCTAACATTCCCTCTGGGGGGGGGGGGGGATTCCCCACCGGTTGAGAACCACTGAACTAGACCATCGCCTGATGGCCATGTGGTCTCGGATTCGATTCCCCAGGGATGGAGTGTGGTTGGGGGAGGAGGGGGGGGGGGGTTGATTCGAATGTTAAAAACTAATCTGAGCACCCAGGAACTATGTGTACTAGGAAATGTCTTAGAACATAAAGTTGCCGCGTGAAACTGACCACATAACCAACCGAGTGCCGACTGATTTATAACATTATGGGTCTAACACCATATACAATATGCGGCTTAAGGTGTGTAAAATGATCGTTTACTCACTACGTTCAAATAGACACGTGGTAGCGCAGTGGATAGAACAACAAGTCGATGTTTTTATACTTAGACTTGGACTGCCTGGTCCACAGCGCATATAATGGCTACCAGGAAATGCCATGGGTAGTGAAGGCGGCCTTCACCAACCATCGATTAGTTTAACAAGTGAAGGGAACCAGCATCATATGTCCAGTACTCCCTGTCAGAGCCTAACATGGGATAGCTATGCAGCAACATCGTTACGACACCCGGCGGACAAGAATTGTCGGCTGGCAAGATTGTTACCTGACACGCGACCAGCGGTCAGGCTGACGACAGACGCACGCAGGCCACGTGACGCCACTAGAGGCAGTGGGCAGTTTGCGTGCTAGCCTCAGACCGAGCGGGGACCTGAGACTGGAAGGACATGTGTGATGAAAGCAAGGCGTTTGTGTGGATCTCTGTGGTTGAAAGCCGAACGACTGTGATCTTGAGCGTCAGACTTGTAAGCTGTATTGTGGTTGTGAGCGTCGTGAGTTATATATTGTAGATTGTTGTAATTATCGTTCTGTATTTAATATGGCAATAAATCCATAGAACGTTGTGTCGTTGTGTCTTACGTTGAATCACGTTATACTTGTACTGTCTCACACGTGTTAGCTAACGAGCCAATTATAAGATCCTGACATGTGTGGACGTGGGTTGTTCGTCCTTGTTTAAGAACCTAATATATGTAGACGTGTGTTGCTCGTCTTTGTTATTTAAAACTATAATTCTTGAACTTGTAAAATTTGTCAAGGTTATAGTGATGTAAATGTGATCGGAAAAGTCTCATTGTGATCCATTACTACATTGTTTAAATTTGTGTAAAACTATTATTAAATGTGCAGTACATATTGTTTGATCCTGTAAACGTGTAAAACATTTGTGATTTGTGAAACTTGTCACCGTTTGACCTTGTCGACATTGTGATTTTGTCGCCATTTTGACCTTGTCGCCATCTTGTAAACTTGATGTCTATGTCCTTACTGAATGTCATCTTGATGTAAGTGAGGTGTCATCAATGTTATTGAGTGTTCAAATACAGATAGATTGTCTTTGTGCATTGAGTTTGTGGAACGCAAAGAGTTTTGGAAAGAGTGTAACTTCTGTTGAGAAAAAAACTGTTGACGACAAACTTACGACATACAATTATACTCGACGCCATCCAAACCTAATCAACACTTAGTGACTTGCAGGCACACACCAACAAATAGACACTAACTTATTTTTCTCCAAAAACAAAGCAGGTTTTTGCGTACCATCCATAACCTTGCCGTAGAGGTCATTAGTGGTTCCGAAGTAACGACCCTACAGTTTTCCTAGCCCGATTGTCCAACCATTCGTCACCGTATCCAAGGGCACTTGAGTATATTTTTCTTTACTTTAACTTTACGTATGCATTAGTGGGCACGCATCGTATAGTAAAATCAATTGTAAATTGTTTTCTACTAACCATTTACAACATATTTTGTGTGGTTGAGTTTCAGTGACATATTTTCTCCATCATGTCGTCATTGTTTGATTACATCGATATGGGTATTAAATTACATCTTACAGGTGATGAATTAACAAAATGGAGTGAGAACAAATACGCTGAATATCTCCTGGTACAAGAGAAAAACAATGAACGCGAAGAAAGAGCAGCTGAAAGAGCTCTAAAACAAGCAGAAATGGCTGCCAAGCAAGCAGAGGCAGAAACAGCCTTGAAACAGGCAGAGATTGAAAAGGCTGCCAAGCAAGCAGAGGCAGAAACAGCCTTGAAACAGGCAGAGATTGAAAAAGCTGCCAAGCAAATAGAGGCAGAAACAGCTCTAAAGCAAGCTGAGATAGATAGTGAACTTAAGAAAGCAGAAATAGCAGCTCAGAGTAAGAGAGAAGAACTAGAATTACAGTTGAAAATGAAACAACTTGACACTGAGACTGCGATGAATAAAGAGTCAAAGAAATCTGAAAGACTGGAAAAAGAAAACCAGTATAAAAAGTATCAAGGTATCGTACGTAACTATACCTCGGGTGACTGCATAGCAGCCTTTACCCAAAATTTTGAGACTTTAATGGAACATTACCAAGTTCCACTTTCTGAATGGAATATTCTATATATGAGGAGTCTATCTGGGGAACCTCTTAAAGTCATTGAAACCATCCCCAAAGACCTCAGAAAAGAGTACCATTACATTAAATCTAAGATAATGGCACATTTCATGTTAGACGAGGCAGGTTACAGAGAACAATTCAGTAAATTGAGTCCAAAATCAACTCAAACGTTCTCTGACTACCTCTGTTTAGTCCGAGATGTTTTCAGCAAATGGACATCAGCAGCCAAAATTAACAAAAGTTATGATAGATTAGAAGATCTCATCATTCGAGATAAAGTCATTTCTTCTATCCCATCATCTTTTTCTAAGTTCTTACAGGAGAATGAATGCACAAGTGTGGAAGAAATGGAAAAACGTGGGTCGGCTTATTACACGGCCAACAAACAGTGTTTTGCCACTGAAGCTACTGACAGTAACTGGGTAGCAGCGGCCAACTATGATAAAAACTATAGTAGGCAAAAACCAAACAGGCCTACCTCTGAGAAATTTAGACATTGCATTCACTGCAAATTTTCTCACCATTTGAACGAGATGTGCGATAAAAACCCAGGGTACCAAACATACTTGCAAAATATGGTAAACAGACAAGACAGAGAACGTAAATCGTTCAAAAGTTTACATAAATGTTTTCTCTGCAAGGCTTACGGGCAACATCGCATGGATTGTAGAGGCAGGCATATGACCAACAAAGCCAATCCCGCCTTGTTCGATAGCTCAGCGTCAGAAGACGAAAATCCAGAAAAACATCCTGTGAATGCAGCACAGGCTTGTGATGTATTTAGTGCTAACAAATGCACGGTCTGTAATACCTTTTATGAAAATGGTATCCTAACATGCGGGCACGCCATCCCTATTGCCAATGAGGAAGCTAACTTGGTAATAGACTCAAAAGGCAGATTAGACATCTATCGCGGGTATGTTAATGGCAAGTTTGCTACAGTACTTCGCGACACCGGAAGTACACTTATTGGCCTGAAAACAACATTCATAACGCCTACAGACTATACAGGCAGGCACATTACATGTAGAACATTTTCAGGCAATATTGAGAAATATCCATTAGCATGGGCATACATTGAAACACCTTTCCTCACCGGGAAAGTAAAGTGCGAGGCACTTACAAACCCAGTGTGCGATATAATCATAGGAAATTTACCTGAGGTGAATGACAAACCTCATAACCATGAGATAACATCACTATGTATTAATGATAACACAACATCACCACCAAATGTCATATCACCTATTGAATGTATGTTAGCTAATGCAGCACTAAGTTCTCATCACATCATTGACGATATCATTCCATCATCATCTGATGTCATTGAGTGTGTGAACGCAGTAACAAGAGCTACTGCTAGAGTGCAAGATGAAAGTAACCAAACTGAGGCTATACAAATGCTTAGCCCAGAATTACCACCTAGTGACTCTATGAAGGAAACATTCATAACAGCTCAAAAAGCTGATCCTTCACTGTCAAAGTACTTTGACCTGATCGGCAAAAAGACAAGAGTAACCAAAAATGCGAAATGGCATTTTGCTTTACACAATGATATACTCACCAGGTATTACACCAGAGGTGACATTACAACAAAGCAAACTGTTTTGCCAACTACTTATCGCAAGCAAGCTTTACATCTTGCTCACGATATACCTTTTGCAGGTCATATGGCATCTGTTAAAACCAGGTCAAGACTATTGACACAGTTTCATTGGCCAAAATTTTGCAATGACATAAAAACATATTGCAGAAGTTGTGATACATGCCAGAAACTAGTAAAAAAAAGGTAACCACCCACAGGCAAAGTTACAAGTCACTGACTTAGCCAGTCGACCTTTTGAAAAATTATCAGTTGACATTGTGGGCCCTCTTAGTCATACAACAACTAGAGGGAATAAATATATTCTAACTTTTATTGATCAATGTAGCCGCTGGCCAGAAGCTATTCCGCTAAAGAACATTACTGCCAACGATATCATGGAAGTGTTCTTCCATATCTTCTCCCGAATTGGGTTTCCAGATACTATCCAGTCTGATAGAGGCACTCAGTTTATTGCCGCATCGACCGAAGCTTTCACCAAAATGTTAGGAGTGAAGCAAGTCTTCAATAGCCCCTATCATCCTCACTCGAGCGGGATTATAGAAAAGCTTAATGGGGATCTGAAGCACATGCTTGCAAAAGTAACTCAAGAACACCCCAATAACTGGGACGTATACCCTACCAGCTGTTCTTTTTGCTTATCGCGAGGTACCACATTCTAGTACCGGTTTCTCTCCTTTTGAACTAATCTATGGTGCCAAACCACGAGGCCCATTAACAATTTATCACCAGATGTTAACTGACTCTACTCCAGTACTTAAACCCATATCATCATTCTTGTATGTAACATCATTGCGTGAAAGGATTATTAAATCATGTGAAATTGCTAAAAATGCACTAAAACTATCTGGTGCTACTTACAGACAGTACGCAGACAAAGGTAACAGGACTATAACATTGACACCTGGACAGGACGTTCTACTACTATTACCTAGTGACAGACAGCTACTGACTGATTCTTGGCAGGGACCGTATAAAGTGACAAGACAAATCTCACCTGTAGACTACGAGATCCTAATAAAAGACAAACACAAAATATTTCACATAAATATGCTAAGACCATACCACAACAGAGACAACAAACAAGACGATACGACAGCTTGCACCGTGATAATAGATCACGAAGATGACGATTCTAGCGACGAGATTCCAACACCTACATTAGACACGACAAACTGCTTGAATGAGATCAAGATCAATCCAAACTTAAGTCAAGCAGAGACAAACAGTTGCAAACAGTTGATACAACAGTACAACACCATCTTTTCAGACAACCCAGGACAAACAGAATTAGTACAGCATCACATCACACTCACATCAAACACACCCATAAGATGCAGACCATACACAATACCATTACATTACAAAGAACAATTACATCAAGAAATCATCAACTTAGAAAGAAACAACATCATCAGACGATCCCTATCAGACTTCTCTTCACCCATGGTCATTGTACGCAAAAAGGACAACACAATACGACTTTGCATCGACTACAGAAAACTGAACAAAATAACTGTTTTAGATCTTGAACCAATGGCAAACACTGACGATCTTCTGACAGAACTGACAGACGCTAAGTTCTTTACGACGCTTGACATGTCTAAAGGTTACTGGCAGATTGCTGTACATGAAGACAGCAGACATCTAACAGCTTTCGCCACGCCTTGGGGATTGTACGAATGGTGCAAACTTCCATTTGGGCTAGTCAATGCCCCAGCCACATTCGTACGCATGACACGACTCCTCCTAGCTGACATTCCTAATATCATTTGCTATATCGACGACATCTGTGTCCATACAGAGACAATGACGGAACATATAAAGACACTAGAACAGACACTAGAACGTATCAGACAGCACGGACTGACAGTGAAGCTTTCGAAGGTGAGCATGGCTTACCAAGAGATATCATTTTTGGGGTACAGAATATCCAATGGCTTTGTCATGACAGACAACAAAATTGTCTCCAAAATTCTAAAACTGTCACTCCCAACGAATAAGAAACAAGTCCGCAGCTTGTTGGGACTGATCAACTATTACAGGAATTTCATTCCTGATTTTTCAGAACTGACCGAGGTTTTTACTAATTTACTAACCAAGGATAAGCCTGAAAAAGTTGTACACGATGAATGCCTACGAAATGCATTTCATAAAGTTTTGGCATACTTTTCTGATAAGAATTCGAATAATCTCATACTTAAATTGCCCAACATCCATTTACCTTTCAGATTGAGAACAGATGCTAGCTCCGTTGCGATTGGGGCAGTCCTGTTGCAGGAATACAACAACATCCTGCATCCCATTTGTTTCATATCAAGAAAACTAAGGCCTCGAGAGCGTGCATGGTCCATTCCACAATTAGAGGCACTGGCCTTAGTAGAAAGTGTGACGAAGCTATCCAGATACCTTCTAGGACGTCACTTTATCATCGAAACTGACAACAGTCCATTACGGTATATAAATGCCGGAGTACCATCCAACAATATGATTGCTCGCTGGTCCTTGAAGCTTCAAAATTACAGTTTCGAAGTTCGACATATTCCCGGCAGAATCAATACAATTGCCGATCTTTTGTCCCGTTGTCCGACCGACCCAGTAAGCAATGTCTGAGTGCATTGTGTACTTTTACACTCAGACCAACACAGCCACCAATGAGTGAATTTTGTTTCTATTCACCTACTGTGTAAGGTCTATAATTGAAATTGTGATACGGTTAAAAACCGACATGTATAATATACTTATTTTAATTAAGCCATGTAATGAGTGTAGTATAATTGTGTAGTGTGTGTTAGAAAGAGAACATTATTAATTGTAAATATACACCAAGAACAGTGTCACAGACGCTTAACCACTTACCAGAAGCGAACTTTACCATTTAACAGTGACAGCTGTGTGTGAATTTCTTCACCGCGATATTTTAACGACGTGTGCAAATGTGGACTGAACAGTGACTTCTACACCACCTCTGCATCGAACTTAATCCAAAATGTTCGACATTTAAACATCAGAAATAAGAACAGTCGATCATTATCCAGAAGTTGTGAACACATCGGAAATAAGAACATTCCATCATAATCCGAAAGTTGTGATACTATAACATCAGACACGAACTTTGAGAACATTTTACTATCCGTTACAAAATAAAACCGGAGCAGTTGTGTTCAAACAGTGTAACAGCAACTAAATTTTGCGTTTCGTGTGTATTTCCGGTGTAATTTAAAAAGTATAGCAAAATTAGCAGACGATATACAAATATTCAAAAACTTATGACGATTGTAAAATCCTTTTGAATCTATAAAATATAATACACCAATTGGGTACTTATTTATTTTGATTAGTGTAATCTTAGAATCATATCTTGATTAATGTATTCATATTACCGACTTTTTCTCGTTAATATGAAGAAACGTCAAGCAATGACAGTAAGAAAATAAATAATTATTGTAATTTATTGAATTTCTTGAATGTCAAAATTACTTCCCTTGCATTTATGAATTACACCAAGGGCCATAATTTGAAACATATTCATTAATGTGTATTGTATAAATAGACATTTTGTTGCTAAAACGGCTAACACAGCGGGTAAGCGTCCACCAAGCATGTCATAGAGCTGCCAACATTGCAAACCAACATAAAAGCTCCTGGCCAAATGAGGTCAGAGTTTGAGTGTTTAATACGACTCATATAAAGTCGTATTTCAGTCTGGCTAGATGGCTGTTGCAAAACAACCATATTATTACGTTTTTTCAAATTGCTGCGAGGTAGATGCGAGAAGCTGGTACTACTGATCTGACTGGGTATTATTGCAATGAAGGTAACCAACCATCAGGGGGATGAAACCTGAGTTGTGTTAAAAGTTGAACTTCATGTGTCATTTCAATGCAACTTACATTTTTCGTATATATTTCTATGCCATATATGTATTTTCATGCATAACACTGGGAAAGAGTAGTCTCTGACATGAAGTTAACACTACCCCAGTATATACATACATCATGAATGAAAGATGGCATCTTTCATTGAGGTACCCGGGGAGAATGTCAGAGCCTAACATGGGATAGCTATGCAGCAACATCGTTACGACACCCGGCGGACAAGAATTGTCGGCTGGCAAGATTGTTACCTGACACGCGACCAGCGGTCAGGCTGACGACAGACGCACGCAGGCCACGTGACGCCACTAGAGGCAGTGGGCAGTTTGCGTGCTAGCCTCAGACCGAGCGGGGACCTGAGACTGGAAGGACATGTGTGATGAAAGCAAGGCGTTTGTGTGGATCTCTGTGGTTGAAAGCCGAACGACTGTGATCTTGAGCGTCAGACTTGTAAGCTGTATTGTGGTTGTGAGCGTCGTGAGTTATATATTGTAGATTGTTGTAATTATCGTTCTGTATTTAATATGGCAATAAATCCATAGAACGTTGTGTCGTTGTGTCTTACGTTGAATCACGTTATACTTGTACTGTCTCACACGTGTTAGCTAACGAGCCAATTATAAGATCCTGACACTCCCCAAGGCGTGTACAAAGGCTTCTTGTTTTATTTTGGTTTAGCGCCGGACGTGTCCGTTGATGATCGGAGCTTCTCCATAATGAATCCAGCAACTGGCAGTGTGTGTTGCTCATAGGGAACTACTCGGATCTTCCATCTGTATTCCAATTGTTGATGTGTGTGTGTGTGTGTGTGTGTGTTTTTTTTTTTTTTGCGCTCGCTCGCTTTGAACTGAAACGTAGTCCATACACACTACTTCTAGGGGTGCTCGACTGAAATTTGCGTGTGGATTCGCTTCCCCTATTAATGGTGAACCCATTCCGACTTCGGAGGTACTTGTAATTTTCGTCCCCAAGTCAAAGACAATATGTCAACTGTCCAGTGTAGGCGTTCAACCCCTTACCTCTGCATCAGCACACCGCGTGTTTAAGAACATGCGTTCTTATCAATTCGAACATGCTGACCTACGATTCTGTTATTGGTTGAAAATGGTGTCTGTGGTTGTACTCTTCGTTATTTCATCCATTAACGTCTAGATTGAGTCGCCGGGGTCTTATGATTGAAGTATCAGCACTGAGAGTTCCCCACTGCTCTCTGTTCTCAGAAACTGGCAGAAGTGGAAACAGTACATTCTAATCACCCGCTAATGCTATATGTTCAGGATTTTATATATCTTCCTTGATGGTGACTTGCGTGGCTGGTTGGGTACGGACTAATTCATGGTTGGACTTCCTTTCCTCCATTTTCCCTCAACTGTTTCTAAGAATATAAACTTTGAGAAAATGTTATGACTTGTGGCATGTCCAAACCAGGCAAGATTTCGACAATACGCCACTGAGAAAATTGGGTTTTGATGATCTGCATCAGTAGTTACTGTAGCGGTTACACTGTGTTTGATATTGCCGATTACCTAAACGCCAAGGACTGATTTCAGAGTAGTAATGCATTAACGAGGACCCATATTATAAATCTAATTTTATCAAAATAAAAATATATTATTTATTGATCATGCAATATCACCAGCCGGCGCTGTGGCAATGGGATTACGAACGCGATTCGCAATGCCCCATACAGTGTCCGAAACACAGCTGCAGCCGATTTCGAATTAGACCACCTTCCATTTGTTTTCATATAATGGTATGAGCATCGGTCGTTAGAAACAATGGCAAAATACTGAATGTACAAATACCTGGTTAATCACATACAACAAATAATGCTGGTGTTGATTGCGAAGACCTGTAAATGACGCGCAACTAACTTTTCAATATCGACTCAAGTTTTCTTACATTGAAAGTGCTGACAAAATTTGCTAACCATATTCATGTTAATTTATCTATTTCGTGTCTGCCGTGCGCCTAATTTATGGTAGCAGTATCAATTGAGCATTTCAGGTTTGCATGAAGAACTGTAAGAGTGTATTCTCGCCATTATGAATGTCACACGACCAACTGCTCTACACCCTTGTAACAGTGTATGGCAAGATTATAGAAGTATAACTGGGTATCGGCCGGTCTCCGTGGTTAGGGCTTAAGGACGCGATTCGTAAGCCCGTTTACCCGCGTTTGAAACACAGCTGCTACCGATTTGGCAGCAGACTGCGTTGCGCTGCGTTTTAACGTATTTAGTAAGGGAGCTTGTCGTTCAGAAACAATGGCAAGCTACTGAACGTAACCCTACCAAGACATCAACAGCAGCAGTAAAATGCTGGGGTTGACAGCGATGTCCTGTAAATAGGATATGCAACACACACACACACACAAAACTGGGTATATCCTGTTTCAGAGATCGCATTTCATCAACCAAACATACACCTCTTGTTTTGATTGTCTCAGAGTTTATTTACGTGGCTGAGTGTGGCTCCGTTAACTCAACGTAATGAGACAGCTTACATAACGCCCGTGATAGTAAAGCGGTTAACAATTACGTTACTTATACCGCTGGTTTCTGGCGTACATCCACGCCGATGGAATGCCAGCACAAAGACACATTATGCCGCATTTCTATAACCCCGACTCTGCTTTTTTCATCTCTCTTTGTTCTGACCCTCCCTTAATCTACACCCCTGATTCTGCCTCTCCATCTGCTGTAACTTGCACTTCTTAAATACCCCTAAAATCCGGCGAGCGTCTGATTGCGTTAGGCTTTTCTTGTCAAACTAGAAAGTTGGGGTGCAGCAAGCTTTTCGTGTTGAACATTATAATTTTTAAATACCCTTCTCGAATCAGACAGAATGTTCAAAACATCACTTGTCGCTGTATCTTCCACGCAACAAACCCTACTTGTTTGCTTCTCTCAACCCGATGCAACAAACACAACTTGTTTGCTTCTCTCAACGTGACGCAACATACCCAACTGACCCACACACTTCTCCGGTCCACCGCGCACCTGTTATTACCTTGTAATACCCCCAGACAACACTGATTTACTAGGTTGAGGTAAGTATGGGGCATGTTGACCTGGGTAAGTCGATCCCCCATACCTGTTTACTCTGATATAGAACCGCGCGCGTTTAATTAAGTTTGAGGTAAACATAGCAAATCTCAACGGACAACCAGCTTAATTAGGATTGATTTAAATCTGGCAGATATCCACCGACAATCAGTTTAATTGGGATTGATTTACACCTAGCAATTTTGCACAGAGAACCCGTTTGTGGTGACTCTGTGTGTGTGTGTGTGTGTGTGTGCGCGCGCGCGCGCGCGTGCGGTTGCTCTCTTTAAAGTCAAGCTTAGTTCATACAGTGCTACTACTTCTAATGCACTGCACTGATTTTTGCATGTGGATTAATATTCCCTATTACCAGTGTCCCTCGCCATTTGGTAACCTCACTACGACTTCAGAGGTAATTGTAATTTACATCCCCAAGTCAAGGACGAGAAGTCAACAGTTTAGTCCAACTGATCGGTGTAGGGGTTGAACCCGCTACCTCGACATCAGCAAACCGGAAGTTTAAATTCAAATGCTCATATCCATTTGATCCGGCTGACCTCTTCTATGTGGTGATTCACGAAAGTAGTCCAGGTTGCGAGTGTATGCATATATGCAAGCTACATTGCACCTAAGAGACCCACTCGATCATGTCCGTACATAACACTAGTCAACAACCAAATTGTACAAGATAGGAAAATATCTTATCTTAAATAAATGTGGTGTGCTGAAAACGAAAATGACATGAGAAAAATTTTTATTGGCTCTAGTTTTCAAGATATACGCTACTAGTTTATTTAATTACTGTCAATATATATATATATATATATATATATATATATATATATATATATATATATATATATATATATATATATATATATATATATATATATATATATATATATATATATATATATACGCCATTCTTGCGGTGACATAAACATGCTGGCTCATTTTTTGGATTACAACAGGGTAGATACTGTTGCTTTCTCTGCGAGTGGGATAGTCGTGCACGAATTTACCTTTACATTAGAAGACATTAGCCGATCAGGCAGTCATTACAGCCTGGCGGTAAGAACATTGAAAATCCAGCACTTGTCAACACCAGCAAGATTTTGTTGCTACAGCTGCACATTAATCCGGATCCCATGAAAAACTTTGTCAAGGCAACGGAGAAACCAGATGCGAATTTCAAATACCTCATCATAAATTTTCCAAGATTGAGTGACGTTTAAAATCATAGAGGGGTTATTTGTTGGTCCGCAAATTCGAAAACTTCTTCATGATTACAAGTACTTTTGCGTGTTGCGTGGGAATTAGAAATCAGCATTGCTAGCATTTACGTCAGTGGTGGATAATTTTCTTGAAAACAACAGATCTGATGTTTACAATGAAATTGTAAACAAAATCTCTTTCTGAAATACACGAGTCTTGGCTGCAACATGCCTTTGAGAATTCATTTTCTGAATTCTCATCAAGATTTCTCTACGTCAGACTGGAGCCGTCAGTGATAAGCATGGTGAACGATTTCACCAGGACATTGCTGCTATGGGGACAAAGTATCAAGGCAATTGGAGCCCTTCAATGCTTGCTGATTAATGTTGGACTGCTATTAGAGACACCTCATCGATTGACTGCAAGAAGCAAGCAAAGAGAGCTCGATCAGCGACATAATACAAGTTGTAATGACGAAATGGTTCAACTGTGCCTTTTTAAAAGATTATAT
Organism: Cepaea nemoralis; assembly: GCA_014155875.1. NCBI lineage: Eukaryota > Metazoa > Mollusca > Gastropoda > Stylommatophora > Helicidae > Cepaea > Cepaea nemoralis. Next base: position 54,625 of record JACEFZ010007810.1, read on the forward strand.
GAGAACTTTAAATAATGTGTTTATTTTTTCTATGTTTTTATGTTGAAATATCAATTAATTCACTATATAAACACAAGTTTTATCATGCTAAAGTAGAAAGACTAACTGTCCACCCCAAGAATGAAACAAGGATACATTGTTTGCATTACTGTAATTTAAATTCATCATTTAAAAAAAAAAAACAGAGACAACAGGTGAATATAATTATGATATTTGAAATCATCATGTTAAAATCAATAAAAATTTTGCATTTAAATTCTAATACAAATAGCTTTTCAAAATGTGTTGATTAGTGAAACAGTACATTATGTCATACATAGATTTTTTAATGAAAATATTATCATATATAATTTTCTTCATAAAAAGCTTGAAGTTCAAAGTTGGTGAAACCGTGGCATTCAAGATAGAAATGAGAAACAGCAGTGGTCATCCAAAACAGAAAGGTGGAGATCAGATCCGAGCGTGGCTTGTAGATGATTCCACGAAGTCCAAAATGGCAGCCAGGGTCGTCGATCTGAACAATGGAACTTACATCGCCAGTGCATCTCTTCTGTGGGCGGGAAAGATAAGGTATATTATCATCATGTGGCGATTACTGTGTAGAACGTCACTTTTATCATGGCTTGATTGTGAGATTCTAGATCCTTCACCAGCTCCACTACCTCATGCGTTTTCATGTCCAGGATGTCTTTAATGTTCCATGCCGAGCGTCCTGGTGCCCTGCTTCTGCTCTCTGCCTAGCCTATCACAAACCAAGCCATTTCTTTCTAAAGAAATGTGATGGTTAGTGTAGATAAATAATGTTAGTTACCACTCATAATATGAGCCAGTTTTCTTCAATGATCAGTCCTCGTAGATTGTCAGTATCTGTTGCATCCTGGCCTATATTTTCTAACAATGTTTTTACTAGCAGTTTATGTTAAAAAGTCTAGATGTTGTTGATGTTTGTTTTTGATTTTTTCTACGGTGTTTGTGGTCGCTCGCTTTTGAACTCAAGTGAAGTCCATAAACGTGCTACTGCTTCTAGCGCACTGGACTAATTTTTGCGTGTGGATTATATTTCCGTATCACCAGGTCCCTCGCCATCAGGCGAACCCACTCCGAGTTCTTAGGTACTTGTAATGTATGTCCCCAAGTCAAGGGCGAGAAGTCAACATTTTAGTTGAAATGAATGGTGCATCCAATGCTTCTAACATGGTCAGTGATTTCAGTGACTATATTGACACTTGAAAGATTATTCAATCAATCATGTGCCATGCCTATAAGCGTGGGCGGTCATGACTCGCCATTTCACTCGATCACAAGAGTCGTGGATCAGCTCAGTGTTCCTGTCTCGTCCATGCCATGTGGCCAAGCCATCCAGGTATTTGCCTCTCGGTTTTCCTCTTGGTCTGTTCCTTTCGATCTTGCCAGTTGTCACTAAGTTCTCCAATCAATTTCTTCTCATAACATGTCCAACAAATTTTGTCTGTCTACGTCTACTTTCTCTAATCAATTTACGATTTTCATTGTCTCCTGTAGTACTTGGTCATTGGTTTTTCTGTCTGTCCATGGTATTCTTTGCATTTTCCTCAGAAACCACATGTCTGCAGCCATCAAATGTTTTTCAGCTTGACTGCTCATTGTCCAAGTGTCACATCGATACAAAAGAACAGGCTCTATGTATCCCCACAACACTCTTTTTCTCGTTTCAGTTGACATCTTTTTATTGCTCAAAATGTTGTTCATCTTGCTAAAGGCTACTTTCGCCTTTACTTACTTTAAAGATACCCAGTGTCAAAATGTTTGCTCTCATTTGTTTCATGTTGTTATGTCATTGGTTCTTATTTCTTTTTAACCTCAGCATTTCTAAGCCGGAGTTTTGAGACTTCTTGTGAACTCGTGCAGTTGTTAAGGTTAAAAACGCTAGTTGCATGTCCTTCTACATGACGTTGCAATCAACTCCATCATGTATTGTCTGTTTGTGGTGTACTGGGCAATTTTTCCGTTCAGTAGAATGAGTTGATTTCTGAAACGCTGACGCTCAAATAAATGAAATTAAGGCAAAATGTCCTGTTCTCAAATCACTAGTGGCTGATTTGACACTGTAGTATTGATAAGTCGGGGAATTCTGAATCTTCGTTACTCACCCTCCAGTTCCAGGTCACAGACATCAGCATTGTTAAAGTACATTTGTAAATAAAATATGTTGCATGTGTCGTCTGTTTTGTTTTAAGCAGTCTTCCTATATTTCATTATACAACTACTCGTAACGGCAAGTATGAAATAGAAATAGATACATGGTCCATGGCCTTTTTTAACCTTATCTTAGAAATAACTTTCATTGTGTTATCGAGAGTATTGTTAGAGAAACTGAGTATTAAATTAACATTGGTTTTGAAGGTAGATAAGGAAATTCAAGAACAATACAGAGTGATTGTGAAAAGTACTAAGTGATTCAATGATGAGCATGATTCGGCAGGTCGAAGCTGGGTATGTGCGTAGACAGTGGACTAAGTCGCTGCGAAAGTCTGTTGTCCGTAAAGTCACCTTCATCTTCGTCCCGGGACATGCGGGAGTCGAGGGAAATGAACGAGCTGATAAACTAGCTGGCTCTGCACCCCCTGTAGTTGGCCAGCCCATGGATGTTATTAACGTCCTTAAAGATATGTCGAGAACAGAGGACTTTGACGTCAGTAAATCCACATCGCTGTCCAGGATGAAAGACTTGGGAGTAAGAATTGGCACGGCCAGACACGAGAGGTACATCGGGAAAACAAGGTGCCTTGTCAACCAACACAGAACTGGCACTATCGGCCACCGAACGCTGATGCTTATGCTGGGGGATGGCAGGATCTGAGCACCTATGGACGTGTCCAGAGTGCAATGAAGATACCCCAATTGATAACTGATAACTGATAACTGATTGTGAAAAATAGGTATAATGCAATAGCTAAAATACAGAATATAAACGAACAATGGGAAATGTTAAGGGACTCCATTCTTTAAACGAGCAAAGAAATATTACCAGAGAGTAGCCAAAGGGCAAGGAAAAAAAGGGATGACTGAAGAAATATTAAGCTTGGTGGCCAAAAGAAAACAGAGTAAAAATGATAAACATGAATATAATGAGATAAATAAAGAAATGAGAAATAAGTGTATGAAGGCAAAAGAGAGTTAGCTAAATGAACAGTGCGGGAAAATTGAATTAAATTCTATTAAAGATACAAAAAATATGTACAAACAAATCAATGAGCTCACATGACGAAAATAAGAATAAATACAGGGTGTTTAAAATCAAAAACAGGAAAGGTATTATTGAAGTAAGAAAGAGGTGGAATGAGTATATAAGAGACTTATATGATGGAGAAAGGGCAGAATTAACAGAAGAAAGTAACTTGTAACTAAGAAGGTCCATATATTCTAAAAGAAGAAGTCGATGACGCTATCAACATATGAAGAAAGGAAAAACAGCTGGACCAGATGGAATCACAAAAGAAGAATTAGAAGCAATGGGAGAATTTGGAGTAGATATATACCAAAATGTTGAATGATATACTGTATACTGCAGTGGATATATACCAAGCTATATGTTGAAATCTGTATTTATAGCTATACCAAAAAGACCAAGAGCAATTGAATGCAAAGATTTTCGTACGATTAACCTCATAAATCATGTCACTAAGCTTCTACTCAGAATTATGAGAAGAACAAGGAAGAAAATAAAAATGGAAATTGGCGAAGAACAGTATGGATTTGTGGAAGGAAAAAGTACAAACAATGCAATATATACATTACGGACACTGTTAGAAAGATCAATAGAGACAAAGAAAGACATATTTGTGCTTCGTAGATTATATTATACTAAGGCATTTGATAAAGTAAAACATGATGTTGGAATATTAACATTGATGGGAAAGATCTCAGAATAATAAAAAATATTTACTGGAACCAAATAGCTGCAATTAAAATGGGAAACAAAGAAGTAAATTATGAACACATAAAGCTGGGAGTAAGGCAGGGATGTGATTTGTCACCGGATCTCTTCTCCCTCTATAGCGAAGTAATAATGAGAGAGATCAAAGTAAAGCCAGGAATAATATTCGGAGGTTATAATATAAATAATATACGCAATGCAGATGACACAGTAATGAGGGCGGATAATGCAAAAGATCTATAACAACTGGTGGACATTGTAGTAACAGGAAAGTGCAAGAAAGGACTCTCCTTGAATATCAAGAAAACAGTAACAATGGTGATATCAAAGAAACAGGTAACACCAAAATGTGAAATAGAGATAGAAGGGAAAATTCTTCACCAAGTGGATAGTTGTAGATACCTAGGGACATTTATAAGATCACATGGAAGATACACAACAGAGATGAAGAGCAGATTAGGGCAAGCAAAGGCTGCATTTCAGAAAATGAAGAATATCTTATGCAATAACTCAATATCATTGAATGTAAGAAATATAGTGCTAAGGTGCTATATAGAACCTGTTTTACTGTATGACTGCGAATCTTGGAATGTCAATGAACAAATTAGGACGAGACTGGAAGCAACAGAGATGTGGTTCCTGAGGCGAATGTTGCGAATTCCTTGGACTGCCAAAGTAACTAACAAGGAATGCCAGAAAGAGTCTTATGAAACTAGAACATTACATAAAACAATGAGAAAGAGGCAAACAACTTTTTTGGGGTTATGTTATGAGAAGAGAGGCGCTGGAGAACATCGTGAAAACTGGAAAGATCGAGGGGAAGAGAGGCAGACCACGAGAAATGATGTTGGATAGATTGCGACGGTGGCATGGAGGAAAATCAACGGCAGAGTTGATCCAGAAAACCGAAGTCGGCATGGCACTTGATGATGATGAGCTTGTGGTTTTTTTATGAAGATCGGGTCTACGAATTAACGTTGTTGTTGGTGTGGGGGAGGAGCAGCTGGCCGAGTGGCTAGAACTCCCGGTTTTCCTTCGGTAACCCGAGTTCGAATCCTCGGTAAGGTGTGAATTTTGTTTTATGGCGGGGGCAAAAAGAAAACCTTAACCTGCAAAGTTCGAGGCCACTGCACTAGCCAGGCGGGCTTAATTCTTGGGGTTCAATACACCCCCTGTAGTCCTTGTTGGTATTGGTGGCAGGGTAATTAGAATGGCTGACTATAAACGTTATTGGTATTGGTCTCAGGATAATTAGAATGGCTGACTATAAACGTTGTTGCTATTGATGACAGAATAATTAGAATGGCTGACTATAAACGTTGTTGGTATTGATGTCGGATAATTAGAATGACTGACTGTAAACGTTGTTTGTGTTGGCAGGGTTATAAGAATGGTTGATAATTAACGTTGTTAGTGTTGTCGGGAAGATGCTATAGCGGGTGAGAATTGACGATGTTCTCATGAGCTTTATTAAAAAGGCTGGGACTGGTGATGCTGGTGTTGTCCCGAGGCTTGTTAGACGCGATGAGAATCACATTTGCTGGTGTTGTCGAAAATATTATTAGATGGGCTGAGGATTAACATTGTTAATATTTTCGGGAGGCTGATTAAATGGGCATGTTATTGACGTTCTTGATGTTGTCCGGGGGATTATTATTGGCTGAGTATTAACGTTGTTGGTATGTCGGGAGGGTAATTGGTTTGGCTGAGTATTAGCATTGTTGATTTTGTCGGGAGGATGAATATATGGACTGAGAATTAGCGATATTAGTGTTATAGAGGGTCATTAGATGAGCAGAGATTTAACATTTTTTCGCAAGATGATTAGAATGGCTGAGTATATACGTTATTGATCTTGTAATGAGAATGATGAGAAAATCTGTGTATTAACGGTGCTAAAGACCTGAATACACGAAGGAATGGGCGATTAGTTCCCCCAGTCGTAAACTCCCCCCCCCCCTCCCCCCTCCCTTCCATGACGAACTAAAATAGATAGCATCGAAATTTAGCCCGATAGCGATCATTCTTCGCCCCAAATACATTCGTGCCAATATACACAATATTTAAATACAGTGAGTGGTAACAATATTGATATCTGAGAGAACCGCAAATAAGACAGGATTACAATTATTTAATTTATTTGTTCTTCACCAGGTTACATGTGGCATTAGCCTACCCTAGAGAGTACATCAGAGCTCTACTGTATACCCATCGAGTGTTCAAAGCAATGCGTCATATTGCTGCAGTGTTTAAACAGAACGCCGTGAGTTCCTATTACATATATTGTATGTTAGTATTATGTCAGCTGCATTTGCGGTATGAAATCTGGATTCAATTCTGATATGTTATTTCTTATATAAGATTATGTGACGTCATCGTATAACGTCATAAAACGTCACAAAGTCAATCCTCCAGTTTCACATTTCCTGGGCTAAGGGACTTTACTATTTCTGGAATACTTCACTATGGGAGAGAACTATCACGAATTTAAAACTTATAAAAATTTGAAAAATTAAACAATAAAACCATGCTTCCTTCTCTCCTCCGTTCTCCTTCTCCTTCTTCTTTCTCCCCACCTCCTTTTTCTTCTTCCTTCTTCTTCTTCTTTCTCATCCTTCTTTCTCCTCCTCCTTCTTTCTCCTCCTCCTTCTTTCTCCTCCTCCTTCTTTCTCCACCCTTTTTCTGTCTCCTCCATCTTCTCTCTTTCCTCCTCCTCCTCCTCCTTCTTTCTACACCTCCTTTTTTCTCCTCCCCATTCCGTCCCTCCTCCTTCTTCTTACTCGTCCTTATTTCTCCACCTTTTTCTTATTTCGTAAATAGTTGGGTGAGTGGGTTTGTAGCTTGGTGGTGCCGGTTCATGTCTAGTGTTGGAGTCTGAACATGGGTGAGTGCGGCAGTGTTATACTGTCGTCATGGACTATGGTGTGATGAGTGGGGGTGATGACGTGATTTATCTTTTCCCGCGTTTATTGACGTTAGGTTGTCTAAGTAGCAGTGTAGTGTTAGTGTGAGGGAAAATATACATAATAGTATAACATTAAAAAAAAATTAATCAAACAACTAAAAACTAAAAAATAAACATTTAAACCATTAAATGTTAAAAAAATGAACATTTTAAAATTATAAGAAATTAAAATTTGTTTTTAAATATAAATATTTAAATATTATCTATTAAAAAATTAAAAATTTTTAAACTTAAACATGCAAACATTTAAAAACTTTTTTAAAAAAAGTAAAAAAAAAATATTAATTTAAAAAAAAATTAAAAGATGGCTTTATTTTTGTTTGTTGTGGGCGGACATACACTTCGTATTGTATTCGATAGTGTATTAACAATGCCATTATTCTCTCACCATAGAAACAGCAAACTTTCTAAAGAGTTATGTAGACGCGAGTCAGGCTTAGCAAGATCAATCATGGACATCTAGCAAAATAAGTTAGTTTATGTTGGTCAGAGTGACCCTAGAGGGGAGATAGTGAAGTCACCATCCTGTTTGTACAGTAAATACATTATTATGTTTCTTGACTGATGTATCTGTGTAGATGGCATGGTGCTATTTGCATAATAGATAAAGTATAAATCGATTTGGCTGTCATAAAGTGAGACCTATCGACATGATAAGGATGCTTAAAGATATAAAAGTTGATGGAAAAGACCTTAAACTTGTAAAAATATACATTGGAATCAACAAGCTGCCTTCAGAATTGATAATGATGTAGGTAAATATCATCCTATTAAAAGAGGTGTGAGACAAGGATGTGTAATGTCTCCATATCTTTTTTCCCTGTACAGTGATCATATTTTCAGAAATATAGAAGATATGGATGGAATCAACATTTTGGGAAGATACACCAATAACTTTAGATATGCAGACGATAAAGTCTTGATTATAGACAATGAACAGGACCTGCGACATTTAGTAGATGTTGTTGCACACAGTGAACAACTAGGGTTAGAATTAAATTGTAAGAAGACACAGATTATGGTCGTCACTAGGAAGAATGTAATACTACAATGTGATATACGAGTAAATGGGCATATTTGTATGCAAGTGAATCAGTACAGTTATCTTGGAACAGTCATAACATCTGATGGGAGATGCTTTGAAGAGATTAGAACAAGAATTGCCTTTGCGAAGGTAGTCTTTTGTAAGATGAAACAGATACTGACCAATAAAAAGATGTCAATTAAAACAAGAAAAAGAGTGTTAAAGTGCTACATAGAACCTATACTTTTATATGGATGTGAAGCGTGGACAATGAGCAATCAAGGTGAAAATCATCTGATGTCTGTGGAAATGTGGTTTCTGAGAAAAAAGCAAAGAATACCATGGACAGATAGAAAAACCAACGATCAAGTCCTTCAAGAAACAAATGAAGATCGAAAACTGATTAGAGTTACGAGAAGAAATGACAAAGAGAACTTGCTGACAACTGACAAGATCGAAGAGAAGAGACCAAGGGGAAGACCGAGAAGTAAATAACTGAATGGCTTGCCACGTGGCATGGTCGAGACAATAACATAGAGCTAATCCACGACTCTGGTGATCGTGTGAGATGGCAAAACATGACCGCCTACGCTTATCGGCGTGGCACACGATGGATGAATAGATGGAAGGTCATCACACATATTTAGGAGTAAAAATAATCTGCGTGAGACTTATATCTGTGTGAGACTTGTATCTGTGTGAGACTTGTATCCGCAAAGGCAGTGAAGGACAAAAGAAGAATAAATACAAAGTTTATGTCACGCTGCGCCATTGATGATGATGATGATATATATATATATATATATATATATATATATATATATATATATATATATATATATATATATATATATATATATATATATATATATATATATATTCCGCGTTTCCATCCTGTTTCAGGATATTGCGGTTAAATCAGCATCTTTCAGCTGTATGTTGATTCCTAGGCTAAATTACGCTCATCAGCACGCCACGACTTTCTGAGCGACCCGTTCCATACTCTCATAAGTTCACTGGTCACGACTCGAACCGCTTCCAATTCTCGTGCGCTCACATCTACGACGAGAGTATTCGAGGTTATGGGGAAAGTTGCTAACCCCTCGACCAGAATATATATATATATATATATATATATATATATATATATATATATATATATATATATATATATATATATATATATATATATATATATATATATATATATACATACACAAGGGGCTTCTCATAAGTCTTTAGCCTGACAATATACAAGGGGCGTCTCTATATTTTCACTATATTTTCTTGCATCACAGACAAGTGAGTCCACTCCATGTTACCACACTCCAGTTGTCCCAGGATTTGATTCATCCGAGCTGTGCAACCTCACACACATCAATGGATCACCTTGGTTCTGTGGACGTCCAATCAAACGTCAGTTGACCTGTTCAGACTACGCTGGAACTGTTGTCATTGATAAAACCTACATCTACCCTGTGACAGATGCAGAGATGGAAATATTTAACCGTTCATTGCAGTTAAGTATTCCCGGCGTGACCGATTACTTACCATGATTCTCTTTCAGTATTTTCTCCATTCATAAGTGCTTAAAAGTCGCTTAAAAGTCGACAGGGTCGACTTCATTGCACCAGGTTTTATCCCATATAGCTCGGCCTCCTTCCGCAGTGCGGAAAGAGTCGCACAAAGCACGAACTCCGTAGCTCTAGCGACGACCCTCAGGAGTCTCCGAAAAGTGTCACTCGTGAACCGAAGGACGCGGCCCGGAATCGAACCCACAATCTTCGGAGCCCGAGTCAAACGGCTTGGCCACTTCGCTACGGAGAATCCCCCATTCATAAGCTGTAGATCCAAGAAGCTACAAACATTAGGTTGCACGATTTATTGACTAGGATAATTTGCTGCATCTCGTCAGGTGCATACTGTAGAACGGATATTAAATAAAGTGGGAAAATGAATTATATTTTAGCTGCAATATGCCAAGGAGCGGGGACGTTTATTATGTTTATATGTTGTCTCCTTCTCCTTGTTCGTTAATTAACAAGTGAAAACCAAACCAAAATTCGGCCACTGAAAAATCAAACCTTTTATAAGACGACGCTGGATAGTTTCTTCTCACAAATCCATTTTAATAGGACGATTTTGACAAAGCAGTCGCTCCACAGAAATGTTCCAACTACACTTAACAACACATTATTCTAAACAAAGCGGCATAGTCTTAGCCGTGCTATAGTGACAAGAAGCCACGTCCGACCTGGACGCCAGCTCAAGTCTAACTGCCTTTTATCGTGACGTTTTCGTGCTTGCACCAAAACGTCTTGCACACTTATCATTCTTTTGAAACTAATGCCGTGCAAAGTGTGTCTTACAATCATAGCCTGATCCAGGTATATGGCACTCACCCCCTCTACCTTTCAAAATGTTGAAAACATTTTGTTACTTTATTCTGTATGTTCTACCTTGAAAGGAACGAAAAGTGGTGTCATCTGTCTGTCCCACTTAACAAACTTAACTTAATGTAACTCATTAACTATCTAATAACCTATTCATATAATAATTATTATTAACAATCTAATAATACAATAGTCAAATAACAATATAATCCATAACAACACAATAGTTCTCTCTGTGTAACCACCGATCAATAGACGAATTGTATTTTTTTTTTTCCTTTAAGGATAAATCTAATGCTTTTCATTTCTTTCTCCAGCAGGATAAATCTTTTCCTTCAATCAACTGTTGTAATATGGTTCCATTGCCCAATGCTCACACATGTATGCAGAGAAGCTAACTCATAATGCTTTCATTTGTCTGTTGGTGCTAGTAAGATGCTGACTTTATATAATTATATGACTCGGTATTCATAAAATCATCCTTAACTCTCTAACGGTACTATCTCGGTATCATATAGACTGCCTTCGCGTATCAGCCTAAAGAGAGTTTCCCCAAACCTCTTAGTCTAATGACGTTGGTTAGTCTACAGTACACCTCCATATTCGTCTAAAGATGTAACGCATATCTTGGTACAATTCTAGTGTACTATTATATCTGTTTAGGGGAGTTACTTCTATCCCAGCACACCACACTGCACCCTCACATTATGTGTGGTTCTCTCTGTACCCTTACTACCTATAGCTGTAATTACCCTTGATACAAACAAATGGCAAACATTTGCGGCTGATCAAGCAGTAATAGAAAAATCAACAGCTGAATTACAAGACCACATGAATAGTCTAATGAAATGTGTAGCTGTATAAAACAATTTAGCATAAGTACAATATGTAAATACTTTTCAAATATCAAAAAAAAAAATAATATCTGATATCATCTACCGTTATGTTTTTGTTTTGTTTTTTAAATATCTATATGTGATGTAACACGATGATGTAAGACGATCACGTGCTGGTTTCACATGTGAACAATATGAAATTCCTTTATTTGTGATGATGAGGTATGTAACGTATTCTAATATTTATAGTGTTTATATGAATTTGAAATGTTTTCGGCGAATTGTTGTAGCATCTCAATTCTACTTTCCTAACACAGTTCTCCGATAATATTTGTATATGTTTTCACTCATCAGTTCGGGCGATCGATTAGCCTTGTTCGAAAAGTTAGTCTATCCTGAATTTGTTGATCGGTAATTCTTCTGGTCTCGACATAATAGACGTAGATTAATAACCATTTGCGGGTTTGGGGATTCAATGTCTTTGCGTAATTCCCCAAAAGCAGTAAGATGTGAGATAATACCCTTAAAGTTGAAAGATGCATTGATATCCTTCAGATTTGTAACCAAAGAAGTTTGTCTTTTGATAATGAATGTTTGATTACTTCGGCCTTGACCAACCAGTAAAATCTGGTCAATTGAATGTAGAATATTATAACTTCAGCACGTTTCGTGTACGCAATTCAGTCTTAAGCGAAGTATATATCATAAGATGTGATTATCATTTGATTTATTAACAACCCGTGTATTAGGTTCAGTGTATGTTTCGATAAGTTCTGTTTCTAAAGGTTGATGTAAAAATTGTTCATCACTTTTATGAAACTCGAATTTCGATGCAATCGACTTCTTTCAAGAGATTTCTCAAACCATGAAGAATATTTGAATATTTGAATTTTCTGAGAAACACTGGTTCATGATCTAGAAACTAAGGTTTAATTGACTTCATCCAAAAAACATATCGTTTCCAAGAATTCAACGTTGATTTATGAAAATTTCAAAGTTCAGTGTACTTCGACAAATTTATATGTAATTGATGTGGCTTCCCGACTTAAAGGTACTTGATGTTTCATTCAGTTTTGTGTTGTCGTATTCCAAAAATTTTCTTTCGAATGTTCTCGGTGAATAGCGTATATCGACTTCCTCTGACAACTGTTGGTCCTCTTTCATGACGTATCATTATGTGTAACAACAAACATGTTGGCAATGCAGAATATAGGTTCAAGCTTTCCGATAACAGTAAACGATCAAGCACTTGAGAGAAAAGTGTGAACTGGAGTATACCGAATCCTGACGTGTGGCTCTTACAGTTCATTGCCGTTTTATTAAGCATCTTTTTACGAAGTTACTATCAGATAATCTGTAGTTGCCTCTTTCGGAGTGCCTGTTATACCAGGTCAGCATCCGAACTAAATGAGTACAAACCATACGGATTCAAATGATAAACCTGTAATACTGTTGATCACAGTCATGATTTACGTACACAGTTGATCAACACCTTGAACTCAACCTGTCCGTCTTTCTGTTATTTCTCATGCTCTTTCTTTCCATGTCGTTTGTAATATATACGTCTCGTTGAAGTGAGTACTTTGTAACAGTGTAATGTCAATTAACGCCTTCATCCGATTGAACACAAATGGAACCACCAAAGTTTATTTGTTAATTAATTTCACGTTGAACTATATTTGCTGTATCTCTGAAGATGAATGTGAATTGAAGATGTGCACGATGAAATGAAACTCAGCACAGTGATCAAATTTTCGTCAAGTGTAAGAAAGATGCTGTATCTTCAGAACTGTCGTATGTTTCTATCAGTGAAACTGCATCACTCTTAATCTTGCTAGATAATGTTACGATGTTCGTGTCGTCGGAATATCAAATGTTTATGCAGATCAAGATAATTAATTGCTCGGAAATTTTGTAAATTCTCTGGTAGTGCTGCCAATCTATAGTTTGTTCGAGCAAATGTATGTAATACATAATTGTGGTCAAATGAATTTTCAATGCCGACATTTCTTATTGGTTGTATGAACGTTCTCAAGTCATTTCCTCTGTTGACTGACTATGACAGCTGTTGAATTCTATTATGTGATACATCAAGCACAATGCGCTTAAAAAGCAGATGTATCTTCTTAGGAATTACTATACAATATCTTTTCTATCAATACTGTGATTGTAGTTTGTAGTTTACACAATATTTAGTTTTTCATACTGCAGAATACAGACTGGTGGATGACTGAATGTTGTTTTTCCGGATGTGTTGTACTCAACCAAAATAATGACGTCATGTTAAGTTTCAAACGCTTTTGTCCGTGTGTTAGAGATTATTCCACCTATAGTATATTATATATAGTGACGTCATGATAAAAATCTGCATGCGACCTTGCCCTTGACTTGTATTTGGCTCGATCTATTGAATGATAAACTGTTACTAATATGTCATAAATTAATAATATAATCACGGATTCGTAATTCACTGCGAAGAACCCCCATGCCAAGGAGCCGGGACGTTTTTTTATGTTTATATGTTGTCTCCTTCTCCTTGTTCGTTAATTAACAAGTGAAAACCAAACCAAAATTCGGCCACTGAAAAATCAAACCTTTTATAAGACGACGCTGGATAGTTTCTTTCTCACAATCCATTTTTAATATGACGATTTTTGACAAAGCTCCACAGAAATGTTCCACCTACACTTAACAACACATTATTCTAAACAAAGCGGCATAGTCTTGGCCGTGCTATAGTGACAAGAAGCCACGTCCGTCCTGGACGCTAGCTCTAGTCTAACTGCCTTTTATCGTAACGTTTTCGTGCTTGCACCAAAACGTCTTGCACACTTATCATTCTTTTGAAACTAATGCCGTGCAAAGTGTGTCTTACAATCATAGCCTTATCCAGCTATATAGCACAATACTTAAAATACAGTCATTGAGATTGTTCGAATGTGGAGCATTAGTTCTCCCAATGATAATCGCAAATTTTAAACGAATTCTTTCTGCCTGCACAACATTGATTGGATTGCTAGCGTCTAGGTATATTTCAGAAATCGTTTATTATCGTTAATCTATAGTCTTAAAATGATAGACACGTTTTAGGAACATTTGGATTAGGAAATAGAAATGATGCAGGTGACAAATTAATTGAATTTTGCACAGAAAATGAGTTAACGTTAGTCAACACACTTTTTAAACAACATCCAAGAAGACTCTTCACATGGAAGTCTCCAGACAGTTTTACCAAAAATCAGATAGATTATATTTTAATACATAGAAGATGGAGATCAAGCATAACATCTGCAAAAACCCTACGAAGTGCAGACTGTGATATAGATCATCAGTTATTAGAAGCAGATCTGAAATTAAAACTCAAAAAGCTTACCCGAGGACCAAGGCCACTTCGTTTTGATCTCACAAACATACCAGACGCATACAACATAGAAGTTAGGAATCGCATTGGGGTCTTGATGTCTGTACAAGAAGAAATGACACCTAATGAACTGGCAGTACAAGCTAGAGATATCTTGATAAATGCAGCCAAAGATCTAATTCCGACCAAGAAAAAGCAACTTAAGCCATGGATTACATTAGACACGTTAGAATTAATAAAACATCGAAGGGAGCTGAAACAGAAAGGAGATGAATCAATTAACCACAGGATGAAGTATAAATCTTTAACTCGAGAAATAAGAAAGTACACAAGAAAGGACAAAAATCAATATATACAAGATTGCTGTACCAGAATAGAGCAATATCATAAGGCTGGAAGAGATTATGAAATGTTCAAGGAAATGAAGTTATTGACAAGAAATGTTCAACCTCAATTGAATGTTATCTGTGACAAGATGGGAAATACCTTAACAGAATCTAGACAAATTCTAGAAAGATGGCAGGAGTGCTGCAGTGGAATGTATGATATGAGTGACAGTGAGGATATGAATGAGATACATGAGCCAACGACAGCAGAGACAGAACCTGAACCCTCATTAGATGAAATTGCTTGGGCTATAAAGCACCTGAAGAATGGTAAATCTCCTGGATGTGATGAGATACCAGCTGAACTAATTAAAGCGGGAGGAGAAGAAAGCATACACATATATCATGCATTATGTGCAAAGATTTGGAAATATGGTATATGGCCAAAAGATTGGAAGAGAACTATCTTCATTCCAATACCAAAAAAAGGCAACCTGAAATTATGCACCAGCTATAGAACTGTTGCCCTGATCAGTCATGCAAGTAAACTCCTACTAAAAGTCATAATGGCAAGACTTCGTAAGAAAATGGAAGAAGAGATTAACGTAGTTCAAGCTGGATTTAGACAATGAAGAGGAACAAGAGATCACATATTCAACATGCGTTTAATAATAGAGAAGTGCAGAGAATTTAATGTAAACCTATACTCATGTTTTGTGGATTATTCAAAGGCATTTGACTGTGTACAGCATCAGAAACTTTGGGAAATCATGATGACTATGGGCTTTCCATCACATGTAGTACAACTCATAAAAATGCTCTATCTAGACCAACAAGCAGCAGTTAGAATAGATGGCGAGGCATCAGATTGGTTTGACATCAAGCAAGGAGTCCGTCAGGGCTGCATGCTGTCACCCTATTTGTTTAACCTGTACGCCGAAAATATAATGAGAAATGTAAGAGATGATATAAACAGGGAGCTATATGATGCCCTAAATATCGGCGGTCATGACATACCAGAGATTCGATATGCTGATGATACAGTATTACTATCCACAAACACAGAATGGCATAGAAAACCTAATAGCCTCAACCCAATTGAATAGTGAAAATCACAACTTGTATCTTAACATAGCAAAAACAAAGATAATGCATACAGATAAAACTACTATGGAGAAAGAAATATACATTAATGGGGGGAAATTGGAGGTGGTGGAAAATTTTGAATATCTTGGGTCATTGATTACCAATAACGGTGACACAATGAAAGAAATTAAACGGCGACTATCCATTGCTCTTCAAAGACTAAAACAGATGAATAAATTATGGAGTGGGACAGACAGAACTACAAAATTTAGATTTTTAAGAGCATGCATCTTTCCCATTGCAACATACGCCTGTGAGACATGGACACTTACTAAACAAGCTGAACAGCGCATAAACGCCTTTGAATATAAATGTTATAGACGAGTTCTAAGAATATCTTGGGTAAAGAAAAGAACAAATGCATCCATACTTCAAGAGTTGAATATTGAGGAGGGATGGCTATTAAAGACGATAAAACAAAGAAAATTGAAGTATTTTGGTCCACTTGAAACGTCACGAAGGTTTGGAGAGAACAATAATGGAAGGGTATATGCCTGGGAAGAGAGGAAGAGGAAGGCCAAAGAGAAGATGGTTGCAGGATGTGGCGGATGATCTCCAGATGGGTGTATCAGACGCGGGACATCTTGCTTGTGATCGAGAAGCTTTCCGGAAGGTTGTTATGGGAGCGAGGTTCTGCAAAGGACATGATACTGAATGAATGAATGAATAGTCTTCTTATATCTTTCTTTATCCTTTATTGGATCATATTTCCTCAACAAACTTATTCAAAGCTGTTGTAATCATTGTGGCGAAACGCCAGTGGCTCATGTCCTCATGCCTTCTTTGATTTTGGGGAAAACAGGGGGAAACGGCTTTCGGAAGCTCTCAGTTCTCTTGTTCGCTCAATCTCCATGAAAGATAGTTCTTTGGGATACCTTCATAACACAATCTTTACATGGAGCGAGTAAATATATGTTTGGTTCTTTCGGGTAGACCGATGGAGCGCCCTGCACCAAATGTGCACTGGTGCGGCTTCTGGAGGATTCATGTCCGTTTCTACTGATCGTTTCTACTGCCCATGGGCAAAAGTCCAAATTTTAAAAATTGCGAATTCTAAAAGGCAGAAACTGATGGCCTAAAAAAGGTAATTTTTAGGTTGTAATTTTGTTTTTCACTTTTTAAATCCCCTATTGTCTTAAAGGGGGGGGGCTGAGAGGATATGGGGAAAACAGCCGTTTTGCCATATTGGGGAAAGGGGGGACCAATCTGGTACGCGTCCTTTATTCTTGGCATGGAAAGGGAACACATTGGGAAAAATAAATATTTTTCCAAATGAAAAATCGCGGTTTTTGGCAGTGATGGAAGAGTGATATCTTTCTCCCACCTTACCGTTACTTTGTGGGAACTTTTCTTTTTAAATATAAGGGAATTTGATAGCTCGGTGGGGCCGGAAGGAGGGAAGGGGTCCCTTTGGGGGGGGGTCCACCAATTATGATCAAACTTCTTGAGCCCCGGGAAAAGGCCTTTCCCCGGGGGCTATCTTTTTCGTTTTTTTTAGTCGTAAAGGGTGATGTGGGGATTAAAATAAACTTCTTATCTTTTTAGGAACCCGCATTCCTCTGAATTAAATGTTTTGGTTTAAGGGATGCCGGGACAAATTTTGGGGGACAGCTCAGACAAAAGCAGCAAACCGGAAGGGTAGGATCTTCTTTTATTTCTTGCTTTGGAAAAGGGGGGAATACACTGCGTTTTTCCCCAAAAACAACCCCCATACTATACTATTTGTTACCGGGGGGAAAAAACCCCCAATTTCTAGGGGCCCCACCCACAAATCCCTTTGGGTTTGGAAAAGGGAAAGGGTTTTTCAAGTGAGGGGAAACATGGGCATTAATGTGCCCCTAATAAAAAAGGGTTTTTTAGATGGGAGAAATGGAGGTTTTTTGCAAAAAAGGTTTCCAAAGGGCAAACGACAAGACCTCGTCAAGTGAAGGCCTAGTCTAGGAAAGACCTGCCCAACCAAAAGGGCCCCTTGTCAGGGCGGGCCAAATTTAAAACAGGTCTTGATAGTATATTATGTAAAAATTTTTTTTTTTTGGCAAATATGTTTTTTTAAACCCTTTGTTTCTCCATGTAGGGTTAAACCGAAGTTTTGGGGGGGAAAACCTCACAAAGTTTTTCCTTTTTAGGGTCCTTTTTTTGGAAATAAAGAACAAACTTTAAGTCTCGACAGGGTTTTTACGCGGGGAAAATATGTTTAGACCCATGCCATGGCCCAAAGGTTTTGGGGGCCCTGGGCCCGCTCTAAGGAAAATTTATCTCTCGAATAAACCCCTCTTACCCTTAAAGTTTTACCCTATGTACTTTACACTCACCATTTTTCGCTTTCGTTGGCTTTTTTTAAAACCTTTTGTATTATTTGGCCGGGCCCCCCAATCAAACAGACACACCCCTTTTTTATATTGGGGAACTTTTTCTCCAGGTTATTTCCTTTTCCTGACATTAAAGCCCATTTATTCCATGCACTTCCCCAGAAATTTTATTACTAAAGACTTTTGGTTCCCCCGGAAATTTTGGGAAATTTGGTTTTTCCCGAAGGCTGTTGGGAAATAAAACCAATACCCCGGAAGGAAGGAATTCCCTTTCACACGCCGGGAGCTGATGTTTAAAGGGCCCGGAAAAGGTTTGGTGGGGCTGTGAAGATAGCTACCTGAAAGGGTCTGTGGCCTGAACGTTTTATCCTTGTTGGTCTTTTTAGAACTAAACCTTTTTTTAAAACTGCCTTTATTTTTCCTTTTGGGGTTTTTTTTTTAGGTTAATAAAATTACTTTCAAGTTATTCTGACGATCGCCATGTTATTTATGCGGCGGCCAGAAATACACCTTAGAGGTTAGGTCCCGAGGTTGAAAGACAGAGTGACAGTGAGTCCAGGGAACGGAGGAGGGTTGGCAAGCAAAAACCTGTCCCAGCCAGGGCAATAGAATAATATTGAAATATTGTTACATAGTTACTTGGGACCCTCCACGTAGCTTGTTACAATCATGTTGCTGTTCTATGAAGTTATGTCTATGTACTCATCATTTGTATTCATCCCAATGTCCAATTCTCTTCTCTTGGTGTTATGTCGCCCTATATTTCGTTTGCTTTGTGTGCTTCAGACAAAGAACTTTCTAAATATACTAATACTCTTGTTTTATAAATGGGTGTCCTATACACCGCCACCGTCTTTTTTTCCCCCTCATCTCTTCATTCATTGATATTTTCTTGATTCTCATCTCATATCATCTCACCTCATTATGTTCCTCTTGTACCTTGCGGTGTCGAGGTGAAGTATAAACAACGGGAGAGTGCCCGCTTATCGGCTTCATGTATCGATATTCCCATGGACGCTGCTATTCCCTCCGTCTATCGTTACGTGGTCGGCCTCTTTCTCTGCTTCCATTTGGTCTTACATCATTGATTGTTGTGGTATGCATTAAGTTGGTAACCTACACCTACTTGCATGGTCTATTTTACTTGCTGCCTTCTAATAAAATCTAGCACTGTTAGATCTTATCTCTTCTTGATACATTGTGCATTATTCTCAGTAATCTCATTTCTGTTGTTGTGATTTTCCCTCTCTCTCTCTCTCTCTCTCTCTCTCTCTCTCTCTCTCTCTCTCTCTCTCTCTCTCTCTCTCTCTCTCTCTCTCTCTCTCTCTCTCTCTCTCTCTCATCAGTGTCCTGGTTTGGCATTGGTAGCATAGAGTTAGTAAGAAGATTGTGTTGCAAAGTGCTTCTTGGTAACAATTGATACATGTTTGATTCTTTAGTATTGGTGCCATTTGCCTAATGAGTTGGTTGCCATATTGCATCCATTTTCGATTTCGTCTTCTGATTGCCATTTGATGATACTATACTTCTTAAGTAATTAAAACTTTACTTGTTTCACTGGATGTTCGTTTAGGTGAATTGTTGTTGATGTTTTCTGCATTAGTTAAAGTCATTACTTCTGTTTTACTTGTGCTAATTTTCATGTTATGGTTCCGCACACATTTCGTGTAGACTATTCATATTGATCTTGTAATTCAGCCTTCTGATTTTGCTGTTATTACTTGGGTCTGCAAACAGGAGTTCTTACACTGATGTAATTTGGCAGATGGTTCTTCTTCTGTGTTCTCGTCATACTGTGTTCTTGCGTTCTCTGCTTGCCTGGTTTCTTCACATATATTGTCTATATATGTTATGAACAAGAGAGGGTAAAGGACACAACCTTGTCGTACTCCAGATCTTATGGTGAAGGGTTCAGAGTGTCCTCCAGTTGCTCTTACTGTAACGTGCGTAGGTTTTACACCTAAGTGGGGTGAATGTACTGGCCAAGAATATTATAACACTATCGTGGGTGAATGGGTCAGATAAGAATGAGACGGATGTTAGGTCATAAAGGTGGAGGTAGGAATTCCAATACAAAGGTGGGCTCCAAATACAATGGAGGATATATCACGGAGATGTCAGGGTGAATCACGAAGACACAGAGAAATACGTGATAGCAGACTAAGAGACAAAGAGG
The DNA here is from genome assembly GCA_014155875.1 of Cepaea nemoralis. Taxonomy (NCBI): domain Eukaryota; kingdom Metazoa; phylum Mollusca; class Gastropoda; order Stylommatophora; family Helicidae; genus Cepaea; species Cepaea nemoralis. The sequence continues at coordinate 75,077 of JACEFZ010007810.1, forward strand.
AATCTCAGGAAGTGTATGTTGGAGGAATTTAGATTGGGGGTTTAAGGGGTTAAATGATGTTTCTTAGGAGGTTCGGGAATAGGGAATTATACCAGTGTATAAGAACACGAAGGCATGTTGTTTACTTGTTAATATAACGTTTATTGGTATAAGATGACAAAGGTTTGATGTTCACCTCCACTCAAGACAAAGGCCGGATCTTAACTGCCCTTGCCAACCCAATACGTCACGATTGAGCATCTCTCACCCTTTCACTCTCGATGCTCAATCGTGCTGTATCTGTTTCCCACTAGATTCTAATAATACCCCAGTACTCCTCCCTTACTGTTACACCTCCCCATGTTGAATAAAGAATTTTCCTTATAAAGGAAAACTCTTTACTCCTAATCCCCATACTCCATTCCCTTTTTGTCCTCTAATCTTCCCTAAAACCAGCTCAAGTTTGAGTAAATAATATATCTTTTAACTCTTCTCCCAGTGATATGGTCTGCTAATAACCCCCCCCCCCCCCCCCATATACTTCTTCTTCGACTTTTATTTATATAATACCACGTATGGTAACTCTGTTAATCCAAACAGTCCTTCTTTCCTTTCTATTTCCCCAAAATTATATAGCTATCCACTATATATTTCTTCATTTCTGGTTCTTTCTTGGCTCCTCCTGTTTCCTGTATCAAATATACATATTATAAGAACAACTCATAAATTCTTTATCGAAACTTTTGAACTTATAAAATTTCTCATTCTTTACTATTCTGGTTCTTTCTTGGCTCCTCCTGTTTCCTGTATCAAATATACATATTATAAGAACAGCTCATAAATTCTTTATACAATTTCTCATTCTTTCAAACCCCCGGACGTACAAAAACAATGTAGTTAGAAAAAGTAAAGAAGCGGTGCGCACCTAGTAAGAAACATAAAGAATGAATACAGGACATGACCACATGTACATACAGCAATGCAAATTACGACACTCACCCTTTACCTCCCTTGCCAATAAAAAAATTTTTGTAAAATAATATTTTTTTAACACACCTTATGAAATACATCTTTGTTCGTTATAAAACAACTTGGCAAAAGTTTTCATAAATCTTATATATTCCACCTTGACATTGCCAACCACAATTCTGTTCATTTTTCGTTATCTCACCTTCCACCATGAGCCCATGTTCATATTTTATGAACATCTTTAATAAAATTAAAGCTGGTATTTCACAGCACCTATATCTTGCCCCCGTACTTCCCATAGTCATATACTGCCATTTACAGTCTTCCCCCTACCTTATATCAGTGGGACAAAGTAGTTTTTATAATCAACTCATTTCTGAACGAAAGACTCTAAGCCAAACCTCATCAACTTAAACTTCCTCGACTAACTTTATAATCATATAACTCAATATACTAAACCATTCATGTAATCGAAATAAAATGAACACAACCCCCAACCAAATCTAAAGAAAAAAAAACAACGAATTTTTAAAATGACACAACATGCATGTTATCAAACCAGAATAAAACATTCTATTACTACCTATCACTATTGGACACTTTTACGGCCCAATAGATTTTATTAACTCAAATGCTAGGAACACAATCACCCTATTCTAACTCAATAAATCAACCAACAACAATCATATTTCAAAACCAAATCAAGAAAAAAAAACTTATAACTTATAACTTATAACTAAACGTTAGCCATCATTTTCCAGAACCAACTCAATCATAAAAACATATTACGTATAGTGACCCACCAACATTGGCCCCTCATACTAAGTAAAATAACGTATATCTACTTATACAGGTCATTCCAGTATATCTATGACCGTAAAAACTAAACATTTCACTGTCCATCTGTACATCTGTTAACTACAGACCAATTAGAATCTCATCTGTTCTATCTACCTAAACAAATCAGTAATCAACATTTACCATACCATTTATTATCTTCTAACTCCTAACAGCACGTAACATCTGAAATAACCTCTCAACGAACTTGTGATCTGGTTTCCCTTGGAGCAGTCATCACTTGTTAATCCTTATCGTTAAATACGGCATTTCCAGTAGTGACGAAAAATACCTTCACCCATTGTACCAATACCTCAAGACTACTTCCACCGTTTCGTATACCTTTTCACTGTTAACTCCTGCCATCTGCAGTACTCTCAAATATCTATCTCCTACGTTTTTTTCCGCTTCTTCAACAAGTCCAAGTTTCTTTGAATAAGTGCCAATTCTACATCAATATCTTCTTCTTCGTATAACTTATTAGTTTCTTCCATACTACTACTTGACTCTGACTTTTCATCCATTTCTTCTTCTTCGTCTGTATGTCTCTCTTTAGCTGCCGCTAATCTCTTCCGTTCAACATCCCACCTAATTTGTCGATCACTATTTCTTAAGGATCTTTCTAGTAGAGGAATATCTTCTCCGCTTGTTGAATAATCCCTAATTCTCCTCTGTCTTTTCACTTCTTTATCTCTTTGGTTGTCCATTCTTCTTTTCGTTGCTTGTCTGGTATTTTTAAATGGAGCACCTATTTCTTCTTCCATACTATCATAATGAGTTTCATTCACCTTCTCTTCTTCCATTGTTTTCGGAATTGTCTGTTCTTGAGTATCTTCGTAACTTGGATTGGCTAGCAACTGATTTTGTGCTGGTTCTTTTCTAAGACCTGGGGTTACCGTAGCTCCTCTGACAACTTGTTCATCCAAATATTTCGTGTCTGAATAATAATTATTATTATAATTATTATTTTCTATCTCATCTTCATCTCTTCTTAAGTGTTCAACGTGTGCCCTTGCTATATGTGCTGTGACCTGGTTCTTTATAATATACGATACATTACCTAGTTTTTCCAAAACGTAATACCCTGGAATCCAACGAGCATCAAACTTAGAGTTTCTTCTATGCTTCTTGTAATAAACTCTATCACCTACCTTAAACTCCTGTAATTTTGTATTTACATTTTTGTACTTTTTCTGTCTTTCCCTAGCTTTAATTATATTATTCCTTAATCTTACATGTGCCTTATGCATTTCCTGTATTATGGTCTCTTGAAATTCTTCACCCATATATTTCCGTCTAGGTTTTAATAGATTATCTATAGGTAGTATTGGTTCCCTCCCGTGCAATAAATAAAATGGTGAAAAACCCGTGCTCTCATTTTGATTTGTACGAATGGCGCTAAGGGCAGGTCCCAAAAATAAATCCCAATCTCTTTCATGTTCATCAATAATCTTTGCCAAAATGTCGTATAACGTCCGATGTTGACGTTCGTTTTTCGCATTTGAAGAAGGTCTATAAAATGAGGTCTTTATATGTCTTATGTTTAAATCTTTTAATAACTTTTCGAATTTTTTATTTACAAACTCTCTACCATTATCTGTAAGTATACTTTGTGGGCAACTAAACCTTGGTACGAACTCTTGTAAAAAAATATTAATGACAGTATCCGCGCTCTTATCTGGGATTGCATAAACCTCCGGCCAAAGACTGTAGACGTCTACTATATGAATTAAATACACATTTCCTGACAATGTCCTGGGGTGTGGACCCGATATATCTAAACTAATCTTTTGCATTGGGAAGTGAGGAATATCTGTGTCTTGTAAGGGAGACTTTATTGTTTTCATGTTCCTTAATCTGCATTTTTCACACGTATCTACATATTTGCATGTAGATTTAAACAAGTTTGGCCAATAATATTTACTTGTAAGTGCTTTCACCAATTTGTCTCTACCGAGATGTCCATTTTCATCGTGATATGCTTTTAAAAGTTCATTTTCCAAATGCCTTGGAATATATTTCCTTAGCTGTTCGTTCCTTTCACACATATAATATAACTGTCCATCCTCTTGTAAAACCAAATAATTCCTTTTATATTTGTTATCATCTGTTTCTCGTAATTTTTCTTTTATTTGTATGACTCTTGGGTCCAAATCTTGCTCTTCTTTCATATTGAATTGTGCTAACTGTAGGTCTTCTTCCCTATGTTCAGAGTCTTGATCCGATGGTAGACTATCAAATTCTTCCCTATTTATTATAGCAGAATCTAGAATATTTACTTGCCAATTTCGGTCGTCTATCTCTGGTTCAGCTTCATCTTCTGTATCTTCTGATGACTGTGGATATGGAATTCTAGACAATAAATCGGCGCATGTATTAATCCTACCTGGTATGTACTCAATTATCGCGTTGTACCCCTGTAGATTCAATGCCCACGTCTGTATTTTCCTGTTCTGCACTGGAGCTTCTAAAAAAGACTTTAAAGGCATATGGTCAGTTCTAATAACAAAATTTGCGTTATGTAAGTAGTAATTTAGTTTTTGAAGAGCGTAATGAATCGCGTAAGCCTCCTTCTCAATAGTCGTCCATTTTCTTTGTGATCTACTAAGTTTATGCGACAAGAAGTAGATAGGCCTTTCATTTTTAACCCCTGATATTCCAGATTCTTTTCCTTCATATGGTTGCACCAAACATGCTCCTACTGCATTGTCCGAAGCATCTGTGTACAGTATCAATTGTTTGTTTAAGTCTGGATGCGTCAACAGTGGTACCAGTGTTAAGCTGTTTTTTAAATACTCGAACGCTTTTTGACACTCATCATCCCACTTAAACCTAGCGTACTTGCCTGTTAAGTTTGTAATAGGTTCAGCTATCCTTGAAAACGCTGGAACAAACCGCCTATAATACGCACATGTTCCTATAAAAGCGCGTACTTCCTTAACGTTAGTTGGAGCAGGTAACTCTTTAATAACCTTTATCTTGTCCTGGTCTGGTTTTATACCTTCTCTATTTATAATATACCCCAAATATTTTGTTTCTGTCTTTAAAAATTGGCATTTACTAAGCTTTAACTTCACATCATGCTTTCTTAACCTGTCAAACACTAGTCTAATATGTTTCAAATGATCCTCCACATTTCCTTTTGTATAAATCAATATATCGTCTATATAGGCTAGAGCGAACCTTTGCATACCTTCTAAAACTTCATTAATTAAGAGCATATAGTGAGAGGGTGCAGTTTTTACGCCAAAAGGCATTCGTAAGAATTCGTACGAGCCCATATGGGTACAAAAGGCGCTTTTCTTTTGTGCGTCTTCCGACATCGGAATACACCAAAATCCTGACCTTGCGTCCAACGTTGTGAAATATGTAGAGCCATTAAGCAGCCCCAAAATATCATCAATTACCGGCAGTGGGTATGCTACATTCTTGGTAATTTTGTTCAACGCCCTGTAATCACAGCAGAAGCGACTCGTACCATCAGGTTTGGCCACGATGACGACCGGAGATGACCATTCAGACTTCGACCTTTTTATTATTCCTGCTTTCAGCATCTCTTCTATTGCCTTTTCCACGATTTCTCTGTTTCTTAATGGAGTTCTATATGGTTTTAAACTTATTGGTGGATGATCTCCCGTGTCTATTTCCATTGTAACTGTTCGCGTCTTTCCCAATTCTAAATCATTAACCGCAAACACATCTTGATTTTGCTTTATAAGTTGTTCCAACACTTCCTTATTTTCTGGCGGAGCTTTTAACTGTGACAACAATTCTTGTTCCCTTGTTATTTTGTCTAGTGAATGTATATGGGCTTTATTTCCTCTGGATGGATGGATCAATTCATCCATTCTGACGTTCCCTCTTCTTCTGTGTCCGCGTCTGTCATTTCCCCTTTCACTAGAAGTTTCCAAATAACTTGTTCCCGACACTTCTGCTCTATCCGTTGCCAATATGTCACTAATGTTATGATCTAATTTGGCTATCACACATCCTCTGTATAACTTGATTTCTCTACCTGTGTTGTTGATAACCATTACTGGAAAGGTTAAGTGTTTATCCAACTCCATTATTCCATCTGGAACTTCCAAACCAGGCTCATCAATTATTTCCTCTTGTAACTCAGTGATTCTGACTGTGTTACCTTCCACATAATATGGGTTTCTCTTCAGCTTCGCTTGTATCAAATTAACCGACTGTGGTTTTAACGTCGTTGTCATTTTAACTCTAACTAGTGCTGATATATGCATGTCTTCTTCCATATCTATATAGACGTCCCTGAATTTTAATTTATGTAAATCATAGAAAAGTCTTACTCCATTTTTTATCAAAAAATCTCTCCCTATTAACATGTTTCTATTTAAACCCCTCACTACATGAAAAAGGTGTCTTATGTTGATCCCTCCTAATTTAAAATTTATCATTGTTTGTCCAATTACTTGTAAATTCTGTCCAGTAACAGAGTGTAAATTATTATGACTCTTAAATACTCTACAATTTCTTACTATTTTGTATAGAAAACTTTCTTTTACTACACTAACCTGAGCTCCCGAATCAATTAATGTACGAACTCTATACTTTCCTATTTCTAATATACAAGAGCTATAATCTGTTTTATCTTCTATAAATTTCTTGACTTCATCTAGTTGAAAATATTCTCTGTTCGACCTATTATACCTGTTATTAACATATTCTCTAACCCTTGGGACCTTACTATTTACCCTCCTATCATAGGTCCTGTCTAATAGGTAGGGCGCCGATTTTCCTGTGTTCTTGTACCTGTAAAATTCCTGTGTCCATCAACAACATTCCTACTCACCCTATTATTGTCATGTCTACCCTGTGTATTCGACTGGACACGCCTGTTATTACAAAAACGAGAAACATGTCCCCGTTGACCACAAACCCAACAGACAATATTTGTGTTATTTGTGTTTCCCACTGTCTCACTTGTAGGGTATCTCACATTTCTTCTTTCAACATAATCACTCCTATTTCTACCTTGTACCGTTTGTATACCTCCTCTCCTATTCCATCCGAATCTTGTTTGTCCTATTTCCATAGGTTCCTCAACTCTGTCGTCTCGATTACTTCCCACTTCTCGTCCTGTTCTTAATCTAAACCTACGTCTCAAATTTTCCTCTTGTACCGCGATATCCACCGCTTGTGATAACCTCTCAGGGTTGTCCCTCATCAACTTAAGTTTCAAACCATCAGATTTTATGCCATCTACAAAAATCCCCACTAACATCCTTTCCACCTCCTCTCCTCGTACATTCTGTCCTAAGAATGCTTCTTCAGCCAGGTTAATCAATCTATCGCTAAACAATTGTACCGTCTCTCCGTTATTTTGTTTAGCCTGTCTCAACACCGAAAATGCATGTTGTGGATCCGTTATTTCTGCATATTTCCTTGCTAGGTCTTCTTTGAATTGTTCCCACGTCTCATCTACTCTAGCCTCTAATTTTCTTCTTATATGATCCGAGACTGGTTCCGTTGCCGTCTGATAAGCCAGTCTCATTTTTTCTTCATCTGTTGCTGAGATCAAATAGGCATATTTTTCTATGGAAGTGACCCATTTCTTATAGTCTCTGGCCTGTCCACTAAACTTCACAATTTCTGTTGCCATCCCTTGTTGTTTAATCACCATATTAAGTCGGCCTACTGCTGTTCCCACGCCTGTCAAAACCTGTGCTAAGGTGTCCTGTTCCGCCATGCTGAAAAATACTGAAACAAGGCAAGCAAAGAACCACACAATTTCAACTTCTTAATTTAAGGAATACACTCACTTATTTTAGAAAACCTACAGTTAGTTTCTGGGTTTGAGAACCACACAATTTCAACTTCTTAATTTAAGGAATACACTCACTTATTTTAGAAAACCACAGTTAGTTTCTGGGTTTGAGAACCACACAATTTCAACTTCTTAATTTAAGGAATACACTCACATGTTTTAGAAAACCACAGTTAGTTTCTGGGTTTGAGAACCACACAATTTCACCTTCTTTTTGTTTCCTGACTCAAGCCCGTACCTTCCTCGCCTCAGCGTCAGATTTCGTTCGATCACCAGGAGCCTGTCTCATCTGAAAATTAGTCGCGGAGTTCAGGTAGTCTGTTTCTTCCCCCAGGTAATTACGTCACTTCTCTAGGGATGCCGGGATTATCTTCAACCCCTGGTTGGGTCCCATCTGAGTCTTGTAATCTTTGTTTTCACCCCGGGTGGGGTACATCATCGACGTCTTGAGATAGCGATAACGTAAGTGGCTGGCGATTTGAAATTAGCAAAACTCAGGTTATGGTAAGCTTTTTGAAACTCTAGAGTTCAGATCGCGGCTATGGGAAGCCCTTTTATAACGCTTAAGTTCAGTCAACGGCCATGACCAGCCCCTTGATGACGTTAAAGTTCAGACAATGGCTCTGGAGAGCCCTTTGATGACGTTAAAGTTCAGAGAACGGCTCTGGGAGGCCCTTTGATGACGTTAAAGTTCAAACAACGGCTCTGGGAGGCCCTTTGATGACGTTAAAGTTCAGTCAACGGCTCTGGGAGGCCCTTTGATGACGTTAAAGTTCAGTCAACGGCTCTGGGAGGCCCTTTGATGACGTTAAAGTTCTAGTCAACGGCTCTGGGAGGCCCTTTGATGACGTTAAAGTTCTATAATTTTACATGATTGAGAAATTATTTGCTCAGGGTTATCACAGCCTTCGAGCCTCTTTATTTGCTGATTACTGAACTGATTACAGAATTTTACTGGACATCCTTTCACTGGCTGCTCCACCACGTGTCGAAACCGTTTCTATGAGTTAATTGACCGGAGCATGGAACAACAACAAGCGTCTCCCGACCTTGACAAAACCGATTTGAGAAAACGTCTTTTTTTTAAATACCTTCTGGTTTAGGCATTCTTTGAAGGTTTCCTAGTACTTCGCGTGGTAGCCGGGACGGCCCAATTCAGTATCCTGGTTAAGCGGCAGCATTTCGCATCCTATACCAGTGTATAAGAACACGAAGGCATGTTGTTTTCTTGTTAATATAACGTTTATTGGTATAAGATGACAAAGGTTTGATGTTCACCTCCACTCAAGACAAAGGCCGGATCTTAACTGCCCTTGCCAACCCAATACGTCACGATCGAGCATCTCTCACCCTTTCACTCTCGATGCTCAATCGTGCTGTATCTGTTTCCCACTAGATTCTAATAATACCCCAGTACTCCTCCCTTACTGTTACAGAATACAGAGACAAGGCTGGGCAAATTACGGGGAGTTGAGTTGTGGCTGAGTGAGGGTGAACTCCGCCTAGTGTTATCAACTGCAATGAGGCAAGGTTTACGCCTATGAAGCATCGTCTAGCAGATGTAAAATGCGGAGTCAAAGCGCAGACAGGCGTGAAATTTTTTGTATAGGACACTGGAGCTGGGTGCCATGTTGGAAACGGTACACAGTACAACAATTCTGACACAGCGAAATGTTACACCGGAAGGGTACAAAGCGAATTTAGTGACCGAGAAATTGGGTCTCGCCGTTGTAAACAAACGAACAGCTATTTCATAGCACAGTGAAATCAGGAGTCGATGTTTATTCCTGTATGATCTGTCGACGTCCATTCGTTGTCTTCCTTGATAAATCTACGCGAGAAACCATCCAACAGCAAACAGAACAGGAGCCATAACATACATCAAACAATCAGGTGCCGTCTCCACAAGGGATGCTGTAAAATTTCCTATCAAACAGAAGGAAAATGTTGGACATTCATCGGTGTCTTAAATGTTTTCAGCAGTTGGGAATCCTTACCACCACTTCAAGGAGAAGGTATCCACGAAAATAAACACTCATGTGTCTTTGGGATCTAGCGTCGTGGTCACTTTAAAACATCGTATAGGACTGACGTGTGTGTCGTTGCATCAGAAGTTCGTTCCATAATCCGAGGCAGCCCAATCTTATCAGTCCTTGTCTTGGCACGTGTTCTAATAAAATTAGCTAAGTACATTTGAGACTTTTGCCATCACACTGTTGTCTCCGACTGTTTTGTTGGTTTCTGCCATTCATTGTCCTAATTGTCGTTATTGTCCGATTATCTATGGATTTGTATGTGGTCTCTTGTATATGGTTGAAAGGGATTTTTGCGAATTCTCTCTGAGCCAGGGAGGCATTGTAAAATTATTTCTCTTTGTACACATCATATTCTTCTAGGACAGAACCAACAGGTTGGGTTGGTTGTCTTTTGCATTGTTGGTCCTGGAAAAATATCCTGTGCCGTGTTGTCTCTCGTCAGATTTGTGTATATTATTGATTGTGGATTTTTTTTTTCGTTCATTATAATTACATATGATATTTGGTTTCTTTGGATATATATGTGTTATTGTGGTGATTATTGAATGAAGGTACAATGAATACATAAACTAACTTATATCGACATAATATTACAATTAACAGTAAAGAAATACTCAATATCAGAAATGAAGAAATCAGGACTAAAGTGGGTTTGATAGCAGCGCTAGATTGTATTAGAAGGCAACAAGTCAAATTGTTTGGCTTTTTAACTAGGTTACCAACTAACAGTATACCACAACAGGCAATAATGTACAGACCAGATGGAGGCAGAACAAGAGGCCGTCCATGTAAACAATGGACAGAGGGAATAACAGAGTCCATGGGAATCTCTATACGTGAAAACCGAGAAGGGGCACTCTCCTGCTGTTTATACTTCACCTCGACACCGCAAGGTACAAGAGGAACAAGATGAGATGCGATAAGAACAGTGAAGAAATTGAAACTGCCACATAATGACCACGTAGCTCCTTCATTAATAAGAAAGGAGGTCATTAGAAAGATTGGCCATAGCAATGCAGAGGTTAAACAGTATTAATAGCCAATGAAGCAACACTAGCAGATAAATTACAGTAAATATTTTGAGAACATGCATCTTTCCGTGGGAAACATGAATTGTAAACCATATCGCAATAACTAATAATATTTGCTGCTTTTGAGCTTAAGTGTTGCAGATAAATTCGTAAAGTACCATGGATCAAGAAGAATGCAATATACTGACATTCTAATAAGATATGAACATCCAAGGCAACTGACTCATAGATAGCCTCATATTACTAAAAATGCAATTAATTTGAGCATATTTAATGTCAAAATTTCTCGGAAAGAACAACAAAGGAAGGCATATTTCCTGGAAGAAGGGACAGGAATCAACTAACACGAATATGGACACGAGCAATTAAATACACTTGGGTATGAAGATGCATTAGTTAAGTTATTTGCATATCCTTTACCGTCGTTGCAGTCAACCCCAGCAGGTGTAACTGTTCGTGACTCCTGGGCACGTTTACGTTCAGTAGTTTGCCATTGCTTTTTGAACGACCGGCACCCATACCAATTCATAAAAAACCAACGCAGCTGTGTTTCGAACTCGGTTTGCGGGATTACGAACTGCGTCCGTAATGCCTACGCCACGGAGCCTGCGTGAAGATGCATTAAGTAGGAGAATTTGCAAAAGATGTAAAATACCGCGCTGGCCTTGACGAGAGAGTGATGAAATGTAGTGAAATGCAGTAAAACTGTAGAAATGGCATGACTAAATCAATAGAAATTAAATTAGAATCGGTCAGCTTAACAAGGACACAAGCGTAAATTTAAAGAATGAAGTTGCGACTTGAAATCCCTCATCAACACAGAAAAAGAAAACACATCAACTGACATCACTGTTACTTTTCTGATTTATCAAGGTGACGACTACTACGTTTTGCACATCTAATGAAAGAGATGGCAACACAAGAAAACGCATCATTTTTCAGCTGAGGTTTCTTTTGCGGTACGACCTCAAATTTTAAGTTTCTTTTAATACACGTGCTTCTCTCAATCTGGCCCCCTCACCTGTTTCCAATCTGTCATTAAAACGTCTCTATTTGTGGAACCCGTCCCATTTTCCCACCTTTCTTTTCTCAATGCCCGTCGATCTCCTGATGTCTTTCTAGTAGAGTGTGACATTTTGGAATACTTACTTCGCTTTTTCCAATTCTTGACACACAGCGTCGTTTCCTGTCAGCTAGCAATGGGACATTGTATTGCACTATTTAATGTTTGTGCCCTACGATGTAGATGTTTTCAGACGTGTATTTATTTGCTGGATTATTCTAATTTTACAGGGAGCCAAGGATCAGGCGGATTCCAAACAACTTTGAGCTGACTGTGTTGCCAGGTGAGTGTTCGCGTCTCGATCGGTTGGCTAGAAAACTAAGATGTAAACGAAACAAATAAAAAAGGAAAGGACCTCACAGTCAAACCCAGCATTTCTGGCTGTGTGTGATTTCTTTGCAAGTTAAAGTTCAGTAGTTTACCATTGATTTCTGAACGACCGGCACTTATACCATTGCAGGAAAATCAACGAAATGAGATATTTTGCCAAATACCCCGCAGCTGTGCTTCAAATTCAGTATGCGGGATAAATGCGTGATAACTCCTTCGTCACAGATATATGCTGGCTTTAATGTAAACATGCGGCCGTGACAGTGTAATGGCTAGAGCGCTGGCCTGCCGGCTCGTGGTCATGTGTTCGAATAACCCTCCAGGCGAAGATTTGTGTAATTATTAACTATTGTTCGACCGAGCCTATAGTGGGAATCAGGAAATCTTCTGGGAAGGAAAGACGGCCGACGTGATATTAGCAACATGACTCACCGAGTGCTGACTGCTCTATAAAATATGGGGTGGATTTTAATTGCAGCTATTTAATTCCAGTAAATATTCTTTATTATTCTGATATATTCCCCAATATTGTTGATTTATTTCAACATTTTAATCAGTTCATCATGTTGTACCTTATCAAATGCCTATCAAATCTATGGTGCACAATTATATGTCTTTCTGTGTCTCTATCAATCTTTCTAGTTTTCACAATATGTATACTAAGAAGAAGGGTGAGACTAGAAACGTGGAATGGGAGAAGTCTGTATGAAGGAAAGCATAAGATAGTATGTGATGAGATTGAGAGGTTAAGTTTTCACATTTTAGGAATTAGTGAACATCACTGGAGAGGCAAGGGACAAATTTAGAATTGAAAATGGAAATCTTTTCATATATTCTGGTAGAGATGTCGGAGGCCATAGCGGAATGGCATTTTTGTTAGATAAAATAACTGCAAAAGTTTTAATTGGATAAAACTCTGTTAGTGATAGAATCCTCACTGTCAGACTTAAAGGTCATCTCAAAAACACAACTCTCATACATATATATACACCTACTTCAAAGGCAGAGGAAAACGAAATTGAAAATTTTTACAGCATACTGCAAGACCCATAACATAAGAGTCGTCGTAATGATATAACAATAATAATGGGAGATTTTAATGCAAACGTGGTTACAGGCAGAGATGAACATGAGAGCACGTTTTGTGAAAATTGTGATTGGGAAATAGAAATGATGCTGGTGACAAATTAATTGAATTTTGCACAGAAAATGAGTTAACGATAGCCAACACACTTTTTAAACAACACCCAAGAAGGCTCTTCACGTGGAAGTCCCTGGACAATACTACCGAAAACTAGATAGATTATACTGTAATACAAAGAAGATGGAGATCAGGCATAACATCGGCAAAAACATTACGAAGTGCAGACTGTTCTTCTTCTTTCGTTCGCCTGAAATATGTTTATAACTGCAATATTGTCCCTTGTATGAATCTAACAGTCTTTTTTAGTTCACTCAGCGGTCCATAGAGTTTATCTTCCACTGTTGTTTCTCTAGGCCAGAAGCTTCGCCTGGATATGTTGTAGTTTGTGCAATCCTGGAGTATGTGCTCTGCTGTCTGCGACGCCAAACCACATGTGCACATGGCTGAGTCACCACTGATCTTGAATTTTGTATACCTGTGGTTGCGTAATCTATTGTGTCCTGTTATGAGGCGCAGAAGAATGACCTATTTTGGTCTGTCCATAACGTGGTAGTCGTCTTTAGTAGGGTTTGGTGGCCTTCTGACTGATTTGATCATTCTTTTTTTTTTGGTGGTATGTAATGGGCACGGCAGGTTGTTCTTCTTTTGCTCCTTCCTTAGTCAATCGATCAGTTCTGTCGTTTCCGTGGACTCTACAAAGGGAACTGAAACAGAAAGGGGGTGAATCCGATAACAGCATGATATAGTATAAAAATTTAACTCGACAAATAAGAAAGAACATAAAAAATGACACAAACCAATATATACAAGATTGCTGTACCAAAACAGAGCAATATCATAAGACTTGACGAGATAACAAAATGTTCAAAGAAATGAAGATATTGACACGAAATGTTTAATCTCAATTAAATGTTATCTGTGACAAGTTAGAAAATACCTTAACAGAATCTAAGATTTCTTAAGAAAATGGAAGAAGAAATTAACGTAGTTCAAGCTGGATTTAGACAAGGAAGGAGAACAAGAGATTACATACTCAACATGCGTTTAGTAATAGAGAAATGCACAGAAACCTATCCTCATGTTTTGTGGATTATTCTAAGGCATTTTACTGTGCACAAAATCAGAAACTTTGGGAACTCATGATGAATATGGGCTTTCCATAACATGTAATACAACTCATAGAAATGCTCTATCTAGAACAACAAGCAGCAGTTAGAATAGATGGCGAGACTTTAGATTGATTAGGCATCAAGCAAAGAGTCCCTCCGGGCAGTGTGCTGTCCCCCTATTTGTTAAACTTGTACGTCGAAAATATAATGAGATATGTCAGCGATGATATAAATAAGGAGCTATATGATGCCCTAAATATCGGTGGTCATGACATACCAGAGGTTCGATATGCTGATGATACATTATTGCTATCCACAACACAGAATTGTATCGAAAATCTAATAACCTCAACTCAACAGAATAGTGAAAATCACAACATATATCTTACCGTAGCAAAAACAAAGATAATTCATACAGATAAAACTAATATGGAGAAGGAGAATACGTTAATGAGGAAAGATTTGAGATGGTGGAAAATTTCGAATATCTTGGGTCATTGATTACCAACAATGGTGACACAATGACAGAAATTACAATACAAATATCTATTGCTCTTCAAAGACTAAAACAACTGAATAAATTGTGGAGTGGGACAGATAGAACTACAAATATTAGATTTTTAAGAGCATGCATCTTTCCCATTGCAACATAAGCCTGTGAGACCAGGACACTTAATAAACATGCTGAACAGCGCATAAATGCCTTTGAATATATTTGTTACAGACGAATTCAAAGAATATTTTGGATAAAGAAAAGAACAAATGCATGCATACTTCAGGAGCTAAATATTGAAGAAGGTTGGCTATTAAAGACGATAAAACAAAGACAATTGAAATATTTTAGTCACCTGAAACATCCCGAAACTTTGGAGAGAACAATAATGGAGGGGTATATGCCTGGGAGCCGGTCTCCCTGGCCTAGGGGTTAAAACGACTTTCTCCGCATTCTCGTTTATCCAAGTAGGGTAACGCAGCGCGCGAGAATTGGTAGCGGTTCTCTCCGCGTTGGTGACTTGCGGGATATGTGAGCTGGCCGCTCAGAAAGAAATGGCAAACTACTGAGCGTAATCTTGCCAAGAAATCAACAACAGCGGTGAAATGCTGGTGTTGACAGCGATGTCATGTAAAAAATGCCTAGGAAGACGGGAAGAGGAAGGCCAAGGAAAGGATGGGTGCAGGATAATTAATTAATTAATGAGTAAATGTTATATTGCATTGTTTTTACATTTTCATTCCACAAATCCATATACAGCTTTTCAGAATTTTCATTTTTGGTTTCTTTCTAGTTCTTGCCATAATTCTGAGTAGAAGCTTAGTGAAGTGGTTTGTGGGGTTAATGGTAAGAAAATCTTCGCAATCCATTGCTCATGGTCGCTTTTGTAAAGCCATAAACACAGATTTTAGCATATCTCCATGTAAAATACGAGGGGACTTCAAATGAAAACCTTAAATGTTTTTTTTTTAATTTTGATTTTGGTGAATACATTCTTAAAAAAAAGTAAAGAAAAGCGTTAATGATGTAGTCATAAAGATGTAGTCACTATTGCGTTCAATGTAAGTCTTCCAGCGCCTATAAAGTGCTTGGATTACTGTAAACAAACATGCTCTTGGTCGAGTGTTTAACCACTTCATGCATCATCTGCTGTACCTCTTCGAGGCCGTTTTGAAATTTTCTACTCCACTCATGCACTTGCTGGACTGGCAGGCATCCAATACCATACTGGACCTTCATTCGCCGATGACTTGCTATAGGTTTCACCCCTTCACTGATCTAAATACGGATAAAAGAAAGCTGCTCCTCTTTGGTGCATGTCAGAAGTTGGGCGGCCATCTTTAACCTGTCCTTATGATGACACAGTGTTAGTCTGCACCGCGATGTCACGTGCTTAACTCTATTAACATACTTAACAACAATATTGACAGGTTACAAGACATGGTTATTGTAATATTTTAATCTTATTTTTAAGGTTTTCATTTGAAGCCCCTTCGTATTATTCTATATTTTTCTTAATATTTCTACTCCACATACTCCCAATATTTCTAATTCTTCTGTTGTGATTCTATCTGGCTCGGCAGTGTTACCTTTCTTCATATGTTTGATAGCTTCAGCAACATCTTCTTTTAGTATAAGTTAACCTTCTATAGTACTTATCTTTAATTGCATGTAACTCAATGTTCTGGCACTGCTCGTTTAGCCAACTGTCTTTTGCCTGTAAACATTTACCTCATTTCATTATTTATCGTATCATATACTATTGTTTGTAATTTTACTTTGTTTTCTTTTGTCCTTCAGCTATAAGATTTCTTCAGTCATCCATTTTTTCTTAGCTTTTTAGTTTCTCTCAGGTACAATTTCTTTGCTTGTTTGATGAATGGAGCTCCTTACACATTAGGTTTTTGTTTGTTTTTTCATTTATACTCTGTGTTTTAGCTATTGCATTGTACCCATATTCACAATTATACTGTATTGTTCTTGAATTTCTTTATCTGCTTTCAAAAAATCTTTATTAAGTGGCATATTCTTAACCACTTTATTTCCTCTCTTCAATATGGTATTCATGATTGATTGATTGATTGATTTAGGAATCGACATCACAGCATTCGGGGCATTCCCATAAGTGCTCCGTCCCCATTCTCAGCAGCCAGCGAAGAGTTCCAACACTAATAGTACCAGTAGCAATGTGATTATAAGTTGGTCTCGCCTTTCCTCTGAGCGTTGAGCGTCGGCCAGATCCCCTCGTCACTCCTAGCTGTCTCATTCTTGCCAGACCATGGTAATCCATTTGCTCCTCCGAGGTGTGCACGTGCTCCCACAAGGCCGCAACCACGTCTGCCTTGGCATGTATCAATACTCGACCAAGTTCTGCAGCCAATCTGTCCGCCTGTTCATTTCCCAGTACACCGGCATGCCCCGGAGAAAAGATCCAGGCGATGCTTGTCACCCGTGACCTCCGAAGCGAAGCAAGCCACTCCGCACGATGCCTGCCCGTCCTCAAACTCGTCAGCATGCTTTCTGAGTCAGTTACAATCACGATGTGTGTGTGTGTGTGTGTGTCTTATTCTCCATCCAGCGGAGAGCCTCAGTGACTGCCTCCACCTCCATTCTTAAGCTGGATGTTGTGGTATCATATGCCAGGCTCTCCTGCCCCAAACATCGACCATTAGCTTTGGCTATGAACCCCCAGCCACTTCTCTCACCTCTTGACACCGAACCATCTGTGTAGATAATCACATCACCCGAGTGAGCATTGTCCTGAATTAGTTGCTGGATTTCCACTTCCGTGGCCCCTGCTGGCCACTCCCTGCACTCCCGGCTTAATGTGATTATAACTCTGCACAAGTCTGACTGCTCCGCTGGCACTCTGACCCACTCCTCTCCACGCCTAATGTTCTCCAAGGGGCACACCTGTCTGATCGTATCCTCCTCTGAGCCATCCATGATTTCCCTCTTATCAGTCGCTGACCCTTAACTGCGTCCAGCGCCTCATGCAGTGAGTAGTCTGTGTCTGCAGCTACTCTGAGGTATGCCTTCGCCTGCATCACCTTGAGCCTACCAGCAACAGTCGGCAGATCAAGAATGTAACGCATACACACTACTGGGGTGTCTCTAGTGCATCCCAGAATGACCAGCATAGCTTCGTTCTGTATGCGCTCTAACTTCACCAGCTGACTCTCTGAGAAAGTGAACAGACCTAATCCATAATCAATTACTGAGAGGATCAAGTGCTGGTATTGTGTGAAAAGCATTCTCTGCTCTGTGTCCATTGCAGCCATAGCTTTAAGTGCACTGAGTCCCTTTTGAGATCTTGTCACAACCGTCTCCACATGGTCCTTGAAGGATAGGCTCCTGTCAAATGTGATCCCCAGATACTTCAGTTTGTTCTCTCTGCTGACATTTCTACCATCTATCGCGAGGCTTGGGACATCAGCTCTTACAATCCTGTTGTCCAGAGAGCACCACAAAACAGCCGCCTTTTCCGGGTGGATGACAGCACTCATTTCTGTGCACCAGTCAATCACTTTATCTACTGTCGCCTGTAACTCCTGGGCTGTTTGCTCCCTATCTCTCCCCTGCCTATATGCAAGAATATCATTTGCAAATGTTAGTATTCTTCTAACCCCTGGTGCTTCTGGGTTTGCAATCTTGCTCGTATACACATTAAAGAGCACCGGTGAGACTGCAGATCCCTATGGCAGTCCCGGGGTTAACATATGTGGCTCTGAGGTCCATGCACCCAGACGGAGAGCAACCCGACGAGAGTGCAGGACGGCTCCTATCCAGTTCACCAACCAGGGATTGACCCCCTTCTCCATCAGTGCGGTCATCAAAATATCATATCGAACTCTATTGTACGCATTCCTCGAGATCAAGCGCTACCGCCATCGTTTCCTGTCTACTCTGGAACCCCTCATAAACATCAAAGGCAAAAAGTGGCTGCATTTGACCAGGTATCTTTTCCTGGCCTGTAGCTCTCCAGGCCTCTTGGAAGAAGCTTCCCCCTTTCCAAAATATCCTGCAGCTTAACAGCGACTATCTTCTCTAAAACCTTCCCAAATGTATTTTGAAGGGTGATGATCCTAAAGCCGCTAAGCTTTGACTGATCCTTGAATGGTTTTGGGAGAGGGATGAGATAGCTGTGCACCCAATCCTGCGGTACTGATGCTGTCCTAATGCTCAATATGATTTTTTATTTATCCACATAGGGGTACATAATCCCTATTACAGTCGGCACCAGGCATTGTCTTAGTTAGTTAGTTAGTTAGTTAGTTAGTCGCAGTTCCAACTTCACAGCAACGGGTCGTCCCCATTATGCTCCGTTCCTGTGCCAGTGAATATCATACAAAATGCTCCCCACTGCCCAATTGTCTTAACATTTATTAACGCATTTCGGAATCTTTTATTAATAAGTTGTAATCAGTTTGGTTGGATATTTTCTAATCAGGGCTTTTCTATGTGTAAAGTCGCCTGTTATAATGTTTAAATCAGGTGTTTCCAAATGTCATATCATTTGTATTTACCTTTATATTAGTTTCCCTCCTCTTTCTTTTCTTTGTACCTAAACCATAATTCTCCACTAGATCCTCCTTCTTTTCCCGGTCCTACGTTTGCATTAAAATCCCCTAGTATTATTTATATTTCTGGTGATCCAATTTGAGATACCACAGTTTCTATTTCATTATAAAACTGTTGTACTTGTAGTCACTACTGCTTGTTGTTGGTGCATATACTTGTATAATATTTATATCTATTGGATTGCCTTAGATGTTGACCCTAATAAATCTATATAAAATACTCAAGTAACCATTAATTGACATAGCTGGTTCTTTATCAAATAATATTCTTACTTCTTTTTCGTGTGTACCCCTTCCAGAATAAATTATCGTGTTTGTCATTATGATTATACCAGAACCGTTCCATCTCATCTCACTTTATGCCCTATATATTCATTTTCATATTTTTCATTTTTCTTGTAACATTTTTAATCTTTCTTAACTCTGTTAATGACTTAAAATTCCATGTTCCTATTTTAAATTTATCTATTTTAGTTGTGGGTTTTCACTCAGTAATTTGATGGCTGTCTGGTGTCACCTGTGGCTCATAACTGTCCCTATCGGACGAGGATGTCCTAAGACAGTCTTTAACGTCGTTCACTGACTCTAAACTGGATACTCATAAAATCTTGGGAAGATATTTTCGTGGCTCCCCCTTGTCTTCCACATCCATATGGGGGTCTTTTACTTCTGCATTTGACAGCAATATCCGATTGTCAGGACAAGTGAGTACCCGCCTCTGCTCAGCTGCAGGGTTGTCATCTTATCCCTGTGGATACTCAGTCGTTAAACGGTTATGACCATTAAAAAATAATTTCTTTTGGACTAATGCTATAAACAATAATGCGTCTCCACAATGTATCGTCCCCAGGTTATGTTATATTTCACATGCTGACATATTGCCATACGATACAGAAATAAAAGGAGTCTCTATGGCGAAGTGGTCAAGCCGTTTGACTCGCGCTCCAAAGGTTGTGAGTTCGATTCCGGGCCGCATCCTTCGGTTCACGAGTGAAATATTTCGGAGACTCCTGTGATCCGTCGCTAGAGCTACGGAGTTCGTGCTTTGTGCGACGCTTTCCGCGATACGGAAAGAGACCGGGCCATATGGGATTAATAACCCGGTGCAATGAAGTCGACCCCGTCGACTTTTAAGCGACTTTTTTTTATGAAATAAAAGAAATGCCTTACGTTGCAATTATTATGTTGTCTTTAATTAGGAAAATCAACAGCAAAAATACCTTGTAACAAAGTCTTGCCACAGATCACGTGGGCTCAAGAGATTCCAACTGGACACATGTCTCGAAATACGTGGTATCCTCGATTTTGCTCGATTACTAAACCAGATTACGAACATTGCTTTAAAAATAAACAGGTAAAGTGCTGTACAAGCTGCCGTCGTTTATACGGCTTTTGTTCACGTGTGTGATAAATAATACACGGGCGCTTTCACAAGCCTTTACACGTATCTGTTATAGACCAGTCGGTTGTATGTTTCCCTGGCCTATGTGAGAAGCAAACAATAGTAACACTGTATCTAACAATTCATGTCGTGACATGCATCTAAGGAGGTTTGGGGTAAACTGGTCTACCTCAATCCGCAGGAAACAGAAACGTTAGCTGAAACATCCAACCAAATATAAACAAGGGTCACATAGGACATTGTATGGGTTGGTTGAGGACATATACTCTATTGGGAGATAGAAGGAAGGAAGGAAGGAGAAGAAGAAGAAGGAGAAGAAGAAGAAGAAGAAGAAGAAGAAGGGGGTATATCAGAAGAAGAAGGGGGGATAGAAGTAGAAGGGGAGAAAACAGAAGAAGAAGGGGGCAGAAGAAGAAATGGGGGGGGGGGGTAAAAAGAAGAAGGGGGAGAGACAGAAGAAGAAGAGGGAAAAAAACAGAAGAAGACGGGGACAAAACAAGAGAAGAATTGAAAGGGAAAAAAAAGAAGAAGAAAACGAATAAGAATGAGAAGAAGGAGGAGTAGGTGAAGGAGAAGGAAGAGGAGAAAAAAGAGACGTACCATTGGTTATTGATGCTATGTAACCCCAGCGTTGAGATGGTAAGTGCACTTCTCACGTCTTTCGGCCTCAACGATTGTTTGTTAATTACAGAACAAAGATATTCAAGTGTATGGCATTTTCATCTTCTTTATTGTTGAATGTAATTTTATTTGACATGTAATTTTGGTTTTGGGTATTATCGTTGCATTTTATTATAATAAGAAACAATGTTTTTATTTTAATTATTTTAATTTTTATTAGCTCAGAAGAGACAAAGTAGTAGTAGTCAAATATAGTTGCATATTATTTACAGCAAGTTGCTATTAACCCCATCATGTATTTTCTGTTTGTGGCCTACTGGATAGTTTTTACGTTCATGTATTTGCAATTGCTTTCTTAATTGTCGACGCCTCATTCCATCGAAATCAAAGCAATGCGGTCTGCTTGCAAATCCCCCTTAACTAATTTCGAACTTCCCTCCTCGGTATGCCGGGGATTGTGAAACTGAAACATATCGTGTATAAAGAAGCAACAATTGACTGTTATTTTGCAAGTTACGAACATCGCATAAACCCGACTCAACGAGTATTTATGTCTTTGAAAGTGAAGTAGAAAACTGCCTTAACCAGTACCAAGTATGTGAAGGTAAAACTGACTCAGCGAGTACCATGTCTTGGAAAGTAACGCAGAAAATTGCCTCAACCAACATCATGTTTGTGAAGGTAAGGTCTTGTCGGCACACCACAGGTCCTAGTGACTTAGTAAGACCATCAGTCGGATCCATAGTTACTAGAAAAAGAGACTGGGGTCAGCCAATACAACAGTGGAATTGTAGGTGGCAGGGGAAATGACGAAAGATAGAGAATTGCTAACCCATTAGCCACAGACAGTAGTAATAGCATGTATATTTAAATCTTTTAATACTGTACATGCAATATTTACAGATACTGATATTTGGTGATTCCAACGGAAGAAGCCACTATCATAACATATTGCCACACGCGAACTGTGCAGAGATCAAGAAAGCTCTAACTATACGCTGGCACAGACCTCTACTGTGCGTTAATAAGGGAAACAACTTTTCCGTGTCCTGGGAGCCTCATACCAACCCGTTCATGAATGGAGTAAGTTTTATCTTCTGAGCAGATACTTTTTAGGTACTGTTGGATGTTTTGGGAAAATCTCAAAGAGATAGAGGAAAGCTAGAGTTCCTCTCTCCCGATTTCATCCCGTCCGTTATAACTATAACTATAATAGCCGTTAATGGCTCAATTGTTTGAGTTCATAAATAGAGTCACGGAGAACCATGAAGTCCTCAAGGTGAACAAGGAACAGATTTCCTTGAATAACAATAATAATATTCTTGTGGAGTTTCCTTGCCTCTCCTTTCTAGCTAAATAATTAATATCTATGGTATATTATTTAATGACAAGGATAACGTGAACAATCAAGGAATTCTTTCAACACTCAAGAGTGGAAATGAAATCTCTTCATCTATATATATATATATATATATATATATATATATATATATATATATATATATATATATATATATATATATATATATATATATATATATATATATATATATATATATATATATATATAAAAGAGAATGTGTCTTTGTTTATGTGTCCTTTGTGTGTTCCTGAACGGTCCATCCGATTGAGATGAAATTTTCTTCAGATGTACTTCTCATTCCCGCGCAGCCAACTAGCATAGTTATTTAGTTTAAAATCAACAATTTTTCCTCCAGCACGAAAGAAAATGGCACGAGCTTTAGAAACAGACAAATACATGTTCCGCCATCTTGCTGCAAGGGAACTCACTCTCTGATTAAACCAGAAATTAGTTAGGAACGGTTGTTGTTCTCACTCGCGTGGATGCAACTGAAATCATCATCATCAAGTGCCGTGCCGGCTGGCGTAGGCGTTCATGGCTCTCCACAGATCTCGGTCTTTGATGTTCTGGATCAACTCTGCTGATGATATTCCTCCATGCCACCGTCTCAGTCCGTCCAGCATCATTTCTCTTGGTCTGCCTCTGCCTCTCTTCCCCTCGATCTTTCCAGTTGTCACGATGTTCTCCAATGCCTCTCTTCTCATCACATGACCAAAGAAAGATGTTTGTCTCTTTCTTGTTGTTGTATATAGTGTTCTAGTTTCATTAGCCTCTTTCAGGCAATCGTGGTTAGTTACTCTGGCAGTCCAAGGAATTCGCAACATTCGTCTTAAAAACCACATCTCTGTTGCTTCTAAGTTCTTCCTAATTTGTTCATTTACATTCCAAGATTCGCTGCCATACAGCAAAACTGGTTCTATATAGCATTTTAGTACTCTCTTTCTTACATTCATTGATAGCGACTTATTGCATAAGATACTCTTCATTTTCTGAAATGCTGTCTTTGCCTGCCCTATTCTGCTCTTAATCTCTTTTGTACATCTTCCATCTGATGTTATAAGTGCCCCTAGGTATTTAAAATTATCCACTTGGTTGAGAATTTCCCCTTCTATTTCTATGTCACATTTTGGCGTCCCCATTTTCTTTGATATCACCATTGTTACTGTTTTCTTGATATTCAAGGACAGTCCTTTCTGTGCACTCTCTGTTACTACACTGTCCAACAATTGTTGTAGGTCTGTTGCATTATCCGCTACCAATACTGTGTCATCTGCATAGCGTATATTGTTTATATTATATCCTCCGATTAGTATTCCTGGCTTCTCTTTGATCTCTCTCATTATTACTTCGCTATACAGGGAGAAGAGATCGGGTGACAAGACACACCCCTGTCGTACTCCTAGCTTTATCTGTTCGTAACTACCCTCTTTATTTCCCATTTTAATTGCTGCTACTTGGTTCCAGTATATATTCTTTATTATTCTTAAATCTTTCCCATCAATGTTGATATCTTCCAACATTTTAATCAGCTCATCATGTTTTACTTTATCAAATGCCTTAGTATAATCTATGAAGCATAAATATATGTCTCTTTGTTTCTCTTATTGATCTTTCTATTAGTGTTCGTAATATACATATTGCATTGTTTGTACCCTTTCCTTCATAAAACCATACTGTTCTTCACTAATTTCCATTTTTATTTTCTTTCTTGTTCTTCTCATTATAATTCTGAGTAGAAGCTTAGTGACATGGTTTATGAGGTTAATTGTACGAAAATCTTCACAATCAATTGCTCCTGGTCTTTTTGGTATAGCTATAAATACAGATTTCAGCATATCACTGGGTAAATATCCACTACTGTAAATATCATTCAACATTTTGGTTAATATATCTACTCCAAATTCTCCCAACACTTCTAATTCTTCTATTGTGATTTCATCTGGCCCAGCTGTTTTTCCTTTCTTCATATGTTTCATAGCATCAGCGACTTCTTCTTTTAGAATAGGTGGGCCTTCTAAGTTACTTTCTTCTGTTAATTCTTCCCTTTCTCCATTATATAAGGAGAATTATATACTCATTCCACCTCTTCATTATAGCACCTTCCTCCAATAAAGTCTGTCCTGTTTTTGATTTCAAACACCCTGTATTTATTCTTATTTTTCTTCCTGTGAGCTCGCTGATTTGTCTGTACATACTTTTTTGATCTTTAATGGAATTTAATTCAATTTTTCTGCATTGCTCATTTAACCAACTTTCTTTTGTCTTCACACATTTATCTCTTATTTCTTTATTTATCTTAGCATACTCTTGTTTGTCATTTTTATTCTGTTTCCTTTTGTCCATCAACCTTAAGATTTCTTCATTCATCCATTTTCTCTTAGCTTTTTGGCTTCTCCCCGGTAATATTTCTTTGCTAGTTTGATGAATGGAGTCCCTTAACATTTCCCATTGCTCATCTATACTCTGTATTTTAGCTATTGCATTGTACCTATTTTTCACAGTCACTCTGTATTGTTCTTGAATTTCTTTATCTACTTTCAGAACCTCTTTATTAAGTCTCGAGTTTTTAACCATTTTTCCCCTCTCTTTAATCTTACTTTTATTTGTCCACATAGTGGTACATGATCACTATTACCGTCAGCACCAGGCATTGTCTTTACATTAATTAATGCATTTCTAAATCTTTTATTAATAAGTATGTAGTCAATTTGGTTGCGTATTTTCATATCAGGGCTTTTCCATGTGTATAGTCGTCTTTTATGGTGTTTAAACCATGTGTTTCCAATTATCATATCATTAATATTTGCCCATTCTATTAGTTTCTCTCCTCTTTCATTTCTTGTACCTAAACCGTAATTCCACACTATATCCTCTATTTTTCCCTTTCCTACTTTTGCATTACAATCTCCCAGTATTATTTTTATTTCTTGTGATCCAATTTGGAGCTATTGCCATTTCTAATTTCATCGTAAAAGTTTTGTATATCTTCATCACTACTGTTTGTTGTTGGTGCATATACTTGTATAATATGTATATCTATTGGTTTGCCTTTGATTTTGACCATTATAACTCTATCTGAAATGACACCAGTATCCAGTCATAGATTTGGCTGTATTTTCATCAAATATTATTCCTACACCTTTTTCATGTGTGTCCCCTCCAGAATAAATTATTGTGTGTTTGTCGGTTATAATTTTGCCAGATCCCTTCCATCTCATCTCACTTATGCCTAGTATATTCATTTTCATGTTTTCCATTTCTCTTAGAACATTGTTTAACTTTTCTAGAAATAGTTAGTTTAAAATCAATTTTTAATTTTTGGGAACGGGAACGAGAGCAGTGGCCGAATATGAATTAAATAAGACGCTCCCCGCCAGGGACTGGGCGAAGCCGGGCCGGGTCGTGTTTTTGTTGTTTTTTTTTGGAAACGGGAACGAGAACAGGGGCCGAATATAAATTAAATGAGACGCTCCCCGCCAGGGATTGGGTGAAGCCGGGCCGGGTCGTCTTTTTTGGGAACGGGAAAGGGAGAAGGGGCCGAATATGAATTAAATGAGACGCTCCCAGTTAGGGACTGGGCGAAGCCGGGCCGGGTTGTCTTTTTTAGGGAGCGGGAACGGGAGCAGGGGCCAAATATGTATTAAATTAGACGCTCCCCGCCAGGGACTGGGTGAAGCCGGGCCGGGTCGTCTAGTATTTAATAAACAACAGACTGGGGTATTGGTCATTCTGTTAAAGACAATAATAATCCATTCCACAGGCATGATACATAAAGCATTAATGCCCCAAACATTCACTTTAACAATAACCAACATAAACCTCAATTCCCCAGTGGGTTAAATAAGATACAAATCTCATTTGAGTTATACAAAATATAAAGACTTGTCCTAAACTCAATCCATCCATTTCAGGGTCTATGGAACCCAGTTGTAAAATAGGTTTAGTGAAAATAGCGTGTTCTCCGAGCTGTCAGCACTCAACCTAACGAGACGGCGTGGGCGCCGGGCAGGCAGAAAGCGACAAGGTAATCGTGGTGGTTTAACACGTTTTAGACTCAACTGTCACCGTCTAGGACTCAGGAATATCCGTATTCTGTATTGGAAATGTGCCAGCGTAAAACAACGGTGCTCTATTTTAGAAACCCTGGTTTACAGAAACGACATTGTAGCGCTCCAGGAGACGAGACTGAGCGATCAGCTACTCCGAATGGCCGGCTTCAAATGTTTCTACAAAAGACGACATCTGGGAATGGCGATTCTCGTTCGTGACAGCATGGTGGCGTCAGAGCTAGACATGTCCAGTTGGAACAGTGACGATATACAAATACAGGCGTTGAGAGTTCAATCCAGTATACCATTAATGTTGGTTAATGTTTATGCCCGCAACTCGAGTATGGATTCCCACAAGTGGCAGTGCTTAAGTGACATATTAGGTCACGAGAGAAATGTTATTTTCTGTGGCGATTTCAACGCTAAAGGCAGATCATAGGGAAACATTTCCTCCAACACACAAGGGGAGGAGCTCGAGACTGCACTTGAAACCATTGACCTGGTTTGTATCAACAGTGGCTGTGTCACCAGGACAGCAAGCCGTCCAGGCGTTGAGGACAGTGCTATTGATCTGGCGCTGGTTTCAACTTCACTCACTACAGTGTGTAGATGGGGTGTCCTAGGACACCACGGCAGCGACCACCACCCTTGCAGCATATTGGTGGAGAAAGGCAGAACCAGGCAGCACAAGCTAAAGGTGAAGACTTTCCAGTATGACGGAACAGGGCAAGATGTGGTGAGTAAAATAAGACGTGACAAGCGCAGAAAGCTTCAGGGCAGGAAAAAAAGCTGGGAGCAGGCACTTTGTTGGAATTTCGAGGTGGAGAAGGCTTGGGTGGATAAGCCTAGTGCTGTAAGGAGATGGCAAAATGACAAGAAGAACGGAGCGGGTCATCCTAGTCCCTGCATGCACTTAGAAAGAGAGATGCACACAAAAGTAAGATATTTTTAAAATATGGTCATGGTGGTTAAAAGAGAAAAATGGGCAGAGGTGTGTCAAAGAGTAAGCACAGACAAGTCACTGAAATTGTTCTGGCGACTACATAAAAGCATGAGTGGTGTAGTCAAGAATAAGAGCATTTCTGACTTCAAAGGTGCTGACCTCATCTGGCAGAGGACTGACGAGGACAAGGGAAAAGCCCTCTTTGAACGCTATCTAAAGCAGAGCAACCAGACAGACATGGGAGGCCGAAATCTGGCCAAGGAGGTCACCTCAGACAGGTGCAAGGCCCGAAACACGTCGGATGAAGACACAGTGACAGTGAAAAGAAATAAAGGCTGTGCTTCGACAATCAAAAAACAGCGCTCCTGGGCCTGATGGCATACGATACGACGACATAAATAGGTGTACCGACAACGAGCTAGAGAAACTAGCAGACATGTACAACAACAGTATAGGGAGTGCTAGCATCAAGGAGGAGTGGTTACACAGCTATCTGATTCCGTTGCCGAAGCCTGACAAAGACCACAAAAAATTCAGGGATATCGAATTATAACCATGCAGAATACAATAGGCAAGCTGCTGGAGAAGGTAATTGCCAGGAAAATATCAAGCCAGCTAGAGAGGCAAGGTGTTTTCCCACCTACCCTGGGAGTATACCATCCAAACTGAGGAACCTTGATCAATGCAGCAGTTTTTGCCCATGATGTCTATGAAGGTTTCCACTCAGGCATTGAAACCTTTGCTGCAGCGATTGATCTTGAGGACGCGTACAACAGAGTACCATTGGATTTTTTAATGCTTCAGCTTCTTGAACTCAAAGTAAGTCCATTCCTCCTTAGTTGGATAGCTGCAGCCCTCTTCCAACGGAAAGTAGTTTTTATATGTGGCAGTTGGACTTCGGAACCAACAACAATATATCCTGGCCTACCACAGGGATCACCATTATCTCCGGTACTGTTCAACGCCTACACAGTGAGAATCACCAGTGAGCAGATCACTGGACCTGGCAGGACATTGTCATATGCCGATGATGTTTTAGTGTCGTCAGGGTAAGGATAGAGAGCAGGTTGCTGTGGGACTACAAACCGAGCTCAATCGCATAAGTACTTGGTGTGATGAAGCTGGGGCAATGGTCAACCCAACAAAGGCAACAGTGACTTGGTTCTCGTTGAATAATCATATTGTCAACACTCCAACACCAACTGTAAAGCTGTGTTCAGAGACGGTGGAAATAACGCAGGCAATGAATTACCTGGGGATACGGTTTTATCGTAGCCTTGCTTATAATGAGCACATAGACCAGGTGATAACATGGCCAAGCGGGGTTTGGCTGCGATGCGGGCAATGGCGGCAGCAAACTGTGAGCAGCGCCATCTATGTCTTCTGTACGAGGGACTGGTCATGTCTGTTTTTTAGTATGCAATGGCAATCCTGACTCTCAGCCGTAAGCAGATAGAAAGGATGGAAAGGATACAGAATGAAGCTATGCGCATTATTCTTGGATGTACAAGAGATACAGCATGCAGGGCGATGCGCTACCTTTTTGATTTTCCAACCATTGAAGAGAGAATACAAGTTTGCAGGGCACGCGCCTACCTCAGAGTTAACGCAAACACACAACATCCGCTGCAAAGTGAAATTATGAAGATGAAGGGCAGCAGGTTAAAAAGAGGACGGTTGTGGATGGGTCAAGCCGAAGTCATGGTAGTAAGTAAAGCAATAACATGGCTCGAGACACAGACATTCAATAGGGCATGTTCCCTTAGCGACTCAATGAACATGCTCAAGAGGATAGAGGAGGGTTCGATCCGAAGAGAATGGTTGCTGCCTCTGGAGCGGTCTCGGCTGTCAAAGATTAGTTTCATCTTCGTGCCAGGGCATGCGGGAGTACAAGGAAATGAGCGGGCTGACAAGCTCGCAGGTGAGGCTACTGTGGAAGGCGGACGCACCATGGACCAGGCGGACATTCTGAATGCTCTACGAGAAGTAAGACTTTTGCGTGAACCAAGTGATGACATTCAATCTACAACCATGGCCAGACTGCGAGAACAGCAAATTAAAAGAGGGGTGGCCAAACAAGAACACTACGCAGGAAGCCAAAGAAGATTGATAAAACAACACAGAACTGGTGTCGTTAGCCGCTACACGCTGCGGGATTTGCTGAGGAGGGGATCCGAGCACTTATGGACTGAATGGTTCGATGTGCAATGAGGATGATCTGTCGACTAACTAACTAACTAACTAACTAACTAACTAACAAACTAACTAACTAACCAACTAATTGAATGGTATATTGTTGCAAGATAAGGCATATAAGGT
The DNA here is from genome assembly GCA_014155875.1 of Cepaea nemoralis. Lineage (NCBI taxonomy): Eukaryota > Metazoa > Mollusca > Gastropoda > Stylommatophora > Helicidae > Cepaea > Cepaea nemoralis. The sequence continues at coordinate 105,136 of JACEFZ010007810.1, forward strand.
CAGGGGCTTTTGAGATTTGTGTATATCGTGTAAGAACAGATACATTATCAAAGCCTAGAGAGAATGGAGCGGTTGGGAGTGACCAGAGGTTCTGGCCGACATTCAGTACTCGTAGGAAAGGTCATAGGACACATAAGCAGACTGCATCTGGAACCATTATTATTAGGTCTCTTCGCTGGCTGTTGAAGATGAGGACAGAGCACATATGAGAGTGTCCTGGGTGTTGTGATTTCGGTTCTTCTCTCAGCTCAGCTCAGCCTAATAGAGAAGATGTTATTGTGAATGGTATGCTTATTAAAGCATTTTTATGCTACTCGACTTTTAGTACATTCAATATGCTAAAAGCCTACAGTTAGCAGATACATTACACACCTTTTAATATTATATTCTGCCTCTTAATGTTAGTTGCTTGTCCTTTACAGAACGTCGTAATCGCGCCAGCATGTTTTTGCAGTTGGTTATGTACAATGCAATATTCGCATTCACTAGTTTGCCATTGATTTCAAAAAGACCGACACTTATACCATATTAATCAAAGCTAGGCGGCCGTCTTCCAAATCACCTAATTACGAATCCTCGATCCGGGATACTGGTGAATCAAAATTGCACCCCCTGTCATTAAGCCTTATCGCCGGCGCCTCTTAATTGGCATATTGAAAATAAAAACATTGTTTCTTATTTTAATAACATGTAACGATAATACCCAAAACCAAAACTACACGTCAAATAAAATTACTTTCAACAATGAAGAAGATGAAAATGCCATACATTTGAATATCTTTGTTCTGTAATTATCAAACAATCGTTGATGGTCGAAAGACGTGTGAAGTAGACTGACCATCTCAACGCTGAGGTTACATAGCATCAACAACCAATGGTACACCAGCAAACAAATGCAACTGAAAGCAACAACATGTGAGAATTTGCAGTTTTCCTTTGGCAAGATACACATCTGAATCTTGGACTGTTTTACAAACACTAAAGATAAAAGTCGAAACTATTGAATTAAAATGTTGCAGTAAATTTCGTTAAATGTCTTGGCATGCTGTAAATAAGGAATATAAAAAATACCCAAATTACTTTATTTTATGTTGTGTAATTTCTGCATTATGTACCCGAGGAGATGCAGCGAAATATGTCAGTCAATATATCGT
>JACEFZ010007811.1:2500-52500 GCA_014155875.1 Cepaea nemoralis
AAACTAGTTTATTTTTGTACATACACTGTCCCTTTATTTCTCAACATAATTTCCATCAACATTGATGCACTTATCCCATCGTTTTATCGATCCTCCCAAACCGGCTACATAGAACTGCGTGCTTTTTTTTTTTTTTATTTGATCAACATCACGGCACACGGTTTAGCCCTTAAGTGCTCCGTTCTCCTCCTAACTCAAACCTGAGTCTGGAGAAACTCAGCTCAATGCACGAACGCCGTTGCATCGGCGAGGATCCTGAAATACTTTGGATAGATTTTTAACTCGAAATTTTGCCCGGGCAGCACCGTTCGGCTACTCTTTTTCGATTTCCAGCTGCCAAGGGATTTTTTACGTGCGCAACAATACACACGGGCGTCCGATCTCACTACCCAGAGACCAGGGGAAATTTTATTACTGGAAGTCCAGGTGGATTGTTTACATAAATCCCGGTCCTCACCAGAGCCTGAACCCGGGATCTCAGCAATGCACCGCTTTACGGGACAAGCATTTGTCAGCATAAACAGGAAACCTACCTTGGCGTGAGACATTTCGCGAATGACGCCAAAGTTGAATGTGAAGTGAAAACGTGGTTTAGAAAACAATGCACGCAGTTCTATGCAGCCGGTTTGGGAGCATTGATAAAACGATTGGATAAGTGCATCAATGTTGGTGGAAATTATGTTGAGAAATAAAGGGACGGTGTATCTATAAAAAATAAACTGGTTTCAAGTTGTTATCATCTTTAGTTATTTTTCTACAGCCATTTGTGACTTACTTATTAACTTACCCTCGTAAATTATGGAACATCGTGAGAAATATTTGGTTTCCGGCACATTTAACCCAACTAACTGAATCTTTATAACATGAGCAATGAAGAGCTGTCAGATTAGCCGATGAAACATTAAATTTGTTTGAGGTAAAGGGGAGCAAGTCAGTGCTGATTTTTTTCTCCATGTCTATGCAATATATGTGCAGCAAACAGTGAAAAACATCAAAAATAATTGGACCAGAAACAATTGGGATTCATTCATAAGTAGTTGAAGAACACGGATGTGCAGATGACATGACCTTGTTCTCAAATAGTGCTAACATAGGTCAGCATGGCCGAATGGGTAAGAACGCGTGTTCTTAAACATCCGGTGTACTGACACTGAGGTAAGAGGTTCAACCCTTAAACCGCACATTGGACTAAAATGTTACACCTATCGTCCTTGACCTGGGGACGTAAATTATATACAATTACCTCTGAAGTGGGAGTGGGTTCGCCTGATGACGAGGGACACTGTTAATATGGAAAGCGAATCCACATGCAAAATTCAGTCAGCACTACTAGAAGCAGTTTGTATGGACTACGGTTGAGTTCAAAGCGAGCCAACACCCCCCCCCCCCCCCCCCCCCCAAAGAAAAAAAAAGAACAAAGTGCTAACGGCAGATGAAGCTGGAGACTGTAATATATTTAACCCAATGCAGTGACCTGAAGACTGTACTAAACTGATTAGAGATAATGCTAGAGAAATGGCAAGCAGCATTAGTCCAGGAAAGAAATCCCAATTCGATATAGGGAGGAGATTTTCTTTGCAGGGTAATACAACTACCAGAGAAGAAGGGGGAAGAGAGAGAGAGAGAGAGAGAGAGAGAGAGAGAGAGAGAGAGAGAGAGAGAGAGAGAGAGAGGGAGAGAGAGAGAGAGAGAGAGAGATATAGCAAGAGGATACAGATGTGAAAGATGATATTGTGATGATGATGATGATAATAGAAAGAGAGAAATCAAATGATGCTGACAGACAGGCAGACAGGCAGACAAGCAGCCAGGCAGGCAGGCAGCCAAAAGAAAGAAAGAACGAAAGAAAGAAAGAAAGAAAGACAGAAAGAAAGAAAGACAGAAAGAAAGAAAGAAAGACAGACAGACAGAAAGACAGAAAGAAAGAAAGACAGACAGACAGACAGACAGAAAGAAAGAAAGAAGAAGAAGAAGAAGAAGAAGAAGAAGAAGAAGAAGAAGAAGAAGAAGAAGAAGAAGAAGAAGAAGAAGAAGAAGAAGAAGAAGAAGAAGACTACCACCATCACTAAACCACCATCACTAAACCACCATCACTAAACCACCATCACTAAAGCAAACAAGAAGAAGAAGAAAACACTGACCTGGCACACACCATTGTGCGCTGACATTGTATGTAAAACTATAACAGTCTGAAGTTGTTTTAACACATGACACAGCACAGGACACTTTTGAATCCGACCTCCAGCCGGGGCCCAGGGGCAGCATCCACAAGTTACTGTCTGTGATCAGCTGAAAGTCTCTGCCTTGTGAGTACGAGAAACCCAGCGCTGAAGACACAGATAACAACGTTCTGTTAGTACTTGTGAGAAATATATATGCATCCACTTATTGGCACTCGTACATGATTATACCAGGGCAAGTCAATTAGTGACACGCGCAGTTCTGTGGGATGGCAGGTAAATGTAGTTGGTGTTTTCTACAGGTGTCATTAGGTGACAGTAACATCGAACTTTATATTCCCGTTCGTCAGGTGGCGCTAGGTGTCTCATGCGCATGCGCAGCGCATAAACAAAATGGCGACTGTACTTACGAAGTGTACAACCAAAGAGCAACGTGCTGTTGTGCGGTTTTTTTTTTTTTTTGGGGGGGGGGGGGGGGAAGGATTGTCTTCAGAGGACGTCCATAAAGAAATGCTTCCTGTTTATGCTGACAAATGTTTGTCTCGTAAAGCGGTGCATAGCTGCTCAGAAAAAGTTTATCAAGGAGTGTTGCTTCTTCATGACAATGCCAAACCACATCTGGCTGGATTAACGCAGGAGAAAATTAACCAACTAAGGTGGGAAGTTCCGGAACATCCACCTTACAGCCCCGACTTAGCTCCTGACGATTTCCACCCTTTTGATCCACTGAAAACGCACCTTGGCGGGAGACATTTCGCGAATGACGCTGAAGATGAATGTGAAGTGAAAACGTGGTTTAAAAAACAGAGCACGCAGTTCTCTGTAGCCGGTTTGGGACGAGTGATAAAACGATGGGATAGGTGCATCAATGTTGGTGGAAATTATGTTGAGAAATAAAGGGATAATGAATGTATGAAAATAAATAGTTTCAAGTTGTTATCATATTTGGTTATTTTTGTACAGCTATTTTTAACTTACTTATTGACTTCACCTCATAGTTTAAATAATGTTAATCTCATCTCATCATCATCATCTCGTGTCGTTCCTATAGTATGATGCGGATTCGAGGTGAAGCACAAACAGCAAGAATGTACTTGTTAATGGGCTTCATGTATCGAGATTATATTTCGATAAAGTAGGACGTATCAACATGATGAAGATGCTTACAGATCTACAAATTGATATGAAAGACCTTAGAACCTGTTTTGCCGTATGGCAGTGAATCTTGGAATGTAAATGAACAAATTAGGAAAAGACTTAGAAGCAACAGAGATGTGGTTCCTGAGACGAATGTTGCGAATTCCTTCGACTGCCAGAATAATTACGACGATTGCCCGAAAGAGGCTAAGGAAATTATAACATTATATACAACAATAAGAACGAGACAAACAGCTTTCGTTGGCCATGTGATAAGAAGAGAGGCATTGGAGAACCTCGTAAAAACTGGAAAGATTCAAGAGGAAGAGAGGCAGAGGCAAGCCAAAAGAAAAGATACTGGATGGATTGAGAAGTGGCACGGAGAAATATTACAAGCAGAGTTGATCCAGAACGCCAAAGATCAAGATCTGTGGAGAGACATGAACGCCTCCGTCAGCTAGCAGGCACTTGATCATGATGAAGATGACCTTGTAAAAGAAACAATCGGTTGCTAGGCAACCTCTACAATTATATGATTGATTGATTGATCTAGGAACCGACATCACATCATTCGGGGCATTCCCATAGGCGCTCCGTCCCCATCCTCAGCAGCAAGCGAAGAGTTCCAACACTAATAGTACCAGAAGCAATCTGATTATATTTCCGTCTCGCCTTTCCTCTGAGCGTCGAGCGTAGGGCAGATCCCCTCGTCACTCCTCGATGCCTCATTCTTGCCAGACTATGGTGATCCATTTGCTCCTCCGAGGTGTACATGTGCTCCCACAAGGCCGCAACTACGTCTGCCTTGTCATGCATCAATACTCCACCAAGTTTTGCAGAGCCAGCCAATCTGTCTGCCTGTTCATTCCCCAGCACACCGCATGCCCCGGAGAAAAGATCCAGGCGATGCTTGTCACCCGTGACCTCCGAAGCAAAGCAAGCCACTCTGCACGAAGCACGCCTGTCCTCACCTTCCTCAGCATGCTTTCTGAGTCAGTTACAATCACGATCGTATTCTCGATCCAGCGGAAAGCTGCAGTGACCGCCTCCACCTCCGTTCTCACATCTTTAGGCGAAATGGGTATATGGTGCTAGTCCCATGTGTGTATAGATAAATAAACACTGGATAGTGGGTGTGATCAATGGCACACCGACCGTCTTTACTTCCCAGCACGTTGTCTCGTACACATTTAAGGCTGGATGTAGATGGCTGCTCACATCATTTACTTTACGCAAATCTGTTTTGATGGGGATTCGAAGACATGAGCAATGGGTTGGCGGGAAAGCTTTGTACTGAAATAGCATGGGGAATACATTCCCTGGTATTGATTGGTACTCTTAAACATAACTGAAAGAACTAGAGGTTACATATATCGTTATATAATATGTACATTAATGGATGTCAGTGTATATGGTGGATATAAGAGAAAGGGTGAAAAGTAAAGTAAGAGTATGAAGAGAAGAGAATAAGAAAAGAGTAGAGAAGAAGAGAAGATGAAAGGTGAGGAGATGAGAAAAGAGAAGAGAAGAGAAACAAAGAGAAGAGTCTTGAATAATAAATATCCGATTTATAATACTGAATAATAATAACTGCACAAATAATAACGCAATAACTGACTAAAATGGAATGATTTGGTAAGAAAATACACCGATGTGTGTAAAATTACTTACCATTACACAGAATAAACCAAAGACATACATTAGTATGTATCTTCATCCCTGAATGCTTGCACATGTAAATGGTGTCTATTACAAATAAAATGATCACCACACGCGAACAACAACACAATTATTGAAAACGTTAATAATATTCCCGATGATAATTTACATTGGTTTTGATTTGCCAGTCGCAACTAGATCATGATTTATTCGCCTATTATGTTTAGTTTCCAGGTCTACACAACGTGGAGGTGAGGTTGAATTGTGCAGTCTGTGGGTCATCGGCAGGATAATAACTTTCACTTTTCACTCCTCCTGAGAGGGGCTACCGATCCTAATCCTACTGCCTGCAGGGTCAGGCACAGTATAAGCCTTGTAGAGTAGACATAAACAAGCCGTCGGAAATCCTTGAAAAAATATGGAGTGAGTACACATCTAACATACATATGTAAAAGCTTATAAAACAACAGTGAGTCCACCTTAAGAATAAATGGAGGATACTCAAAACCCGTGACCATAAGATCCGAAGTACGACAATGCTGTTTCCCGTGTTCCCTCTTGTTTATTACCTATATAAATAACATATGTAAAGAAATTAACCAAACAGAAACCATAACAACGCCACATAACGAATATAACACAGAAGGAGAACCAACGGCGAATTATACTATTAAAGAACTCCTATTTTCGGACGATCATGCACTAATAGCAAAATCAGGAGCAGAATTACAAGCCCACATAAATAGTCTAAACGAAATGTGTAATAAACATAACATGTAAGTTAGCATCAGTAAAACAGAGGTAATGATTATAAACACAAAAGAAAAAAAAACGCAATCTATCTAAAAGAACACTCCCTGAAACAATCAAAGGGCTTCAAGTATTTAGGAAGTATAATATCATTAAATGGCAAATCAAAAGAAGAGACAGATCTATAACATGCAATAAGGCTAACCAACTCATTGGACAAATGGCACCAATACTAAATAACAAACACGTATCAACAGATACTACTCGTAAAAGGCACTCTACAATACAATCTTCCTACAAACTCTATGCTACCAATGCGAAACCTGGACAATGACAGAAAAAGAGAAAAGAAAAATATACAACAACGGAAATGAGATTCCAGAGAAGAATACTCAACGTGAGCAAGAAGAGAGAACATCAGAAATGAAGAATCGGGATAAAGGTTTGGGGATATGACAGCGCTAGACTACATCAGAAAGCAGCAAGTTAAAGGGTTTGGCCATATATCAAGGATACCAACTAACAGTATACCACAACAAGCAATGATGTACAGACCAAATGGAACCATAAGAAAAAGCCGACCATGTAAACGCTGGGCAGAGGGAATAACAGAGACTATCGGAATCTGGATACATGAAAATCATAAACAGGCACGCTCTCGCTGTTTAAGCTTCACCACGACATCGCAAGATACAAGAGGAACAACATGAGATGAGATGTCTTCCATCACTGTTCTTTTTCAATTGCTGAGATATTTAAGATGGCCGAAATATATGTATCTTAGACATGATACTGTGTATTAACCAGTATTTCTCTATGTGCAGATCTTTTAGTATGACAGCATCTATACTAGTACTACTGTTTACACTTTTTAAACAACATAAAAGAAGACTCTTCACATGGAAGTCCCCAGAAAGTACTACTAAAAACCAAACAGATTGTATTTTGATACAAAGAATATGGAGATCAAGCATAACATCAGCAAACACCCTACGAAGTTCATACTGTGATACAGATTATCAGTTACAAGAAGCAAATGTGAAAGTATAACTCAAAAAGCTTACCCGAGGACCAAGGCCACTTCGTTTCTATCTCACAAAAATACCAGATGCATACAAGGTAGAAGTAAAGAATCGTTTTTGGAGTCTTGGTGTCTGTACAGGAGTAAATGATACCTGCTGAATTGGCAGTAAAGGCTAGAGACATCTTGATAACAGCAGCCAATGATCTAATTCCGACCAAGAATAAGCAACATAAGCCATGGATTACATCAGACATGTTAGAATTAATAAAACAACGAAGGGAACTGAAACAGAAAATAGGAGAAACCGATAACAACAGGATGAAGTTTGGATCTTTAACACGAGAAATAAGCAAAAACATAAGAAAGGACAAAAACCAATATGTACAAGATTGTTATACTAGAATAGAACAATATCATAAAAATGGAAGAGATTACGAAATGTTCAAAGAAATAAGTTATTGATAAGAAATTTTCAACCTCAGTTAAATGTTACCTGTGTCAAGTTGGGAAATACCTCAACAGAATCTAAGAAAATCATAGAAACATGGAAGAAATACTGTAGTGGAATATATGATACGAATGACTGTGACGATATGAACCAATGACAGTAGAGACAGAACTTACACCCTCATTAGATGAAATTGTATGGGTAATAAAGAACTTGAAGAATGCTAAAGAACCAAGATGCGGTAATTAAAGGAGAAGAAAGCATACAAATCTATCACACTTTATGAAAACAGATATGGAAATATGGTATATGGCCAAATGATTGGAAAAGAACTATCTTCATTCCTATACCAAAAAAGGGCAACTTGAAATTATGCACCAACTATAGAAATGTTGCCCTGAACAGTCATGCTAATAAAATTCTACTATAAATCATAAAGGGAAGATTTCGTGAGAAAATGGAAGAAGAGATTAACGTGGTTCAATCTGAATTTAGACAAGAAAGAGATCACATACTTAGTATGCGTTTAATAATAGATAAGTGTAGATAATTTAGTGTAAACCTATTATCATGTTTTGTGGATTATCCAACGGCATTTGACTGTGCATTTTATCTTGCATCAGAAACTTTAGGAAATCATGAGGAATATGGGCATTCCATCACCAGTAGTACAACTCATAAAAATGCTCTATCTAGACCAACAAGCAGCGGTTAGAATAGATGGCGAGACATCAGATTGGTTTGACATCAAGCAAGGAGTCCGTCAGGGATGTGTGCTGTCCTTATATTTGTTTTACATGTACGCCGAAAATATAATGAGAAATGTCAGAGATGATATAGACATGGAGCTATATGATGCCCCAAATATCGGTGGTCATGACATACCAGAGATTCGATATGCTGATGATACAGTATTACTATCCACATGGTATAGAAAAACTAATAACCTTAACCCAAAGGAATAGTGAAAATCACAACTTATACACAGCAAAAAACAAAGGTAATGCATACAGATAATACAAACGTGGAGAAAAACAAATGTATGTTTATTATTAAAAATTGGAGGTCGTGGAAAATGTCGAATATCTTGGGTCATTAATTACCAACAATGGTCGCAACGAGTATGTATTCTTCTTCTTCTTCAGCGTTCCGAGCCATTGAGGTTCTTTTCTGCAGATACAATCCGTCTCTATTCGTCTCTCTGGTTGACCTTCTCTTGCCAGTCGTTGATTCCAAGTGCTTGTAGTATAACAGAGTACCTGTTATAAGGTTGATTTTGGGGATGGTGCGCAAGCTAAAGATCTAACGATGCATTAGCTAATAATGCACGCTTGAGCACCATAGCTAAGTGTAGCCATGGGGGTTGTTAGATGACAACAAAAACAGTGAGAGCTTGACCGCCAGCTGGTGAGGTTGAAGTTATATGAAGTCTCCATCATAAATGTGTGTTATCAAATAGAACCGAGTCACCTTTTATGAAATGTGGCTACGCCTTTTGAAAGAATCCAGAATAAACCTGAACCTTTTATTAACACCGGCTTGCGTTGTTGATGTGGAGAATGCGGTCCTGTGAGTTACTACCACTTGTCTGATCGGGCCTACCTTAGTCCGCCTGCGCTGTTACAGGTGGGTCTAAACTGTCGCCCACGACCAGGATTCTGATCTGGGTTGGTTGTCGCGGAGCAATTGATTTCCAGAGATTGTCACAGCCGCAATCGTTTTGTCAGAAGCCGCAGTCAATCGTTTTGTCAGAGGCCGCAGTCAATTGTTCCAGGCACTTGTCAGAAGCCGCAGTCAATTGTTCCAGGCCTTGTCAGAAGCCGCAGTCAATTGTTCCAGGCCTTGTCAGAAGCCGCAGTCAATCGTTTCGTCAGAAGCCGCAATCAGTCATTTGCAGAGCAGCATGTCACACCCGCAAATCGTTTTCCTAGGGCTGTTTTTCAGAGCCGCCATACATCGTATCCTGAGCTGCTGGACAGATCTGCCATCGTGACCTTAGGCTGCTTGTCGGAGTTGCCATCATCGTGTCCTGGGCTGACCTAGCCGTTGTCCTTGGGCGTCACTATTCTGTAAACCAAGATGCCTGCCTGCCTTGAGGTTGCTGTGTTATCGGGGCTGTTGGACCTAGCCGTTAACTTGAGGTCATCGTGTCGTTGGATTGACCTTGGCTGCCTGAAGTGAGGTCATTGTTGGACTTACTGGAGCTGTGAGGTCGTCGTGTCGCTGGATTTTCTTTCTCCATCATGCCTCTCTGCCCAATGTGTGATATGGAATGACCTCTCTGCCTAGTGTGTGATATGGAATGACCTCTCTGCCCAGTGTGTGATATGGAATGACCTCTCTGCCTAGTGTGTGATATGGAATGACCTCTCTGCCCAGTGTGTGATATGGAATGACCTCTCTGCCCAGTGTGTGATATGGAATGACCTCTCTGCCCAGTGTGTGATATGGAATGACCTCTCAGCCCAGTGTGTGATATGGAATGACCTCTCTGCCCAGTGTGTGATATGGAATGACCTCTCTGCCCAGTGTGTGATATGAAATGACCTCTCTGTCCAGTGTGTGATATGGAATGACCTCTCTGCCCAGTGTGTGATATGGAATGACCTCTCTGTCCAGTGTGTGATATGGAATGACCTCTCTGCCCAGTGTGTGATATGGAATGACCTCTCTGCCCAGTGTGTGATATGGAATGACCTCTCTGCCTAGTGTGTGATATGGAATGACCTCTCTTCCCAGTGTGTGATATGGAATGACCTCTCTGCCCAGTGTGTGATATGGAATGACCTCTCTGCCCAGTGTGTGATATGGAATGACCTCTCTGCCCAGTGTGTGATATGGAATGACCTCTCTGCCCAGTGTGTGATATGGAATGACCTCTCTGCCCAGTGTGTGATATGGAATGACCTCTCTGCCCAGTGTGTGATATGGAATGACCTCTCTGCCCAGTGTGTGATATGGAATGACCTCTCTGCCCAGTGTGTGATATGGAATGACCTCTCTGCCCAGTGTGTGATATGGAATGACCTCTCTGCCCAGTGTGTGATATGGAATGACCTCTCTGCCTAGTGTGTGATATGGAATGACCTCTCTGCCCAGTGTGTGATATGGAATGACCTCTCTGCCCAGTGTGTGATATGGAATGACCTCTCTGCCCAGTGTGTGATATGGAATGACCTCTCTGCCCAGTGTTTGATATGGAATGACCTCTCTGCCCAGTGTGTGATATGGAATGACCTCTCTGCCAAGTGTGTGATATGGAATGACCTCTCTGCCCAGTCTGTGATATGGAATGACCTCTCTGCCCAGTGTGTGATATGGAATGACCTCTCTGCCCAGTGTGTGATATGGAATGACACTGATTTGAGAACGTTTCTTGCTCGAGCATCCTCAGAGGCCCTGGAAGTCATTGCCTGTCCGTTTGAAGTATGTGGAACCGAAGGACAATGTTGGCTGAGTAAGCGAAGTTTAATTTAAATTAGTTAAGGAGTAGGCATATATGTATAATTATTTGTTTTAAGATAGAAATGAAGAATTGACAACCTGATGCATGTTTTTAAAGATTTGTCTTTCAATAACCTTTTGCAGAGTATGGGATAGTGATAGGAAAGCTGCCTACGTATTGAAAACAACAAGGCTTTATATCATAAAGGCGTGGTGAGCTACTATGTAAATCTTTTATAGGAAGCTAGGACGTGTGACAGAGTTGATGGATAGCTTAAAAATAGACGTAGATAGAATTTCGGCTATGATGGAATTGATAAAGAGGCAGACGCGTGAAAGAACGGCTCACGAGACAGGTATGAGATATTATAGTGTAGGCAAGTCCAATAGATGGCAGCCGGTTGATGGGAATGATAAACAGTGCGGAAACAATACTAAAGTTTTTAGTTATATAAATATGAAAGCAGATAAGAGTGAAACACAGAAATATATAGGAATTGGTAATGGTAAGAAAAGGAAACAGTGGTCTTGGCCTTCAAATAATGAAAACGAAAGAGCTTTAAGAGAAAACTGGTTACAGATCCGACAGTTGCGATATTCCGTTGCAAGGTTGAGTAACAGAGAAGAAAACACAGACAGGACTTTAGGTGGTCAGAAGGTGTTTTCAGTCTTTAGTGTCAGACAAGAAAAAGAGACACAGACGCAGCCAGTCAGTAATGTGGATGTGGTATACTGACTCACAAGCCGTTACTAGCTGTCAAGATCTCCTCAAATTAGAACTAAATTGTACTAGAACGTAAACCACTGGTACCATTAAACTTGGGGGATAGTGGAAAATCGACACCGCCCCGGATTGGAAAACACACACTTCAGGAATCAGGAGCGGATATGGGGTAAAACTTCAACACGGAGAAAGCTGAGATATAAACAGCTCCAATCGATTTCCAGCCTCATTTGTAACAACAAAACAGCGACTGGTCACAAACCAAGATGTGCCTGCAAAATGGTAGCTTTTTAACTCGCCACGACTAAGTGAGAAAATTGTCTAAAGAGAAGAAGAACCATACATGCAGCAGCCAGTATTTGGAAACAACCAAATCTATGACCTTACTTCTTGGTGATGTCAAATGTTGACACGTATTGTGAAGCTGTCGTGTTTTGATGAGGTGAATATAATTATTTTAAATCTTAGATAAGTTGTGAGTTCAGTTTCTCAGAAGAAAGTTGGTAAGGTGACTTGTGGAACACGTGTGGTGAATTCTTAAGGAGTTAATTATAATTAATGGTTATAGTTATAGATAAGCTATTCATTAAGAATAAACATAGATAAAAGTATTTTCTCCCAAAAGTAAACACCTGAATTAATGTATAAGCAGGAATCCAAGTGGTACATTTAATTCTTAAGGAACTCAATCTACAATGATTTGGAATGGTGAGTTCTTAAAGAATTTAATTTAGTACAAACTGAATAATATTATACTCAGTTATCATAGTCATAAGATAAACTGTGCATTAGGAGACAACTGCAGTGTTTAATTTCTCCCAGCTAAGCAACTTAGTTAATGTATAAAGCATTAGACACATGTTGTAAATCTTATTTCTTAAGCAACTCAATCTAAAATAATTAGAGTAACTTAAGACTTAAGGAAACTCAGAATTCTTAGTACAGTGGTAAGGACATAATGTTTATGGCCCACTGGTAAGATTAAAAACTAGTTTACATGTGCCAGCACTAATAGAGAATTTAGTGGAATGTACATAAGTCAGTAGAATTAATTGTGACATGAGCACATGGACAACCAAATAGTTTTCTTATAATTCATGAACCCATGAGAACCAGATTCTACAGGTATCATAATTTGTGTGATGGTACAGCCCACATGGGGTAAGGTAAATATAAGACATGGCTGTTAACCATGGGCAATAATAATATTTGTGCCTCATAATAGTGCGTAACCAACCGCCATGCAAGAAGTATTTTAATTCATAATGCCTGAATGTGAATTTGATATATCACCTAAATTGTTTGTAATTTATGAGAACATGTGATAACTCCTGGATTTCCGGTTACTAAATCCTGGGGGAATGGCCTAAGTGTGTCTAATGATCACAATGATCACTATGTCATTGCTGATAGCATGTCTGTGAGGATTCATGTATGATTTCATCATTGTTAAACAGATGTGAATGTATCATTTGATAAAACACACCAGCATGCATGACTAAAAGTTAGGTTGAAGGATGAGATTCCCTTGTAATGTCATTCTTGGTGAATCTGTGAATGTATTCTGTGTAAAGCACCTACATATGCATGATTGTCATCCATACAGATATGATTGTGTCTGATGAATGGGTGAGATCCTCATTGTGATGCCATATGGTGTAAACATGTTATGTTGTCATTTGGAAATCACATAAGTACCCACCTTACATGACAGTATGAAGGATGTGTGATGAATGATTCCTATATGATTCCCCCTACCAATATGAATGTGTCTATGGACTGAGTGAAATTATCATACATACATATGAATGATGTCAGAGAGAGTGAAGTGACCTCACATGCACAGAGGGAGATGTTGACTGATGCATGAGGAAATTGAGTGAGTGAGTGAAGTTACATGCTGAGAGAGAGGGAGTATAAGCCAACAGTCAATCTCATGATAGCCGGCAACTTTGATGTGGAATGCCATGCCTATCACTAGAGAAATGCTTCGGTGTACCCCATAAAGTAAAAAATAATTTAGTACACTCCGGCGCATAACACCACTTTGTATAAAATATAATTCATATCCCTATCATCTAGTTTTGTGCGTTAAGCACGACACAAACCATATCATACATTACGCATAGCACCAGCCTCTGTGTTTGTAATTTAAGCAAAATCCCACTTTGTAGTTCATGTTAACACATATGATCTATTGTGATGATAACAATATACTACCAAAATAATGATGATGATTGTAATGACAATGTAATAATTATGATAATAATAATAATGATAATGATTGTAATGACAATGTAATAATTATGAAAATAATGATAATGATTTTAATTACAATGATTATAAAAACCATGAGGATGTTGATGATAATAATCAATATTACATCCATGAGAATGGAAGCAATCTTCTCACTTGAAGCATTTAATGAAGACGAATACACCTGAATGCTATACAAGAATAATACCAGAATGTACTTATCTTGTTTATAAGCAAATACTCATGGAAATGGGAGCTGATTTTTAAAAGCTCTTAATGTATAAGACCCTTTTTCTTGAATAGGAAAAGATGAAGTAGAGAACAAAACTAGATACAGAAGAGAATGGTCAACATAATTGTTAAATTCCCAATCACTCAAGGTATTACTTCTATAAACCTGAGGACAGGCATAGGTGATGATGAAACTGCACATCTGCTAGTTAAACCTTGAACACTTGATAGTGGAAGATTTGATTGAGAGCAAACAACTGTGTTGGTGATAACTACATGAAAACACCATGACTATCTTTCTTCTATGTTTATTTTCTCTAAAGAACAGGATCCATTTTATTGTTTTCACTGATTATGTTCTTAGGCTTTTACCTGTAAATTCTAATGTCATATTTATGATATTATTAAAATTATGTGATTGATGGAATTTCAGGTAGTGGTCTTAGTCATGTCAATCCAGACCTGACTTGGTGAAGATTGAATGCAGCACCTGTTGAGTGAGCACATGGTTGAGTGATGCCCTTGATAGAGTAGCGCAGAAACGTATCTACCTGCAACCATTCCATTTGTCTCATAGGAGAGGTAACCTTTATTTAAACACTTACCTGCTGTGAGATAAGAAAACCAAGAGCCAACTTATGTTCTACTACGCCCTGGAACACGAAGACTACAGCAATTAGATAGCCAAAGGGATTCCCAAGCTGGAAGTGGTGAATTCTAAAGTATCAACAGTTCTTTTTTCCCCAGATCATCCAGGCCAGTAAAAGATTAGCATTACAGGCCCCTGAGGAAAATACAGCTGTTAATATCTACCTTATCATGAGCACATCAATTCTGTAATATTTAATGTATATGTATATGTCCTTATTTTATGACAGGAAATTGTAATTTTGAATGCAATTCACAAAATCCATATTTGTGTTCATTAAATTATAAAAACTGAGGTCATGTCACGTATTGATTGTATTTTACTTGTCATAGTCAAATTGTTTTAAATTACCCTAGATAGAATTAATTAGTTGGTAGAGGAGAGGCAAGGAACCACTTAGGGAATAAATTGGGTATAAAAGGGAGTACAACTTTTTCAGTATTTCCTGAAGGTATTCCTTGGTTCTCTGAAACTCTATTTCTGGTCTCAACAATTGATTCAGTACAACTAAATTAATTAAACGGGCAGGATAACATTGGGAAAAATGATTTTTCATCATTTATCTCTGTGGGGTTGAACCATCAATCACACCCGTACCCGACAGTGGAGAAGAGTACTCAGACACAGATCGATAAAGTGGAAAGGAAAACTCAAATAAAACCAACTCAGTTGAAATTGACAAAGGGAGACACAATTAAATTTAAGGAGGCAGCACGTGCAGAGGTTAGACAGACCAAGACAAAAGACACCAAAAGAAAAATTAGAAAGAGTGCCAATGCTAGATCTGCAACGAGTTTGCTTGTAAATATAGGGGATGATTCGTCAGAGGCGTCGGATAACCAGGGAGCAGTAGTGCGGAATACTAGGTTAATAAATTTGTATGCAGATAATGAAGACGAAAGTTTAGCCGGGTTAGCAGATATTGAAGATAATGTACGTGACCATACGTTAACTAAATCTAAAAGGAATAAGAAAATTGTAAAAGAAGAGCATCCAGAGTGGAGAGGAATTAATTCTTCCTATGGGACATGTGACAGTAACCTAGAAGAAACTATACCTGTTACTGCTGATTCATCATATACCAGTATATATGGCAGAAAAGTAGCAAAAGCCAGGAGACGAATTCCAAAAATGGGAGAAAAAGATACTTTCAAAAAGAAAGATGTTTGTCTAGTAGAAAGTAGAACACAAAAACAGCAGAAGACTGAAGCAGAGGATAAACTTAGAAGTCTCATGAAATCGATAAGACCATGGTTATATTTAAATAAGAATTAACTGATACGTGAGGATTTAAGTATTTTGTAATTGAGGTTGGAGTAATTCAAGTTTGATGAGAGTTACTGTCTAAAATAAACGAACTGAGGCCATTTTATAGTATCACAGTATGTGGTATATGGTATAGTTATACTAGCTCAAATGTTGTGTTGGGTGCAGAGAGAATTAGAGTGAAAAGCGGTGGAGAATCATCACAGCAAGTGATGTGTGATGTTGAGAACTGAAGTAGTGCTGTTTTGTGTTGTATAAGTTGTCTTGGAGTATATAGGAGCGAGCGTAAAGATACATGAATCAGTCATAGAATTCTGACAGATTGAGTAGTGCGAGC
The DNA here is from genome assembly GCA_014155875.1 of Cepaea nemoralis. Classification (NCBI taxonomy): domain Eukaryota; kingdom Metazoa; phylum Mollusca; class Gastropoda; order Stylommatophora; family Helicidae; genus Cepaea; species Cepaea nemoralis. Next base: position 18,606 of record JACEFZ010007811.1, read on the forward strand.
AAAGAGACAAGATGGAAGGTATAGAATGCATGTTCGATGTATTGAGCATCGGAGTGGTCTGCGTAGTTGCGCTATAGAGAAATATGGGTGCACAGGGTGTCCTTGCGTGCATAGAGGGTATAATGTGTTTGGTTGTGATGAGTGGAGAGTGGACGAATGGGAGTTTGAAACGTCCCTTGTCCGGAATGGTCGGATAGAGTGGGGTGCTCACGTTGAGTGACGTGTGTTGGACTAGTTGACGTAATGTAAAGCTGACACGGAGAGATGTAGGCTGGTTATGAATGTTGATTACTAGAGTTAATGTGTTGTCTGAGCCGGGTTAACTCAGAGTATTTGAAAGAGGAATGAATGGTTGAGAAAAACTTAAATAAGGGAGTAATTGGAGCATTTTACGACATGATGACAGATATTGAATTAACGTCTTAGTGGACGTTTTATGAAGCAAATTCAATATCGTTGGCGGAAGTATGCTGAGGTGAGATTGCCTGATGCAGAGGAATGAGAGAATATAGCGAGGACGTGATTAGTATGTCTCGTCGGAATGAGGTTTGTCGTGAGGAGCTGTTGATAAATTTGATGGTTAGTGTGTAAGGGAGATAGACAGTACTGTGATAGGTTGTCCGTGTTGAGCTGATCATTAGCCGTATGCGTATTTGGATGCTGTTTCCGAACGTGGTCCGAGAAACGTGAGTTAGAGCGAGAAGACATATGAATGAACCAATGTGTTAGATGAGAGATGAGAAGTTGATGAAGAGAGGGAGATTGATGAGGAATTGTTTAGCCTGTGTAAAATAGCCAGATGAGGTGAGTAGAAAACTTGGAAGGTGATTGTTGAAGAATGCGAGTTGTTGCTTGATGGGTATGAAGTAATTAAGTGGTTATTGCGGAGAAAGAAGAGGTAACTGACTCTGAGAAAGTTGTTGTTTGGAGAGAGAGGAAGCAATTTGGAATGGAATGTTGGTTACGAGCTTAGATTGAGAAAAACCAGTGAATAGTAATATAGTGATGCGGGAGAATCAACGTTGGTTGCGTCGGGTGGACGAGAGAGTTGAATTGAGAGAATGTCCTTCTGAAGTGGAAGTTGTAATAGTTGTTGGTACAAATTCAGGGGAAACAACTAGATTAGAAAATAAGTGCGAAAATAAATGGGCTGAGTTACATTTACCCTTATTAGGTGGATGAGCTTCCAAGAAATCGTTGTACGTTGAAATAGCCATACTAGTTAGTGAAAAATTGAGCAATCTGAGCTGTAGTTAACAGTAATTGCTTTGAATTATTGGCTGTTAGATTTCAAATACTGTGGTGTTGCTATGATTTAGTTTTTATAGTGTATTGGGTTTCACAATGGGCGAAATGTCAATGTCTTATGTACATTATGTTGGGGAATTCTGTCCTTAAAAGCGACAGAATTCGAAGGAAAACGGGTGTTTTTAAATTGTTGATTTGGTTATTAATTGGTTATTAGTAATTACTGTGTTATCAGTTCTATACATATGTTATATTATGTTGGGGGATATATGTGTCCATACAAGTGACAAATATTGGGGAGAAAGGGGTGTCGTGTTTTGAATTGTCGTCGTCTCCAATTACTTTTGATTTGTGGTCTCCATTTCCTTTTGATTTGTTTAATATTAGCATATTAGTTTGACCAATTATTTTGACTTGTAATTCTCAGTTTGAAAAAGGGTTAATTATTTTGGTCCTTATAATTGAGTTGTAAATTTAACTCCGTAATTTTTATGATTTGTTGACCAGCCTTGAATTTGGTTCGAAGTAATTTTGCTTTATTTGCTTGATTTGCACGTTGAGTTATTAAGATGTGATAAATGGACATATTAATTGCGTCCGGGCTTGGTTTTCAGCGCATTATTACGTTCAGGTAGCCATCATATTAATTATGTCTATAGTAAATAGACATTTTCTGGTGGCTTCGGGTTGCGGGGATACCGTGGTTGACGGCATGTATAGTGTTCGGGTCTTAGGAGAGGACAGATAGAGGGGTAGACAGAGACTGAGTGCCATTTAGTTAGTGGTTCGGTAGAGATGATTCCCATAATAAATGGGATGGACATGGATTAAGAGCCATGAAGTAAAAGTGTGGGTAATAATGGAATGTCTATAATAGATAGACAGGTATAATACGGGGTAGACAGGGTAGACGTTCACAGACATGAGGTCAGTGGCGGTATTTTCGTTGCTGTAGATAACGGCATGAATTGAGAAGTTAGAGCTTTTAGTAGGTGATGTTTATAATGATGAAGGAGGTTTTGAGTAGTAAGGCCCATAATGGACCTTTTGATTGCGTCCTCGGCATGTGTTTTGTGGTTAACATTACATTTCGAGGTTGCTGTGGCTGGGGTAGCGGTGTCGCTGGTGTCTGTGGTATATGGACATTTAGGGGTAGTTTCGAGTTGCTGGCTTGCAATGGGTGACGGCGTGGCCTAAGGTGGCTGGGAGAGATAGATTAAACGTTCAGAGCCATGATGAGGTGGTTAATAGAATAGAAGGGACATTGATGATATTTTTGTGTTTGGTGCTGTGGATATCAGCGCAAACTGTAGTAGTCAGAGATTAAGTAATATACATAAATTAGGTGAGTTTCGGGGATATGATAAGAAAGCTGATAGAAGTGTTGCCATAATAAGTAGTATATTTGAATTGTGAGAGATATGTATTTGTTTTTTTTTAAGACTTTACTGCATCAAGTCTCAGGGCGACATGGTGGGGTAAATGTGAGTATGGTTTTGCGAGGAAGAGTTCTTGTTCTTTACTCTCCGGTGGCCACCGATTCTTTGTCTTCCTATCGTGTGTTAGTTTGAATGGCTTCAAGATGGTTGAATTTGGAGAATTAGTAATGCTGAGGTAATGGTTATTGGCGTAGACATGTTAATGATGATGCTAGAGAGTATGAAGTGTTTTCAGAAGAGTATGGCATTTTGAATTATTATGATTGAGATCAGATATACATGTACATGATGACAATAGAGGTAAAGTTAGAATTTAATGAGGGTTTAAGCGGATGGTTTGTGGAAGAGAAGAAGAGTTTTTAAGGCTTAAGTAGTGATAGGGGGTGATGGCAGATAATTATAGGACCGACCCATGAGTGGTTGAGTAAAGTTGTGTTGTGGGTGGTGGTAGCGGATGGCTATGGATCTCAGGGGAAGTTAAGTAATGATGGGGTAGCAATTAATGAAGATAGTAAGAGTCAGGAAGACTCCGGTGATAAGAAATTGTAGGGGCTTATAAAAAGTCCCAGGTCATGTGTTACTTAGATTTTTTTGGCAGCGTTTTTTTTTAGAATTTAGAGGTTATGGGTTGAGTATGTTAAAGTAGGTTTTGGGTTCTAAGACTTTTCAAGGAAAAGTCTTGGTTGTGGGGAGAGAAGGAATATAACAGAGTACCTGTTATAAGGTTGGGTTTGTGGATGGTGCGCAAGCTAAAGATCTAAAGATGCATTAGCTAATAATGCACGCTTGAGCACCATAGCTAAGGGTAGCCATGGGAGTTGTTAGATGACAAAAAAAACAGTGAGGGCTTGACCGCCAGCTGGTGAGGTTGAAAGTTTATGAAGTCTCCATGAGAAATATGTGTTATCAAATAGAACCGAGTCACCTTTTAGGAAATGCGGATATGCCTTTTACAGAATAAACCTGAACCTTTTATTAACACCTGGCTTGCGTTGTTGATGTGGAGAATGCGGTCCTGTGAGTTACATTTATATGATCCGGCTTTATTTAGATCGCCTGCGCTGTTACAGTAGGTCTGTATATATATTATCTCTCCACCGCCTTCTTTATCTACCTCGGGGTCTACGGTCATTTATTTCCTGAGTGTAAGCGAGTTTTCTTTCCCTATTGTCTTCCATTCTTTCTATATGCCCCAGCCATTGTAGTCTATTAGCCTTCATGATACCAGTGATTAGCGGGGATTTAAACAGATCATAAATGTCTTTGTTACTTCTTCGTTTCCACTCTCCACTTTGAGTATCCCTAATGGGTCCAAAGATGCGTCTTAAAATTTTGTTCTCAAAAGTTTGTAGCAAGGATTCGTCTCCTTTCGTTGTACTCCAGGTTTCAGAGCCATACAGCACAACTGTATGTATTGCCCTTACAAAAAATAAAACAACCGAATAAATTGTGGCGTGGGGCTGATAGATCTACAAATAATATATTTTTCAGAGTATGCATCATTCCCATTGCAACATACGTCTGCAAGACCTGGACACTTACTAAGCAAGTTGAACAGCGCCTAAATGCCTTTGAATATAAATGTTATAGACGGATTATAATAATATCTTGGAAACAAAGCAGAACATATGCATCCATACGAGAGGAACTGAATATTGAAGAAGGTTGGCACTAAAGACGATAAAACCATGACAATTGAAATATTTGGGTCACTTGAAACGTCATGAAAGTTTGAAGAGAACAATAATGCAAGGGTATATGCCCGGGAAGAGAGGAAGAGAGAGGCCAAGTAGATGATAAGTGCAGAATGTGGCAGACGATCTCCAGATGGGTGTATCGGACGTGGGACATCTTGCTTGTGATCGAGACGTTTTACGGGAAGATTGTTATGGGAGCGAGGTTCTGCAAAGGACATGCTACTGAATGAATGAATGAATGAATGAATGAATGAATGAATGAATGAATGAATGAATGAATGAACTACCATTTACAGACAGCGGCGGTAGCTCAGTGACTAGCACGCCTGCTCTCCGGCCGCTAGCCGTGAGTTCGCATCCCATGTAAGGCGGGGATTTTTTTTTTAATTGCTGGGCTTACTAGTTGAGCCAGCCTACAGTGGAAACCAGAAATTGCTCGGCTTGCTAGTTGAGCCAGCCTACAGTAGAAACCAGAAAATAAACCGGGAAGTAAAGGCGATCGGTGTGATATTAATGACATCAGCCATCGAGTTCCCATTGGTCTATACAAATGTATACTTAGCATCAAATACAAACAGTTCCTCAAGACGTGGACATTTCTCCCTTTCTCTTGGTATGTCAACTTTCTGGTTCCGCCCTCACATTCGTAACCTCGACAATAGATCCATATAAGTTCCCGACTATCTATGGATTCCACCCATGGCTGGCAATTATGCCACAGACAATCATTTCGAGCTTTCAATGAGTTGTGAGATTCAAACCCCGCTTTAATGATTGCAGTGTTTCAATAAAGTGAAAACTTCGTCTCCTTCCTCACTCTTGTGGTCGTATTTGATATGTTCCATTCTGCTCGGTGAACATTGTGCTTCTGACTCTTCTTGAGAATCCCAGTCCTGATAGGTAACGAATCTCCAACCTATCAGTGAACACACACACCTACACACACACACACACACACACACACACACACACACCAAGAATAATTGATCCATCAGTGTACACACTCCATCAGTCGTCGATCCATCAGTGTACGTACTATCAATCTTCGATTCATCAGTGTGCACAAACGGCACGAAATATCGATTTATCAGTCTACACATAAGCCACATACGGCTATCCATCAGTGTATACATACTCTAACACTCATCAATCCATAGTGTACACACTCTCTACCAATCACTAATCCATCAGTGTACATATATTACACCAATCACATCAATCACCAATACATCAGTGCCCACACGCCATGAATCACCAATCACAGATCCATCAGTGTACACAAACACCACAAAACACCGATCCATGAATATACATATACTTTACCTATCACCGATTCCATCAGTGTACACAAACTCTACCAATAACCAATCCATCAGTGTACACAAACTCTACCAATAACCGATCCATCAATGTACACAAACTCTACCAATAACCGATCCATCAGTGTACACAAACTCTACCAATAACCGATCCATCAGTGTACACAAACTCTACCAATAACCGATCCATCAGTGTACACAAACTCTACCAATAACCGATCCATCAGTGTAACAAACTCTACCAATAACCAATCCATCAGTGTACACAAACTCTATCAATAACCAATCCATTAGTGTACACAAACTCTACCAATCACAGATCCATCAGTGTACACAAGCTCTACCAATCACAGATCCATCAGTGTACACAAGCTCTACCAATAACCAATCCATCAGTGTACACAAGCTCTACCAATCACAGATCCATCAGTGTACACAAACTCTACCAATAACCAATCCATCAGTGTAACAAACTCTACCAATACCCAATCCATCAGTGTACACAAACTCTACCAATTACAGATCCATCAGTGTACACAAGCTGTACCAATCACAGATCCATCAGTGTAAACATACTCTACCAGTCACCGATTGACTAATGTATACAAACGCCACTTATCACCAATCCATCAGTGTACAATATTTAAGTATTGACTGCTCTCTTGCCATTTTGTTCTTGTTCATATTATTCTCTTTGATGCTGTTATTGTTTTTGTCGCTGTACTTGATGATGTTGCAGAACCCTGTTAACTCTTGTACGATTTGATGCTTTAGAACGTTTAACGAATCAGTTATATCCTGACAGACAAGAAAACACACATTCCAAATGACAGTGAGTGCTCCCCAAGCGCCCAGTGCATGGCCTTGGTGCCGACTATTTACCATCGTCTATGGAATGCTTCTCTTGCAGCCTCGCAGTCTGTACTGTTAGAATCCTTGACAGGCTTCATAATAGTGGAAACTATGGTAATTCCTCCTCTTGTTAAACCTAGTTTCGCCCTAGGATAACCCAAGTGCAGATGTACACAGTCCATGGCAAAGTGGTCACGGCGTCTGTCTCACGCTCCGAAGGTTGTAGGTTCGATTCCGGGCTACGTCTTTCTGTTCACAAGTGCATTTTTCTCGGAGACTTCTGGGGGTCGTCGCTAGAGCTACGGAGTGTGTGCTTTGTGCGACGCTTTCAGCAGGCCGCCTTGCTGTAAGAGGTCGACGCATATGGGATAAAACCCGGTGCAATGAAGTCGAACCTCTCGACTTGTTAGACTGTTTTTGAAACTGTACACAGGCCTTAGTCTAAAGTTTAAGATTATCATATCAACGACCCTGCAATGAACTTACGCGAATTACAATGAAATAGGAAACGAACAATGTAATGATCATGTAAGAAGTGCATTCTAATAACATGCTGATTTGCTTGTACGACATAATAAAACTAATATAGCATTAGTTATTTCATTTTAACTACAACACTTGAAAATAGACCGGACTAATCTACTGCACTTGAGACATTTGTAGTCCAGTTTTATTCACACATTCGACAGTAGCTGAAGGCAAGCGAAGACATTATGTAATGAATTATTTACACACGTAATTTGCAGCATCGACAAACAACGACTATTTGATAGCGTTCATGTAACATTGGAAATCGTTTTATTTGTACTTGGTCGATTTACCATCGTAGGTGCATGTGATGAGTGCAAACAGGGTCGCGGTCGCTTGAACCAGGAACTCATGACACACTAAGACTGTTAGTTCAAATTTCAAATAATCAGTGACGTGTCATGAGTTACAGCTTTGGAGTGTCGGCTCACATCTCCGCCTGTTTCAGTTGGTGTTTCATGAAAACATGGTGTCATTGCTTTTCTCTTAACCCGTTTGGCTCTAGACATTTGCTACGCCAATCGTTTAAAAAAGTCGCTTAAAAGTCGACAGGGTCTACTTCATTGCACGGGGTTTTATCCCATATGGCTGAATTTCTTTCCGCAGCGAAATTCCGAAAGCATCGCATAAAGCACGAACTCCATAGCTCCAGCGACGATCCCCAGGAGTCTCCGAAAACATGCGCTCGTGAACAGAAGGATGCGGTGCGGAATCGAACCCACAACCTTCAGAGCCCGAGTCAGACGGCTTGACCAAACGCTACACATCTCTTGACGTTACACCAATTTAAAATGCCATAGCTACTATTAATCTTATTTATAGTCATATTTCTTCTTCTTCTTCTTCTTCTTCTTCTTCTTCTTCTTCTTCTTCTTCTTCTTCTTCTTCTTCTTCTTCTTCTTCTGCTACTTCTGCTTGTGCTGCTGCTGCTGCTGCTGCTGCTGCTTCTTCTTCTTCTTCTTCTTCTTCTTCTTCTTCTTCTTCTTCTTCTTCTTCTTCTTCTTCTTCTTCTTCTTCTTCTTCTTCTTCTTCTTCTACTTCGTCTCCTCCTCCTCCTCCTTTCCCTGCTCTCCCACTTCCTTGTTCTTCTTTTTCTTTTTATCGCTCGAATCGTCTGATCAGTGACATTCGCTACCACAAGCCATGGGCTTTAGTTACTACGCCTTATTTGAAGCGCAATCTAACAAACTATTGCCTGTCAAGACGGCAAGGCGCCAGTTCATTGCCATTACTTCTTCATTCCTATTAAGTTTAGGTCCATTTCGTGGTCACTGTCGCAGTCAGTTTTTATATTGTCTAATGTGTCCTCTAGAATCTTCTTTCCACTACTTATGTGAGTGTCGATCAACACCGATGCATTTATTTCTCACGCTACTCAAGTGTTCCCCAGTAATGGATATTTCTGTGAATTTGGTGAAAGTATATCAGTAAAGTTCCCGTTGCCACGCCTATGTATGGGAACGATGGTGTTCACCTCATAAATTTATAAACCATTAGCACTCAGCTGGTGGTGTGATAAATATGACGCCTGCCGACTTTACTTGCCGAGACATGACCTTCTGCTAGATGGAGGTTCGAACACGTGGCACGGGTCGGGGGATGTAATGTCTCTGACTTCCAGATCAGATACGAGAGCAAGACGACGCCGGGACAGAAAATTGACTGATACATCAAAGACTTTGTACACACATATGTAATGACACCATAGAGTGTCACCCAGTGTCAAGTGAACTATTCCTCTCTACGACGCTTGAGGGTTAAAGCGGAAGATGATGATAATGATGAGCTGATGATGATGATTTGAAGATAATCAGAATGGAACACCGTACTCGTTGCTAGTCAACCAGTCATAGTTTTGAGTCATATGCTAACTTCAAAGTTCACCAAGGTTCCAATATGGCTGTCATCACAACATGAAGATGTGCGAATGTCTTTTGTCAATTCGAAAGGATTTATTTACAGATGTTAGTTGAAGAACCTGTTTTTGAAGAAATCCTATATGTAATAACATGACTTAAAAACAATAAGGCAACTGGGGCTGATGGAATTGCTGCTGAATTTATAAAAGCAGGCGGCCATGCATTACATCTAAAGCTATACCGTTATACGAACTAATAATAAAATTCTGAAGGACAGAAGAATTACCCCATGACTGGAAAGAGTCATTATTGATACCTATCTTTAAGAAGGGAGACAAGATCCAATGTGAAAATTATAGAGGAGTATCACTACTGTCCACAAGCTATAAGATACTATCCGCAGTATTACTAAATAGACTAAAACCATATTCATAAGACATATTAAGTGACTACCAGGCGGGCTTTAGACAAAACAGATCAACAATACATCAGACAAATATTTTACGACAAATAGCTGAGAAAAATTGGGAATATAAAAGAGATCTCCATAACAATTTTGTGGATTTTAAAAAGGCTTATGATAGTGTCCATAGGAATAGTCTATTGAATGCTATGCAGGAGTTTGGAATACCAAGGAAGTTAATCAACATGACCAGACTATGCATGGAAGATACTTATAATATAGTAACATATAAAGGTAGGAAATCAGACCCTTTCCAAACATCTGGCTTGAAACAGGGTGATGCACTATCGCCGCTCCTTTTCAATCTGGCTCTAGAGAAAGTTGTAAGGAAGGTAAAGGAGGAATGTGCTATTGGAGGAACATCCAGACTGCTTGGTTACGCAGATGATATAGATATTATAGGGGAAAATGAACTATTGACTCACTTAAAGGAAAAAGCTCAACAAATGGGGCTGGTTATCAACCAAGATAAGACAGAATATATGGTAATTTCAAGAGAAGGAACGGCTAAAACTCTGGCCACATGCAAATAGATAAAATGACCATTAAAAGAACGGAAACATACAAATACCTGGGTACAATCTTCAACTGCTCCAACATAATAAGGGAAGAAATACAAGCTAGAATCAACTCTGGAAATAAGATATACTATGCACTCAATCAATCAATCAATCATGTGCCATGCCGGAAAGCGTGGGCAGTCATGACTCGCCATTTCACTCGATCACCAGTGTCGTGGATCAGCTCAGTGTTCCTGTCTCGTCCATGCCATGTGGCCAAGCCATCCAGGTATTTTCCTCTCGGTCTTCCTCTTGGTCTGTTCCCCTCGATCTTGCCAGTTGTCACTAAGTTCTCCAACCCATTTCTTCTCATAACATGTCCAAAAAATTTTGACTGTCTACGTCTAATTTCTCTAATCAGTTTACGATGTTCATTTGTCTCCTGTAGTACTTGGTCATTGGTTTTTCTGTCTGTCCATGGTATTCTTTGCATTTCCCTCAGAAACCACATTTCTGCAGCCATCACATGCTTTTCAGCTTGACTGCTCATTGTCCAAGTTTCACATCCATACAAAAGAACAGGCTTTATGTATCCCCTCAACACTCTTTTTCTCGTTTCAATTGACATCTTTTTATTGGTCAGAATGTTTTTCATCTTGTTAAAGGCTACTTTCGCCATGGCGATTCTTGTTCTAATCTCTTCAAGGCATCTCCCATCAGATGTTATAACTGTTCCAAGATAATTGTACCGATTCACTTGTTGAAGAATATTTCCATTTACTTGTATATTACATTGTGGCACTTCTTCCTTCCTACTGACGACCATAACCTGAGTCTTTTTACAATTTAATTCTAACCCCAGTTGCTCACTGTGTACAACAACCGCATCTACTAATTGTTGCACTACAACATCTGATAAAATCAAATGTGCTATCTCGTAACACCAAGATCACAATATACAAAACACTGATTAGACCAGTTGTGCTGTATGGCTCTGAAACCTGGAGTACAACTAAAGGAGACGAAGCCTTGTTACAAACCTTTGAGAACAAAGTCTTAAGACGCATCTTTGGGCCCATTAGGGATATACAAAGTGGAGAGTGGAAAAGAAGAAGCAACAAAGACATTTATGATCTGTTTAAGTCCCCGCTAATCACTGGTATCATGAAGGCTAATAGACTACAATGGCTGGGGCATATAGAAAGAATGGAAGATAATAGGGAAACAAAACTCGCTTACACTCAGGAAATAAATGACCGTAGACCCCGAGGTAGACCAAGAAGACGGTGGAGAGATAATACATATACAGACCTACAAGCACTTGGAATCAACGACTGGCAAGAGAAGATCAACCAGAGAGACGAATGGAGACGGCTTGTATCTGCAGCAAAGAACCTCAATGGCTCGGAATGCTGAAGAAGAAGTTTGGTTTATACTTATGAGTGACAGGTAAATAATATTAATAACATTACACATGCAAAATTAGGTACAGGAAGAACTGAAAATGAGAGACACGTTTTAGGAAAATTTGGATTGGGGATCAAATGAATCAGGCGATATATTAATTGAATTTGCACAGGAAATGAGTTGATGATACTGTATTGATAGTCTTCTAAAAGTGCTGGAGAGTTTTGGTCATCATAGACCTCAAGAAATATAAAATCGCATCTCCCAGCGGTAGAGGATGGGAAACACACCACGTTGTGGCAAACTCAGCCATGGGGACCGAGTATCCACCGGAATAAGTGGACAACTCTGCAGCTGAGCAGAGCAGGGCAATCACTTGTCCTGACAGTCGGAAGTGGCTGTCTAAGGCTGAGGTAACAGATCCCCATGTGGATTTGAACGGCAAGGGACACCACCACATTGCCATCTCAAGACTTCATGACAAAATACATTTCAGAGGCAGTGAACGACGCTAATGGCTGTCTTAGGACATCCTTGTCCGGTAGGGGACAGTCATGAGCCACAGGTGACAAAAGACCGTCATCCAGCTAGCTACTGATGGCAAGATCATCCATCCATCCATCATGTGCCATGCCGATAAGAGTGAGCGGTCATGTTTTGCCATCTCAATCGATCACTACAGTCGAGGATCAGCTCCGTGTTTCTGTCTCCACCATGCCATGTGGCCAAGCCATCCAGGTATGTACTTCTCGGTCTTACCCTTGGTGTCTTCCCTTCGATCTTGCCAGTTGTCACTAAGTTCTCCAATTCATTTCTTCTCATAACATGCCCACAAATTTTGACTGTCTACGTCTAATGTCTCTAATCTGTTTAGGATCTTCATTTGTTGTTGTTTTCTTGTGTTTTTTAAAGACTTGTTCATTGGTTTTTCTGTCTATTTATGTAGACTATTTACTGTGGACTTGTAATTCTTCTTTTGATTTTGATGTTAGTGCTTGATCGTCCGCAAATAGGAGTTCTGGTGTAATTTGCTGTTGGTTCTTCTTCTGTGTTATGTTTGTTATGCGGTGTTGCTACAGTCTCTGTTTGGCTGGTTTCTTTACATATGTTGTCTATATAGATTATGTACAAGACGGGGGACAGGACACAACCTTTTCTTACTCCGGATCTTATGGCGAAGTGTTCTGAGTGTCCTCCAGTTTTTCTTACTATGCATTAACAGTCGTTGTATAAGCTTCTACATACGTGTGTTAGATGTGTACATATCTTTTAAGAATTTCCCACAGCTTTTTTATATATCTAGTCTATGAAATGCCTTTTCATGGTCGACAAAGACACAGTAGAGTATTTCATTAAATCCGATTGAGTTTTCTTTCCGCTGTCTAAGAGCAAAGATAGCATCTGTGCATCCTTTGTTTTTCCTAAATCAAGTTGTGTTTCACTTATTTGGAGTTCTATTGTAGGTCATAGTCTTTTCTCTAGAATTTTGCAGATGATTTTTTTCCAGTATGGCTCACATTAGAGATTCCCCTTTATTGTGTGCAGTCTCTCTTGCTGCCTGTTTTTTTCCGAAATGGGATAATTATAGCGCTTTCCCATTCTTGTGGTGTGTGTTGTTCAACCCAAACATGGTTAAACAGTCGTTATAGCCAAGCTGTTCCTACTTCTCTTGTTGCTTTAATTAGTTCATTTGGTATTTCGTCTTGGCCCGTGGTGCAGACCGGGAAACCATGGCAGCGAGGGCATAGGTCAACGAGGCTCTGGTTCGCCAGGAGGACGGACTCCCCTTGGTCAGATGTTTTCGTCCTAAACCTGCGACTGGCCTAGCAAGCTGACAAAGGATTTTTCCTACTCGAAGAAATAATATTGTTAACATTGAATGTCATAATGCTTTCCTAACTCTTGTCTTTTTTACTGATCTCTGCAGACGCTAAAGATTTGATCAGCCACCTGATGGTTGTTGATAAAAGAAAACGCTACAGAGCCATTGATGTGCTCTCACACATGTGGATTGTGTGTAAAGGACAGACAGACATAGTGCCGGACATTTCCCTGTTTGTTGATAGTTTGGATCTGCGTTCACGCCAGTGTTTGGAAGAGAAAGCTCAGTTGAACAACCAGGCATATCAGATATTGACAGAAAAGAAACAGCATAAGAGAAATTAAATTTTCTTTGCTAGTTTTGTTTTGCTATATGATTGACTTTGTTATTTTAAAGAACAAGAAATTGGTGATGTCTGCCTCATTCAGTCAACTTTCAAAGCATATATATTGGCACCTTGCCGTCTTGATAGATGGTAGTTTTTTACATGGTGCTTCAACAAAAGCGCAATAACTACTACCCAAGGCAGGGACCAGGGATGAAGTTATAGCTCTTTATAGCACAAAGCCTGGGCTAAATTTAGAGACCATGTGTTGCCCATGCAGCATGATCCCTCTCTCGGCCTATCTAATTTGCTCCAGAGGAAAGGTAAAACCAATATATCTGGAGCAAGACAGCAGCAGAAGCTACTGGATCAGGAAAGCAATGCTTCAGCTGTATGTCGGAGCTTCGATCTTAGACCAACTGCTGACCAAGGCTTAGGGCCTGGCTGTCCTGCCAAGACATTTAATCTATAGGTTCCATTTATAGGCACTGGGGAAAGGCTTGTACCCTCCTAGTTGCGCTCATCTGCTAGAAGCCGTTGGCACAATCTGGGGTATTGGGTTTGGTCAGCACCGTCAACATTAGGCGCTACCAGAAAGTAGGTAGTACCGTCTACTATTTCACAGTAGCTCAATCAGAAGACTAAGACAGGACATAATTTTAGCGTATGGCTCATGGCAGTTTGAATTACAATGTGATGGTGACAAGTCAAACATCTCTGGAAATAAGATTACAATTGTGGAAGTCGGCAGTTCAGGAAATGAAGAAAACGCGATAACAATTTTAGAAGCAGACAACTCAGAAATTAGATCATATTTACAGCTCAGAGAAGGAAGAGAATGAAATAACAAGTTTGGAAATGAACAAATAAAAACTTTCTAGTAATGTAGATAGAAATTATATTCTAAGAACAGCAAATCAGTATATTGTGAAACCTATTTGGGAAGCAATGCAGTCAAAAATAGTTGACTAGATTGAGATACTAAAGTAATACAAAAGACTAGAGCAGCTTTCATAGCACTAGACGATTTATGGAAATCAAAGGAAGCTAGAATGTTTAACGCCAATGTTAAATCGATACAACTTTATGGGCCAGAAAAAAGGAGAATCACTAATCAACTACAAACACTGCTTAACTGGTGTCTGTGCAGAATTGTGGGAATAAAATGGTATAACAGAATCACCAATGAAGAGCTAGATCATGGAGAGAACTAGGTAAGTCTTGTTAAGTCACGGGGTGAGGAAAAGATGCAAGTGCTCGATAGGACACACGCTGAGAAAATCAGAGGACAATATTCGAGTAACTAGACACCGTCTTGTCTGGAACCAACAAGACGAATGAAATAGTGGGAGATGTAAAAACACACGAAGAAGAGAATTACAAACATAAAAGAATAATACTGAGAACACGTTAGAGGGAGGTGCAGGAGATAGCACAAGATAGACCGGGTTGGTTGAGGGCCTCTGTTTGTTTTCCCAGGTGATGATCTCTGTACATCTGTCTCCATATGTTACATTTTTTAGGTAATTTAATTTGAGTGGGATCCCATAGAGCCTCATTAATTTCCAAAGATATTCGATTTGAGGGCTATTAAATGTCTTTGTATAGCCCACAATTCCAATATAAAGTTGTGAATTCAATTCGATAATTTCCTCTATTTTTATGTACAGTGTTACAATCTAGTCAATGCAAGATCTTATTAGTGAAAAGACTGCCTTTAAGTCTCTAAGTTGTCTTTCCAGAATGTTTCCATGCACTAACAGTAGCTAGCAGCATTCATCCATAATTTAGCAATAATCTAAGTCCCCTTTGACAATGAGCAGACAAGTTGAAAAACATCTTTTGCTGTAGAACTGTTGCGTCTGAGGAAAATGCAAAGACATTCATGGGCAAACAGAAAAACCTATAAGTAAATTCTACAAGAAGCAGATGAAACTTGTAAACTGATTAGAGAAATTAGATTTAGACAGATATGATATTTTGGGCACGTTATGAAAAGAAATAACTAAGAGAAATTGGTGACAGCTGATAAGATTGAGGGAGAAATGAACAAAGGGAGAGCAGAGAAATAAATATCTGGATGGTTGACCACATGGCATGGTCGAGACAAGAACATAGAGCTGATCCACGACTCTGATGATCGTGTAAGATTGCGAAACATGACAGCCCACTCTTATCGGCATGACACATGATGATTATGAGGTCCCCTTTTGTTGGCTTCTTCACCAAATGTCCTTTCAGCCAGTCAGTAGGTGCTTTTTGTTCAGTTCCCAGATTTATCTCAATAATTTGCACATTAATTCATATTAGCTTTTTATATTAGTTTAACAGTCTTTCTAGGATGTTGTCTGGACTAGCAGCTTCCCCATCCTTTAGAAATGTAAAAGCTTTACTAATCCCGCTTTTTATATACGTGATATCCAACTCCATTTCTGCAGGCTGGATATCCGGAGTCTTCTGAGACTGGTCTATTCAGGAGTGTCACGAAAAACACCGTGATTAACCAGTTGATGACAATACAGGCAATCTGATTAAACGGCATGTTTGCAGGGCCCCAATTGTTTTTTAACAATACAGTAAAAACAGGTCGGATTCAAGCAGAAGTGCCCGGCTCGGGAGATAAAACAGTCCCGTCTGTCATTTAGAATCTCCCGACATCAAACGAAATGGCGGCTTTGCTTGTCACCACATGACAGAAAGTGTGGGATTGTTATTGGGAACATTGGAACACCTGCAGGACATCAACAACGTCACGTGAACAATTCAAGGCTGTTTGAAAAAAAAAACATGATTGGGGGAGACAGTGTAACTCAAACAGTTGATTTAGGCGGACGTGCTTTGGCACTGCAGTTATGGAGTGGAATAATATCTACCGTGTGCGAATTAGGTTAATTTAATTTTACACGTGCCTGTCATGGCAAATGTAGATGTGATTTGATCGAACTGCGGTGTTGCCTAAGGTAGTTCATATTGTATAATTAGTCCTAATTAATTTAGGCAGTAGCATGGTTGAAACTAGCTAGAGTAGTGAAGTGATACTTGGCTCTGTTAGTTGAAAATAGAGTAGTGAAGTGTTGATAAGCTCTACTAGTTGAGAATTGAGTAATGGGGGATAATTGGGATCTTCCAGTGGGTGCTCCCTGGTGGGGGGGGGGGGGGGGGGGGGGGGGTTCCGCACGCTGTTTGTTGTTTTTCTTCTTCTTGTTTTGGCCTGATGTAAACCTATGTGTTCAGTTCATCTGTCCCTGACAGAGTTAGGTTCACTGTATTTTTCTGAGCGAGGCCGATGGCCCACGATTATCTAATAAAGATCAGTGACGGGGAGGCTATCACCAGTTGTGTTATATATTTTACAGGTTCCCTCTGGTCGGGATGAAGAACACAGAATCATTGAAAAATCCGATCCCGGATAAATTTTGGTGCAGGAAGATTGGCCAGAAACTTTCTCAATGGGTCTATGCTAGAAGAAGTTGATAAACATTGCTCGGTGGAGCTGAATGGTATAAGTATCCTACATGAGTTCATACCATTCGTTAACACACCTGTAGTGATGGATGTTCAGTCCATGTATTACTAGATCAGTAGGAACTGATGTTCACATAAGATGAAACCAAACATTGAAGTGTAGTTGTTCCACGTATCAAGGAAATCATAACTTTCAGACAATATCTAGAAAATAAAGAAATCTATTGGAATATAGATACAATGACTGTTTAAGAGTGAAAACTATAGAACATTTCGCAAGAAGGAAAAACGTCATGTTCATAGGACAGTGTTCCATGTTTTTTTCACTGCGCAGGAATTATGAAGTCTGAGTTTCTATAAACTATTAGGAACAGTTTTGTTAGGAACAAAAATAGTATCGTTCACGGATTATAGATTTGAATGGGAATCAGATCTCATGGTCATCAGAGCTCCTGGAGGAGGACATGTCTGGAGAGAAGGACACGACTTCGGTGAGGTCCATTGTGCTGATTCTTGTGATGTCATGTAATCCTTGCCATGATGAGTGGACTCTGATCATGAACTTTGTAGTCTGACCTCCTACATTTACATTAGAATACACAACACTCATTGTCTTCGCATACACGTCCTCACGTACAGTTACACTTTTTCTTTTAATAAATTAATCTTTATTAATTGTTGGAAGAATGAGTTGTTGAATATCTTGCGTTGGGGAAGAATGAGAGGGGGCATAGTACGACAGTGAGAGAGAGATAGGAAAAGGTGTCCAAGGGCTGATGGAGTGTGTTGGACGGAAGCTGGTGGATTCTCCAGGTTATTAGAAAGGGGGTAAAATATAATGTGGGTGTTGGCTCCCCTCACTCCAGGGACGACACTTTAGATTAAGACACGACATTATTGGGTGCTCGTAAACGGGATCTTTGGACAGCGGGATCTCTCGTACAAGTGATCTTTGGACAGAGGGATCTCTGGTAAACGTGATCTGTTGACAATGGGCTCTCTCGTACACGTGATCCTTGGACAGCGAGATCTCCTGCAAGCAGGATCCTTTGACAGTGGGATCTTCTGACAACGGGGTCTTTTGACACGGGATCCTTAGTTATAAGACGGAGATATCATATTGGAGAATCCAGCTAGAGTGAATGTGGATAGGGGTTAGGACAAATATCTTACCTGTTCACACTTCACACGTCTGCATAGGTCTGTGGTCCTGATTCTACTCTTGTCACTGAGTGAATGTGCTGTGTGGTGTGGTAAATATATAGATTTATAGTACTTGTTCATATATCTGTATATTAATTTGCAGTTAAATTGTACTCAACCTGCTAGCTTACCTCTCTGTAAAATGGCCACTCCTAAACAAACCACGGCAGAACTAAGGGCAAAGGGGGAAGAAATGGGATTGTCGGGTTCTGCTCTAACGGATTACATACAGGAAGTGGAGAGAGAGTATCGTCAAGCAGAAAGAGAAGATCGAAAGGCTGAGTTGGAATTGAGGAAGATGGAGCTAGAAACTAAGAGGATAGAAGCTGAGCAAGCAACTAGAAGGATGGAACTTGAAGCTGAGCAGGCAGCCAAGAAACTGGAATTGGAAGCTGAGCAGGCAGCTAGGAAACTTGAAGTTGAGGAAGCTGCTAGGAAACGGGAAGCGGAGCAGGAGGACTCAGAAAAGGGAGCACGAGTACCGGATGAGGGAACTCGAGTTGAAGAGGCAATCTAATGGAGAAACTGAGGGAAGCAGTTGGAGGTTCCTCCGTCCCAGGCCCAACCCCAGCAGGTGGACATGGTTACCATGCTATGAAGTTTCCTCTAGCGGTCTACGAGGAGGACAAATAGAAGATTAACCAGTACCTTCAACGCTTCGAGGCCATGTCTGTTGCTATGGGTCTGGACCGTGACAAATGGTGTCTTAAGCTATCCCAGGGTTTACGCGGGACCGGCTACGAGGTTTATTCTCGCCTGCCACCAGGACATGAGAACAATTATGACGAATTGAAGACGGCTCTAGCTGAAACGATTCGAGGTTACGTCACATACCTACCGGAAAAAATTTCGAGCAGCGAAACGAGAACCGGGGGAGTTGTTTGCCGCCTACAGTTTGCGTCTAAAATCCTATCTCCATAAGTGGATGGATTTGGCTGGGTTCGCACATGACTATGAGAGTCTGGAAGAGCTCATGGTGGTCGACCAGCTGAAGAAGCAAATGTCGAAACCTCTCAGGACGTTCCTGGGAGAACAAGGAGCGGAACGTATTGACCTCGTGACAAAATTAGCAGAACGGTTCGTCGAGGTACATGGGGAGGCAGGGGAAAACCTTTCCACCAACACCAAAAGTCAGGAGAAACATGACAAGAAGAAAGCCAAAAACTCAGGAACCAAAAAGGGGGAACCTTATGTACAAAAATCAGAGGAAAGTTCAGGAAAGACGAAGGAGGGAAGCAAGAGCACTTCAAGCTCTACACCAAAACGACCGTGGTCGGAGAAGTGGTGTTCAATGTGTAATGTTACCCTCTCACAATACAGAGGGACTGCAAATCGAAGGCTAAGAGCCCTCACTTCGCAGCATGTCAAGTGACTTCCAAGGAGGTTGTCACGGAAAATGCAAAGGTCAACAAGGAAGCTCGCCACCAGGAGAGCTCACTCAAGTCCGGCACTAGAAAATCTAGGACAGGGAAATGGTGCAACCAATGCAAGTCAAACACGCACAATGCCATTGACTGCTAGGGAAAGTTAGGAGACTCGGAATTCGTCATGTGCCCCGGGAAACCTAAGGTGGAGCCCACTAAACAGGTCGAGGCCGAGGAAGAGACTCCAGACCAGGAAAAACCACCTGTAGTGGAATTGGTAGAGGTTAACGGTCGTCAAGTGGAGTGTTTGTACGACACAGAACTGGACGGGGAGGCCGTGATTTCTGCGGATCTGGTACATCCAGAACAATTCACAGGTGAGACCATGGAGATACAGCCTGCACAGAGGAGTGCTGTAGCCATGAAGTTGCACATTGCTAATTTGGAGATTCGGTCAAGGTATGTCACCGGCACAATCATGGCCGCTGTATTGACCGATCCCATTTTCCCAGTAATCCTTGGTTGCCGGTATGTCTTTCTGGGAATGCCCAGGGAGCCAATCCATATGGGAGCAATACAGACTCGCTCTCAGACGAGAACGGAAGAGGCAGAAGCAATCGTGACTTACCCACTGCCGGGGGAGCTACGAACTGCCCTGAGTGAGGATGCTACTTTAGTCCTTGCTACAAAAAGATGCAGAAAAGTGCTGATCCAATAGGACGGGGTCAGTACTACATGAAGAATAGGATACTCTACAGGAGAGCAGGAAGAGGAGACAACCTATACGGTCAATTGGTCGTTCCGAAAGCTCACCAGTCCCAGATTCTTCATATGGGGCATACCATCTCCTTTAGTGGACATATGGGTATTGCCGCCACCATGCAGCGAATGTCCTGCCACTACTATTGGCCGGGAATGGCGGAAGATGTGCGTCGGTATGTGATGTCATGCCCTGAGTGCCAGAGGGTGGCACCGAAACACTGGACAGCACCGGTGCCAGAGGGTGGCACCGAAACACTGGACAGCACCGGTCATGAACTCTCCTTTCGAGAGGGTAGCCATCGATATCGTGGGTCCACTTCCCAGGACTAGGAAGAGGAACATGTATATACTCACAATGGTGGATTGCTGTACAATGTGGGGTGAGGCCATACCGTTGACCACGATTGACTCGAAAAGAGTGGCGGACGCACTGATGGAGGCCTTTACCAGATTAGGCTTTCCGGATCAAATTCTGACGGACAATGGGTCCCAGTTTTGTGGAAAACTCATGGAGGAGGTATTTAGGGTGTTCCATTCTAACCACATACATACCAGCCCTTACCACCCCCAAGCCAATGGACAAGTAGAGCGCTTCAACGGCACGTTGATGACAATGCTCAGGAAACTGGCACAGGAAAAACCTGATAGGTGGGATGAATATATCCCAGCAGCACTCTTTGCCTATCGGGAAGTTCCTCATGGCTCAACAGGACTACCACCCGCTACGTTGCTGTTTGGTCGTCCAATCAAGGGACCGTTGGAAGCCATGTTGAGGAGTTGGACTGAAGAGGGGACGTCAGAAGAAGTGATCTCTTCCTATAAATACGTGGAGGAACTGAAAGAAAAACTCCACAATGGATGGACTCTGGCGAATCAAAACATGAAAAAGGCCAGAAAAAGACATGCGGCTTACTACAACCGTAGGTCTAAAGAAAGATCTCTAGAGGTGGGAGACAAAGTCTTATTGCTACTCCCAACGGGAAACAACAAACTGGAGATAGGTTGGCAAGGACCATTCCCGTGGAAAGGGTGATATCCAGAACCAACTATCAAAAATCCGGTCCGGAAAAGTCGAAGATTTTCCAAAATCAATCTTTTTGGGAAAATACGAAGAGGGGCCCCGGAGACAGAGTACTCACTCAGGGCAAGGGAAAGTTGCGGGGAAGACAGAAGGGGGAAACCAACGAGGGCAGGGAATACCCCTGGTACACCAGAAAGCTCCAAAGATTTTCAGGTGAACCCTGATCTGCCCTCCCAGGAGGGGGAAAAAAATAACCCAGGTTTTTCAAGTCTCATAAGGAATACGGACTGAAAAACCGGGGAACAAACAAAGGTTGGGGGATTTCAAAATCACTTTGACCACGCGGGAACCTGTTCGTAAAAAGGGTTTTAAACCCCAGTGCCTTTCTCTAAAAAAAAAAAGGCCCTGGAGGGGGAAATACAGAAACTTTTTGGGGGTGACGTGATTGCCCCCATCCACACCCCCAAATACAACGGGGGGGTGTATTTTTGTTACGAAAACCCAAAGTGGAGAACCCCGGGGTTGTGTATAGACTACTGACTTTTTAACACCCATACACAATTTCAGGTGGAACCTTTGCCAACCAAACGCAGTTTTTTCGCTAGGCCCCCAATAAAGGCTCGGTACTTTTAAAAAGGTGGATCTAGTGGGGGGTATTACAGATACCACCCAAACCGGAGATTCGACCACTGGTGGTTTTTCAGTAAAACCCAAAAAGTGGACACAACGAATCAAGGCCCTTTGCCCTTTGGACTCAGCAATGCACCCAGTGGGGTTTCCACGCATGATGAGGACTTTACTAACCCTTTTTACAGGACCCGGGCCCATCATCCATTCATGGATGATGTTCTGATTTCCAGTGACAGCTTGGATGACCCAGCAATCCTTAGAGAGAGTGTTTAATAGACTCAAGGAAGCAGGGCTTACCGCTCGTCAAACCAAGTGCATGATTGGTTACCAGACTCTGGAATTTCTAGGTCACACCATCACTCCAGGACACATTGTCCCAGAAGAGAAGAATCTGGAGAAAATCAGTAATGCACCAAGGCCAAAACGAAGAAGGATGTGCGATCTTTTCTCTCGTTGTGTGGGTTCAATCACAAATTTATCTCACATTTCACTGAACTGGGAGCTCCATTGAGGGAAACCTTGAAAAAGGGTTTCCCGGGCCCAAATCTTTTGGGGACACCAAAATGTGAGACTGCCTATACCCAGTTAAAGGAGGCCTTGGTCAGCAAACCTGTATTACAGCTCCCTGGGCCTTTCCAAACCATTTGTGTTGAGAACGGATGCGAGTGCGATTTGGATTGGGGCAGGCCTTGTTACAGGGAAAGGGAAAAAACGATGCTTCGGTTTTGAAACCTGTGGGATACGGCCCAAATAAGAAACTTCTCCAGGCTGAGAGGAATTATTCAACCGTCGAGAGAGAGAGTGCTTGTCTCTCGTATGGGCAGTGCAAAAAATTTCCCGCCCTTTTTTTGTATGGAGTTAAGTTTTGAGTCCAGTCGGATCATCAGCCCTGATGGGTTTCCCGGTACTTCTCAGAAGCTCAAAAACCCGTTTGATGCGGTTACTTCAACCTTACAATTTCACAGTGGAGTATATTCCTGGGAAGGAAAAAGGTTTGGGGCGGACTTCTTTGGGCAAGGCACCCAGCTCCTGAAGAAGAGGAATGAATCATCTGGATTAAACTCACGGTGGAGAAGAGTGAGATGGACTACTCTCTTAAGAGGGGGGCCCATGTCAAAGAAAAACACCGTGATTAAACCCAAATTTATGACAATACAGGCAATCTGAGTAAACGGCATGTTTTTCAGGGCCCCAATTGTTTTTTAACAATACAGTAAAAACAGGTCGGATTCAAGCAGAAGTGCCCGGCTCGGGAGATAAAACAGTCCCGTCTGTCATTTAGAATCTCCCGACATCAAACGAAATGGCGGCTTTGCTTGTCACCACATGACAGAAAGTGTGGGATTGTTATTGGGAACATTGGAACACCTGCAGGACATCAGCAACGTCACGTGAACAATTCAAGGCTGTTTGAGAAAAAAAAAACATGAATGGGGGAGACAGTGTAACTCAAACAGTTGATTTAGGCGGACGTGCTTTGGCACTGCAGTTATGGAGTGGAATAATATCTACCGTGTGCGAATTAGGTTAATTTAATTTTACACGTGCCTGTCATGGCAATTGTAGATGTGATTTGGAAGAACTGTGCAGTTGCCTAAGGTAGTTTATATTGTGTAATTAGTCCTAATTTATTTAGGCAGTGGCATGGTTGAAACTAGCTAGAGTAGGGAAGTGATAATTGGCTCTGTTAGTTGAAAATAGAGTAGTGAAGTGTTGATAAGCTCTACTAGTTGAGAATTGAGTAATGGGGGATAATTGGGATCTTCCAGTGGGTGCTCCCTGGTGTGTGGGGGGGGGGGGGGGGGGTTCCGCACGCTGTTTTTTTCTTCTTCTTGTTTTGGCCTGATGAAAACCTATGTGTTCAGTTCATCTGTCCCTGACAGAGTTAGGTTCACTGTATTTTTCTGAGCGAGGCCGATGGCCCACGATTATCTAATAAAGATCAGTGACGGGGAAGCTATCACCAGTTGTGTTATATATTTTACAGGTTCCCTCTGGTCGGGTTGAAGAACACAGAATCATAGAAAAATCCGATCCCGGATAAAATTTTGGTGCAGGAAGATTGGCCAGCAACTTTCTCAATGGCTAGAAGAAGTTGATAAACATTGCTCGGTGGAGCTGAATGGTATAAGTATTCTACATGAGTTCATACCATTCGTTAACACACCTGTAGTGATGGATGTTCAGTCCATGTATTACTAGATCAGTAGGAACTGATGTTCACATTAGATGAAACCAAACATTGAAGTGTAGTTGTTCCAAGTATCAAGGAAATCATAACTTTCAGACAATATCTAGAAAATAAAGAAATCTATTTTAGTCTAGATACAATGACTGTTTAAGAGTGAAAACTATGGAACATTTCGCAAGAAGGAAAAACGTCATGTTCATAAGACAGTGTTCCATTTTTTTTTCACTGCGCAGGAATTATGAAGTCTGAGTTTCTATAAACTATTAGGAACAGTTTTTGTTAGGAACAAAAATAGTATCGTTCACGGATTATATATTTGAATGGGAATCAGATCTCATGGTCATCAGAGCTCCTGGAGGAGGACATGTCTGGAGAGAAGGACACGACTTTGGTGAGGTCTATTGTACTGACTCGTGTAATGTCGTGTAATCCTTGCCATGATGAGTGGACTCTGATCATTAACTCTGTGGTCTGACCTATACATTTACATTAGAATACACGACACACATTTTCTTCGCATACACGTCTTATATACGTTACACTTTTCTTTTAATAAATTAATCTTTATTAATTTTTAGAAGCAAGGGTTGTTGAATATGTTGCGTTGGGGAAGTATGAGAGGGGGCATAGTGCGACAGTGAGAGATAGAGAGAGGAAAGGGTGTCCACATGCTGATGGAGTGTGGGACGGAAGCTGGTGGATTCTTCAGGTTATTAGAAAGGGGGTAAAATATAATGTGGGTGTTGGCTCCCCTCACTCCAGGGACGACACTTTAGATTAAGACACGACAAGGAGTTTCTCAAAGTATCCGGCCAATCTTTTAAGTTATATTTATGTTAGCGAGAATTTTCCCGTGTCTAATTGTTGCCAGTCCATTTGATTGATTACATTTTCCGGTTACCTTCCTTGTGGTGTTGTAAACATCTCTGAAGATTAATGTCGAGGCTGTCTTTTCTACCTCTTATAATAGGTTATCTAAATATTGTCTTTTCCCGCCCTTATCTGATTATTATTTTGTTTACTCGCTTTTGCGTATATCTCAAAAGCTATGGTTTTCGAAGCTTTGCTTTTATGTAAGTTAAATATGTTTCTTTCCTTTGCTTTTCATCTAATTTTGACGATTTCTGGAGTTAATCATGCTTTTTGTTTTTCGCCCTCTTTTGTCAAGGACTCCAACACATTATTCGCTACAAACATTGTAGCTGCTGCATCTCACATCGTCTACTAACTGTTGCATTATGTGTATTTATTTTAACCGTGACCTTAAATTGTTTCTTAGCTGTTGTTTTTTTTTTTTTTTTTTTTTTTTTTTAATGGTTTTTTTCTATATGGCTGGGGCATATAGAAAGAATGGAAGATAATAGGGAAACAAAACTCGCTTACACTCAGGAAATAAATGACCGTAGACCCCGAGGTAAACCAAGAAGACGGTGGAGAGATAATACATATATAGACCTACAAGCACTTGGAATCAACGACTGGTAAGAGAAGGTCAACCAGAGAGACGAATGGAGACGGATTGTATCTGCAGCAAAGAACCTCAATGGCTCGGAACGCTGAAGAAGATGAAGAGGAATGGTTTTTTTTTCAGTTTTTTTTTTTTATAGTTCTGAGATATCCTTGTATTCATCCTCATCATCATCATCATCATCATCATCATCATCATCATCATCATCATCATCATCATCATCTTCCACTTCTGCCGACAAGCGTCGTGGGGAGGAATAATTAGCGTTCCAGCGCCCAGTGGGCGGCTCTGGATAATGTCATTCCGCGTGGTTGTACAATGTCTTTGATGTCGTCAACTACTTTATAAATGTCCGAAGCTTCACTGTGCGCCTAAAACTCTTACATAATATGGAGAATATCTAAATTTATTGTCGCTACAGATATGGTCCATTTGTCTTTCTGTTTTGAGGTCTGGTCAAGACCGCGTTGCTTTCTGTGTCCTCTTATGTTGATGAACATGCCTACCTATGATGCATTGCTTCAATGATTAGAAACAGGCCATCACATGTTTGTTTTAATTCCCTTATTCATATGTGGGCGTGTACCACTGGATTACATTCACAGGGAAGAAGGATGAGCTAGCGGCCGAATAACAAACCTGAGAGAAGTAAACTACAAGATACAACACGCGTATAGGGAGCGCTGGAGGCTAGGGTTTGAAGCTTTGAAGGAAGACATTGGGTGTGTTATAAGTCAGTAGGAACCGTCATGAAGCCATGAAAGAATAGTAGTGTTTCAGTTTAATTTAACACACACAGAGAGAAAGATAGACGGACAGACAGACAGGCAGACAGGTGTAAGGGCAGAGAGCGACAGAGATGACAGAGAGATTGAGCGAGAGAGGCAAACAAACAGAGGCAGAGACATACAGAGAGACAGATAGAGGCATAGACACACAGAGAGAAACAGACAGAGGCAGAGACAAGGAGAACAAAGACAGAGACAGAGATAAAGGCAGGAAGAGACAAAGGCGGGATGAGACAGAGAGAGAGAGAGAGAGAGAGAGAGAGAGAGAGAGAGACTGACAGAGAAAAAAAGAAAGAGGGGAAAGTAAGGCATTTTGATACGGTGAGAGAAACAGGGAGTGATAGATATAGAGACAGGATGAGATATAGAAAGACAGAAACGGGCAGACACAAAGAAATAAAAGAGAATGAAACACAGACACAGCGAGTGAGTAAGGGAGAGAGAGAGAGAGAGAGAGAGAGAGAGAGAGAGAGAGAGAGAGAGAGAGAGAGAGAGAGAGAGAGAGAGAGAGAGAGAGAGAGAGTGAGTGAAGGCATATTTGTAGTGAACTTTAATTGTGAAGCTGCACTTTATTATGAATGATTCATCATCATCATCGTCATCTTCCAATTTTGTCGTCAAGCGTCGTAGGGAATAGTTGACTTATCAGCGCTCAATTGATGGCACTAAATATTAACGTTTTATGTGATTGTACAATTTCTTTGATTTCGTCAAAACATTTTCTTCTCTGGAGACCTCTTGCTCTAGCATCAGATCTTCTTTAGAGAGAGAGAGAGAGAGAGAGAGAGAGAGAGAGAGAGAGAGAGAGAGAGAGAGAGAGTTGAGCGCACGCATGTCATGTAACAAGCTATTCCATATTGTTTATGTATTCTCATCTTTTATATTACGAGGTATCATTTTGTATGCCACTTGATTTAATCATGTATACTATAATAGCATGCACACTACTGTAGAGTGAGTGAGAGAGTTAGTGAGTGTGAGTGAGTAAGGGAGTGTGAGTGTGTGTTTGTGTGTGTTTGTGTGAGTGTGTGTGTTTGTGTGTGTGTATATATATAATATATATATATATATATATATATATATATATATATGTGTGTGTGTGTGTGTGTGTGTGTGTGTGTGTTTGTGTAAGAAGAGAGAGAGAGAGAGAGAGAGAGAGAGAGAGAGAGAGAGAGAGAGAGAGAGAGAGAGAGAGAGAGAGAGAGTGAATTGCATCACTAATTTTTATGTTACAAAATGTATATGTTCAATTTTTCTCCATTTTCTTTACAATTTTGCGAGAATGCTCACGACAATCGTCACTGTATGTATGTGTGAAGATGTGGGAGTTTGTTCATAATAGTAAGGTTGGGGGATGGGGAGGGTGTGTGTGTGTGGGGGTGGATTCGTGGTGTGTGTAGGTGGGCTCAGGATGTGTGGATGGGCGGGATTGTGTGGGTGGGTGCGGGGTTTGTGTGTGGGTACGTGCGGGATGTATGGGTTGGCGGGGAAATGTGTGTGTGGGTGGGCGATGTGTGTTTGGCTACGCGATTGTTGGTGAGTGGGTGGAGGAGGATATGTTGGTGGATGATTGTTGGTGGGTTATGGGATGAGGTGGGGGATATATATATATATATATATATATATATATATATATATATATATATATATATATATATATATATATATATATATATATATATATATGAGTGGGGAGATCTGGGTGTGGGGATATGTGGTGGGTGTGAGATGTGTGCAGGTGGTGGTGGTTGTGGGTGTGGGGATGTGTGTGTGGGTGAGGGATGTGTGTGGGTGGGGGATGTTTGGGTGGATGGGTGTGTGGGTGAGGGATGTGTTGGTGAATGTGTGTGTGGGGTGTAGGGGATGTGTGTGGGTTGGGGGATGGGTGTGTGATGAGTGTGGGTTATGGATGTGGGGATGTGTGTGTGGGTGTGGGAGGCGAATGTGTCTGGGTGGGTGGGGGTGTTTGTGGCTGGATGGAGGATGTATGTGTGGATGGTGAGGGTGATTGTAGATGGGGATGTGTGGGTGTGTAGGAGATTGTGGGAGATTGTGGGAGATGTGTGTGTAGGTGAGGGATGTATCTTGGGGATATGTGTGGGTGTGGTGTTGTGTGGGAGGGAAGATGGGCGTGGATAAAGAATGTGTGTGTGGTTGGGTAGGGGTGTGGTTGGGTATGGGTGTGTAGGTGAGTGTGGATTGTGTGAGGGTGGGGATGTGTGTTTGGATGGGTGGTTAGGGTGTGTGAGTGTGGGTGGATATATGGAAGATGTATGTGGTGATGAGTGGGTGAGAGATGTGTGGGTGTTAGTGGTTGAGGGAAAAGTACGTGTGTGAAGGAATGTGTGAGGTGGATCAATGTATCGGTGGGGGATGTATATGGGTGGGGGATGTGTGTGTGGGTTGGGTGCGCGTGGATGGGAGTGTGTGTTTTTGAATGGGGGATGTGTTGGTGGATGGGGATGTGTGTGATGGATATGTATATGGGTGGGGAGATGTGTGTGTGGGTGGGGATGTGTATGTATATGAGTAGGGGTGTGTGGTTAAGGGATGTGTGGCTGGGGGATGGGTGGGTGGGTAGAGTATGGGTGGGTGTGTGATTGTATATGTGTACGGATGTGTGGTTAAGGGATGTGTGGTTAAGGGATGTTTGATTGCGGGATGGGTGGGTGGAGGATGTGTGGATGGGTAGAGGATATGTGGGTGGGTGAATGTGTGTAGGTTAGGAGATGATGGGGATGTTTGTATGGATGGGCTCGGCACCTGTGAGTGGGCTGGGGGAGATGGGAGATTATGTGGGTGGGTGGGTGCGGACTTTGTGTGTGGGTAGGTGCGGGATATTTGAGATGGCGGGGAGATGTGTGTGTGTGTGTGTGTGTGTGTGTGTGTGTGCGTGGGGGATGTGTGGTTGAGGGATGTGTGTTTAGCTGGGTGGTTAGAGGTGTGTGGAGGAGGATATGTGGGTGGGTGATTGTTGGTGGATAATGGGACGGATGGAGGATATGTGAGTGGGTGGGGAGATGTGTGTGGGTGGGGGATGTGTGGGTTGGGGAATGTATGTGTGCTTGGGGTGTGGGTGGATGGGATGTGTGGTTGGTGGAAGTGTGTTTGGGTGGGGAGATGTGTAGGTGTGGGGATGTGATGGATGGGTGGGAGCATGTATGTGTGCCTGGGGTGTGTGTGTGTGGTTGGGTGGGTGGGGGATATGTGGGTGAATGGGGGATGTGTGGGTGGGTGGTGGATGTGTCTCATAACATTATAATATGCAGTGTTTATGTTTAAAAAATTCATTTGACAGTAATTTTTCCTATGCACTATTTATGAACGAAAGATGAGTAATTGGAAGGGCCGAATGTAAGACGGGCCTGCGTGCCCAATTTGTTACCCTTTGAAAATAAAGTCCGTTCGTTCGTTCGTTTTCTCTCTCTCTCTCTCTCTCTCTCTCTCTCTCTCTCTCTCTCTCTCTCTCTCCCCCCCCCCTCCCTCTCTCTCTCTTTCTCTCAGTCTATCGCCATGTCTCGGAACAGTCATAACATCTGATGGGAGATGCCTTGAAAAGATTAGAACAAGAATCGCCATGGCGAAAGTAGCCTTTAGCAAGATGAAAAACATACTGACCAATAAAAAGATAGAACCTGTACTTTTATATGGATGTGAAGCTTGGACAATGAGCAGTCAAGCTGAAAAACATCTGATGGCTGTAGAAATGTGGTTTCTGAGGAAAATGCAAAGAATATCATGGACAGCCAGAAAGACCAATGAACAGGTCCTTCAAGAAACAAATGAAGATCGTAAACTGATTAGAGATATTAGACGCAGACAGTCAAAATTTTTTGGGCATGTTATGAGAAGAAATGAATTGGAGAACTTGGTGACAACTGGTAAGATCGAAGGGAACAGACCAAGAGGAAGACCTAGAACCAAATACCTGGATGTCTTGACCTCGTGGCATGGTCGAGACAGAAACACAGAGCTGATCCACGACTCTGGTGATCGAATGAGATGGCAAAACATGACCGCCCACGCTTGCCGGCATGGCACATGATGATGATGATGATGATGATCTCCTCATCGTTGATCAAAATCTAACCTTTAACGCACATGTTCATGCTCTCGTTAAACAAATAGTCAAAAAAGTATACCAACTTGCCAAAATTAAAAATTTACTTGACGAAAACACAAGAAAGATATTCTATACTTCCCATATACAAACACATATTGATTATTGCTCGACAATCTAGGATGGATGCTCCAAATCAATAACAAAATGCGTTTATTCACTCCAGAAAAGGGCAGTGCGTTTAATTAATGGTGAAAAGCTTACCGACAATTCTAACATACATTAAACGTCTTCAGTTACTGCCACTCCACAAACGCCTATTATTTAATAAGGATAAACTAGTTCACAAAATCCTATTTCAAAATGCCCCAAGTTACCTTTGGCCATTGTTTAATAAATATAACGCTAAACATAGCGAACGACTAAATATACTTCATGTCCCTAAACCTAGCATAGACTTATATAAAACAAGCTAAGCATACTCTGCCGCTCAGTTGTGGAACAATCTTCCACAAGAAATCAAAGAAACCAGCAATCAATATACGTACGTTCGCAACCTGTTTGAACACTATCTCAGTACAGACTACATTCCCCCATAAACAAACAAAAAACAACAAAACGGCAATAATAATGGTAAATTACCTCAAAAGACATCTAGCCAAAAAAAAAACAACATCCCCATATGTATGTATAATGCCCATGTTAAACATTGCCTCAGTGAGTCATGTATTATTGATTATTTTTCATGTGTTTTAATGCTTGTTGTTGTTGTTTTGTTTGTTTTTTTTTTTGTTTTTTTTTTGTTTTTTTTTTTTGGGGGGGGGGGGGGGGGGTGCAAAGATGAAATGAAAGAATGTATGAGAGGAAATGGAGAAGGAGGGCAGAATGTAAGACGGGCCTGCGTGCCCAATTCTTAACCTTTTGAAAATAAAGATTATTCGTTCGTTCGTTCTGTCTGTCTCTCTATGATCACATAAGATGGCAGAATATAGAGAAAGAGAGATAAAGAGAGAGAGAGAGAGAGAGAGAGAGAGAGAGAGAGAGAGAGAAAACAAATAAACTTTGTTCGTTCTCTCTCTCTGTCTCTCTGCCCTGTCTGTCTGTCTGTCTGTCTGTCTGTCTGTCTTTCTGTCTCACTCTCACTCTCTCTCTCTCTCTCTCTCTCTCTCTCTCTCTCTCTCTCTCTCTCTCTCTCTCTCTCTCTCTCTCTCTATTCTGCTTTCTTCTGTGATATTTACATTATTTATCTTGCTTCAGCGGTGTACTATTTAACAGTATTTGTATACTTAGTGGACCAGGAGATCAGCTATCCTTCATTACTACAGTTTTTGTTGTATTTCTATTCATATTGTACCTGCTGCATGTTGAACCCTTGTGTGCATCAATTAATTAAAATCTTATTCCCCCTTATTCTTTCCCCCTCATTAATTAAAAGTTTTCGTCATAATCTTTCATTCTGTATTCACACAGTGATCTGTTTTCACACAGTAATCTTGTTTCACAGTAATAGTGTAAGACTGGGTATGGACATCGAGTACTATATGTCCCAAGGCTGACCACGGAGGAAGAATTCTTAAGGCAGCAGATACTCAAACGCGACAGTGAAATGTAGTAATGAAGGATAGCTGATCTTCTGGTCCACTAAGTATACTTGCTGTTATCACATTTTTAACGTGTTCTTGTGGGTGTTTTTTTTTTCTAAATATTTCCATGTGTACACTGTATTCCTTTTCTATGTTAAGATTCATGTTTGGATTTATTCTTTATTCGTCTCCATACTGTAATCTGTTTGTGCTCCCATGTCCTGACTGTAGTCACACGTTTGAATATTCAAGCCGCTATCTTCTTGTGTATTCACGAGTTCACTGTGATCTTGCTGTAGTGGTGTCCCAGTTTGCTGCTGTTCTGCACTCAACTTTTAGGATTCACTTCACACATGTATCGTTGCTGTTCGGCACAATCTGCGTCATTTCCAGGCTATTTCTTAACATAGAACTCCACACAGTCCTCGTCTCTAATCTCGCTGCGAGGTTCCGCTGAAACCAACACATAGAAAGACAACATTCACATGTATTGAACATTTCTCATAGAAACAATCACTTCACATGTATGGAACATTTCTCATTGAAACAATCAATTCAACATTTATTCATTCATTCATTCATTCAGTGGCATGTCCTTTGCAGAACCTCGCTCCCATAACAACCTTCCGGAAAACCTCTCGATCATAAGCAAGATGTCCCGCCTCCGATACACCCATCTGGAGATCATCCTATTCAACATTAGTTAGTTAGTTAGTTAGTCGACAGATCATCCTCGTTGCACATCGAACCATTCAGTCCATAAGTGCTCGGATCCCCTCCTCAGCAAATCCCGCAGCGTGTAGCGGCTAACGACGCCAGTTCTGTGTTGGTTTATCAATCTTCTTTGGCTTCCTGCGTAGTGTTCTTGTTTGGCCACCCCTCTTTTAATTTGCTGCTCCCGCAGTCTGGCCATTGTTGTAGATTCACAGTCATCACTTGGTTCTCGCAAAAGTCTCACTTCTCGTAGAGCATTCAGAATGTCAGCCTGGTCCATGGCGCGTCCGCCCTCCACAGTAGCCTCACCTGCGAGCTTGTCAGCCCGCTCATTTCCTTGTACTCCCGCCATGACCTGGCACGAAGATGAAACTAATCTTTGCCAGCCGAGACCGCTTCAGAGGCAGCAACCATTCTCTTCGGATCGACCCCTCCTCTATCCTCTTGATCATGTTCATTGAGTTGCTAAGGAAACAAGCCCTAGTGAATGTCTGTGTCTCGAGCCATGTTATTGCTTTACTTACTGCCATGTCTTCCATGGTCAGGCTACTTGTGGTTTCAGTGAAAGCACCAGAGTCCTCCTTCACAATTCTCCCTCCGGCCCGAGCTGTAAAGGCCCATGAGCTTCTCATATGTCGGACGACCGACCCATCTGTGTAGATGACCGCGTCACCGTCTAGCGAATTCTCGAAAATCAACGCTTGTACTTCAGCCTCAACAGCAGCCGGATTTTCTTGTCTGCATTTTCTATCTAGTTGGATGCAAACTGAAAAGGATGTGCAGAAGTCTGTTGGCACTTGCACCCACTCCTCGCCGGGTTCTAAGTCCTCAAGTGAACACACCTGTTGAAGAATGTCTTCGGCTTGACCCATCCACGACCGTCCTCTTTTTAACCTGCTGCCCTTCACCTTCCTAATTTCACTATGCAGTGGATGTTGTGTGTTTGCGTTAATTCTGAGGTAGGCGCGTGCCCTGCAAACTTGTATTCTCTCTTCAATGGTTGGAAAATCAAGAAGGTAGCGCATCGCCCTGCATGCTGTATCTCTTGTACATCCAAGAATAATGCGCATAGCTTCATTCTGTATCCTTTCCATCCTTTCTATCTGCTTATGGCTGAGAGTCAGGATTGCCATTGCATACTCCAAAACAGATATGACCAGCCCCTCGTACAGAAGACATAGATGGCG
>JACEFZ010007812.1:0-30803 GCA_014155875.1 Cepaea nemoralis
AGGTTGTTTGGTTGTTGAGCGACTTATAGTGCTTGCGAAGTGAGCTGGCTTATACCGTGTGAGGTGCAACCATTCTGGATTACAATTAATGGGTACTGATGATGTCTCATGGGTATGTAATGACTACCAACTAGAGCCTCTGGTTGGTGGCTAACAGGAGGTTGTGCTGGCACGTCGTTGTTGCTGAGAGTCGGATCCTTTCTGGGGAGAATAGGAATCATATCTTCGTAATTATTACCCTCCTGTGTGAAAGACGACGTATTTAACGGACTTGTGTTGTGGTAGTGTCCCGTCTGGCTTGGATTTCAGGTGCAGTGGTTATGAGTGTTCTGCACACTTCTGTCCTATTGGTACTTGATGTGACGGGAGTATGTCGTCTGGCTTGAGTTCAGGAGTAGCTAAAAGTGTCCGGCGCGATCCCGTACTGGATGTATGGTATGTCCGTTCTGGATATTTTAAATTCTTGGCGAGAAACTGGTGCCCAATGTAGATAAATGTATTTGATCCTTGTAAGACTCTTTTTTGGTGCACCAGCCTGTGAAGTGAATGATGCTTTATTGTTGATGAATTGTATCTTGTTTTGAGTACAGAACTTCTGCAACATGTTGTTATTTATGTCAGCTAGACGGCGCTGGTGTCCATAACTCGGTGATATGATGGAGGAGAAGAAAATGGATGAGTTAGGAAAAGTGTGACGTAATCCGTTCAAGAGTGCCAGCAGTTGAGACCCTGTGATTTGTTGGTGTTTCATGGTATCGGTGGATGCCAATATGTACGCTTGCCCTTCTGACGCTATGATTTACAGCCAACCTGCTAATCTTGTCTGTTAGCCGGTCTACACCAGCCCCAGGCAGTGGGATTATTGAAACAATGTCTTTGTCTGATGTGGCCATCCTGTCGCTGTATAAACCTTTCATTAAGGAATCGCCTAGTATAATATGTGTACAGTCAGGTCGTGCTGTCTGTACATGTTGGTTGTCAGCACGTCTCGACCGTTGTTTCATCCATTTCCGATTATCAGCAGTCTTTATGTCTCCATGTGGTTCTCCCGATGTATCTTGTTGGCTTGTCTTGCCGTTTGCAGCATGTTAAAGCACTGTAAGTTTTCTGGTGACTTTTCTTGAAGTACTTCAACGTATTGCTTATTTTGACGTCAATGGGGTAGACTGCTTGTTGTTGTTTATCTTCGTCTGCACATTGAGGTGTTTGTTGTTTTTTATCTTCCTCTGCGCGTTGAGTTGTTTTCATAGTGATTATCTGTTCTGGGTGGGATTGAGCTTCCCCAAGATTTCCCAAGGATGAAGCGGTTGCTTGAGAATTACAATGCTTCTTCGGTTTGGTTGTACGAGGACGCATTCTGTAAGATTTGAACTGTATTTCTCAGCAGCAAATTTTCGTCTCGCAGGAGTGCGACTTCTGTCTTGAGAGCATTGTAATCACTGCTTATCTTGTTGTTTGCTTCAATGTTGGTTGAAACAGTGACGATGAGCGCCTTTAGTGATTGTTCTAGTTCCTCAATGCGCTGTTTACAGTAGCACGAATGTCCATTGATAGTTAAGATGCTATTGTTATCTGAGGCAGGTACTTCTTCAACAATGTCAACATTGGGTTCTATGTTGTTTTGGATACGCTCCATTGGGTATTCAATAGCCAAGAGCGCTGGTGGGTTGGCAGGCCTCGTGTTGATGTTGTCATGTACACTCATCGTATGAGTAGATTCGGTGAATGTCTGTGTCGAGTTTTCAAGTTCAACAAAATCTACTTTTAGCTACGGGACACCCTTGGGCAAGGTGGAGTACCCGTTTAGCCCCCCGATCAGGGTTACGTGAAGCCATGGGTGCAGGTGGTGGATGAAGATGCAGAGCAGCCGACAGATAGTTGTAGGTTATGGTCTCCACCTTCACGACGGTAGGCAGAGGATCTCCTTTTTTGAGGAGACAATGGCTACGGTCACTGACCAGTGTGGTCACTGCTGGGAAGGAAAGCAATGGCAAACTACCTTCTTTACACATGCCAAGAAAATCATGTTGTGTTCACTTACCGATAATCAGAGAAACGGCGTAAATGGGTGCTCCATAGGAGCAGCCTCGCCCGGTAGGGATAGTCATGCGCACCAGGTGACTCCAGACCGTCAACAGGCTACTTCGGTTACCTAGGTGCAAAAGATTAATATCATTGAAAGTAGGAACTTGGAATGTTAGAACAATGAATGCAGATGGAAAGTTGGAGGACATCAAAAAAGAAATGGAGAGAGAGAGAGAGAAGATTAACATATTAGGAATATCGGAAACGAGATGGAGAGGAGCAGGGATAAGGACAGGAGAGGATTGTAAGATTATTTACTCGGGGGGAGAAGAACAGCAAAGAGGTGTAGCCATTATATTAGATAAGCAAACATCAAATTCTGTCAAAGGATATTGGGCTGTGTCAGACAGAGTTCTATTAGTAAATTAAACGGAAGACCTTTCAAAATAAATGTCAATTCAAGTATATGCCCCAACAAGTGAAGCAGTGAAGAAAGTATAGAGGAATTTTATAATGACATGAGTCTGCTTGAAGAACTGTAAAAAATCAGAAATAAATATCATAATGGGTGATTTCAACGCAAAAATAGGAAAGCAAAGCGATGGATGCAGTGTAGGCAACCATGGTTTGGGAGAGAGAAATGAAAGAGGTTACAGACTTGTAGAATGGGCAAAAGAACAAGAATGGTTGTAGGAAACACCTGGTTTAAACAAAACATCCTAGAAGATTATGGACATGGAGGAGTCCAGACAGCAGGATTAAAAACCAGATAGATTACATCCTGATAAGCAAAAGGTTTCGAAATGCATTAACAGTTGTAAAAACAGTTCCAAACTGCAGACTGTTACAGTGATCACAGATTAATTACTGGCACATTGAGGGTAAAGTTAAAGAAAGTCAAGTATACAGCAGGAAACCCTAAATATGACTTGTGCAAATTGAAAACTGACAAAGAAATACAAGATAATTTTAACATAGAAGTAAAGAACAAATTTATTTATTGTCTGATCTAAGAGATCCTATTTCAAGATGTAGATGATCAATGGGAAATGCTGAAGAATTCAATCAGTTGTGCAGGCAGAAAAAACTATTCCAAAAGTAAAGAAAGTGGGCCGTAAGACATGGATGACTGAAGAAATTTTACAACTAATGGAAACAAGAAGACAGAACAAAATAATCCTGCCAAATATGAAGAAATTCACAGAAAAGTCAGAACCTTATGTAAGGAGGCTAAAGAAACATGGCTTGAGAAAAATTGCAGAGAAATTGAAAAAACAACACAACAGTAAAAATGCGAAACTAATGCACAAAAGAATTCAGGAGATTACTAATCAAAGAACACGTACATCAGCAGGCTGCCTAAAGACAAAAGATGGAAGAGTCATAATAGAAAAAGATCAGATTTTACATGTATGGTCAGATTACGTGAAAAACCTTTATGACGATAACAGAGACGAACAATATATTGTTCAAAATAACAATGAAGGGCCAGCAATTTTGAAGATGGAGGTTCAGAATGCTCTTAATCATATGAAATCTGGCAAGACCCCCGGTCCAGACAGCGTCACAACAGAAATGATTAATGCTTTAGAAGAATATGGAATAGATAAAGTTACCAGTCTGCTTAATACAATATATGATACTGGAAATATACCTCATGAGTTATGTAATTCTGTATTTATTGCAATCCCAAAGAAATCAGGAGCCTTGGAATGTGATCAACATCGAACAATTAGTATAATGAGTCACATCACGAAGATTTTGCTAAGAATTATCATGCAAAGAGTTAGGAGGAAAATACAACCTGAAATAGGAGAAGAACAATGTGGGTTTGTAGTAGGCAAGGGTACAGTAAATGCTGTGTATATACTGAGAACCGTAATCGAACGTTCTATAGAAGTAAACAAAGATCTACACCTTTGCTTTATTGACTACACAAAGGCTTTTGATAAAGTGAGACATGTCAACATGATAAGGATGCTTGAAGATCTACAAATTGATGGGAAAGACCTTAGACTTGTAAAAAACATATATTGGAAACAACAAGCTGCCATAAGAGTTGATAATGAAGTAAGCCAATATCAGCCTATTAAGAGAGGTGTGAGACAGGGATGTGTAATGTCTCCAGATCTGTTTTCCCTGTACAGTGAAAATATTTTCAGAAATATTGAAGATATGGAAGGAATCAACATTGGGGGACGATGCATCAATAACATTAGATATGCAGATGATACAGTCTTGATTGCAGACAATGAACAGGACCTGCAAAATTTAGTAGATGCGGTTGTTACACACAGTGAACAACAAGGGTTAGAATTAAATTGTAAAAAGACACAGATTATGGTCGTCACTAGGAAGAACGAAATACCACAGTGTAATATACAAGTAAATGGGAATATTCTTCAACAAGTGAATAGGTACAATTATCTCGGAACAGTAATAACATCTGATGGGAGATGCCTTGAAGAGATTAGAACAAGAATCGCCATGGCAAAAGTAGCCTTTAGCAAGATGAAAAACATACTGACCAATAAAAAGATGTCAATTGAAACGAGAAAAAGAGTGTTGAGATGCTACATAGAACCTGTACTTTTATATGGATGTGAAGCTTGGACAATGAGCAGCCAGGCTGAAAAACATCTGATGGCTGTAGAAATGTGGTTTCTGAGGAAAATGCAAAGAATACCATGGACAGCCAGAAAGACCAATGAACAAGTCCTTCAAGAAACAAATGAAGATCGTAAACTGATCAGAGACATTAGACGTAGACGGTCACAATTTTTTGGGCATGTTATGAGAAGAAATGATTTGGAGAACTTGGTGACAACTGGTAAGATCGAGGGGAACAGACCAAGGGGAAGACCTAGAAACAAGTATCTGGATGGCTTGGCCTTGTGGCATGGTCGAGACAGAAACACGGAACTGATCCACGACTCTGTTGATCGAGTTAGATGGCAGAACATGACCGCCCACGCTTACCGGCATGGCACATGATGGATGGATGATAATTATATGTTTGGCAGGCATTTATGGGCCATAAAGTGTTAAAAACCGAGTGAGATTGAGGTACAAGTATCAGTACAAGATGCCAAACATTGGTTGCGGTACCTGGAAGAAAAGCCTGCACGTCTGCCCCTATGGCATCAAGAAATGTCTCGTTCACAATGTCCAGGAACTGGAAGTGCTACTGATGTAGACCCGCACATTCTCAGCCGAGATTGCACTCAATGTCTCCAGCAGGAAGAGGACAGACATTGTTGCAGTCGGCCATCCAGCTGAAGCCCCCCCCCCCCCTCCCACCATTGCTCGTCTCCTACCAAAAGAGGATGAGTAAATTAATCATTTACTTACATAATCTCATCTCATCTCATCATGTTCCTCTTGTACCTTGCGGTGTCGAGGTGAAGTATAAACTTCGTGAGAGTGCCCGGTTATGGGCTTCGTATATCGACATTCCCATGGATCTTCTTAGTTTTTCTACGAGCAGTATGAAGATCCCCTGCCGGCTTGCTAGGCCAGTCGCAGGTTTAGGACACTAATCTGACCACAGGGAGTCCATCCCCTATGGCGAGCTATAGCCCCGTTAGCCCATGACCTCGCGGTCATGGTTGCCCGGTCTGCACCACGTGGAGGTGGGGGTTGACTTGTGTAGTCTGCGGGTCATCGGCAGGCTACTAATTTTCGCTCTTCACCCCTCCTGGGAGAGGCTAGCCGATCCTAACCCTGCTGGCTGCAGGGCCAGGCGCATTCCACACCTTACAGACTTACATAATAAATGTAATAAATTATTTTGTTAAAGTTTTCACTTTATGAATTGACGAGAGATAATTGTGCTGATTCACTCTATGAATTGACGAAACATAATCTTTCTAGGCATTTATTTGT
Organism: Cepaea nemoralis; assembly: GCA_014155875.1. Taxonomy (NCBI): domain Eukaryota; kingdom Metazoa; phylum Mollusca; class Gastropoda; order Stylommatophora; family Helicidae; genus Cepaea; species Cepaea nemoralis. Next base: position 5,911 of record JACEFZ010007812.1, read on the forward strand.
AAGAAATTTAGCATTATAGATTTTACTGCCGTTACTTTCATTGGCTTATATTTGTACAAACGCTAAAAATGATTTTTATAAAATAAGTCTCTAGCAGTATTTATTCGGGACAACATTTCTTTTTCTTCATATTTTCTACCCATTTGCCTGCAACTATTAACGCTAATTTAGTAATTAACTGGAAACAACAAACTATTATTTAAATGATAAAAAACAATATTGTAATGGTATATCCATTGTTTATTTCCTTATCTTTAGAGAACATCCAGATTATCATAACAACAGGCTAGCATAATTCTTAAATGGTCACCGAATGTATAACAATTTCGGGGGAAACTACGTCAACAAACGGAACAGATAACTAAAATAATAAATGGGACATAACAATTTATAATTTCAAGGGAAATTATTCACACTAAAATTATTTATAAACTTTACAGTTTTTTAAATTACTTTTTTAATTTTTGTTAATTTCTTTTGACATTATTCTTTACTGTTATTAAAAGGTACCTTCAGATATAATAACAAGTAAATAGGTCTATGGTATGTACACAAATAATTATATTATTTAGTTTGCTCTTTGCACATTTTTATAATTTACTTTTCCTGAATCGCTATAAAATTAAATGTATAATTCTGTTGGTTTCGTTTATGGTTCTGATGGAGCTTCGGTTGACTTATATTTTTGGCAGGCCATTGAAAGGCCAATAAGATTTATGTTATGATATTCGATGTTGACATAGACAATCCAAGGTGGAGAAGGCAGCACAGGAAATCTCCGCTCCTCAGAAGCAGCAACCCCGCCCCTTTTCTGCGGCGAGAACTTCGCTTCCGTTACGTTCCCCACACTACATGGTGACGGAACTTCCCGAGTGTCACACTACATGGTGGCGGAACTTCCCGAGTCTCACACTACATGGTGGCGGAACTTCCCGAGTCACACACTACATGGTGGCGGAACTTCCCGAGTCACACACTACATGGTGGCGGAACTTCCCGAGTCTCACACTACATGGTGGCGGAATTTCCCGAGTGTCACATGGCGGAACTTCCCGAGTCTCACACTACATGGTGGCGGAACTTCCCGAGTGTCACACTACACGGTGGCGGAACTTCCCGAGTCACACACTACATGGTGACGGAACTTCCCGAGTCTCACACTACATGGTGACGGAACTTCCCGAGTCTCACACTACATGGTGGCGGAACTTCCCGAGTGTCACACTACATGGTGGCGGAACTTCCCGAGTCTCACACTACACGGTGGCGGAACTTCCCGAGTCTCACACTACATGGTGGCGGAACTTCCCGAGCCTCACACTACATGGTGGCGGAACTTCCCGAGTCTCACACTACATGGTGGCGGAACTTCCCGAGTCTCACACTACATGGTGGCGGAACTTCCCGAGTGTCACACTACATGGTGGCGGAACTTCCCGAGTCTCACACTACATGGTGGCGGAACTTCCCGAGTGTCACACTACATGGTGGCGGAACTTCCCGAGTCTCACACTACATGGTGGCGGAACTTCCCGAGTGTCACACTACATGGTGGCGGAACTTCCCGTGTGTCACACTACATGGTGGCGGAACTTCCCGAGTGTCACACTACATGGTGGCGGAACTTCCCGAGTGTCACACTACATGGTGGCGGAACTTCCCGAGTCTCACACTACATGGTGGCGGAACTTCCCGAGTGCTCACACTACATGGTGGCGGAACTTCCCGAGTGTCACACTACATGGTGGCGGAACTTCCCGAGTGTCACACTACATGGTGGCGGAACTTCCCGAGTCTCACACTACATGGTGGCGGAACTTCCCGAGTGTCACACTACATGGTGGCGGAACTTCCCGAGTGTCACACTACATGGTGGCGGAACTTCCCGAGTGTCACACTACACGGTGGCGGAACTTCCCGAGTGTCACACTACATGGTGGCGGAACTTCCCGAGTGTCACACTACATGGTGGCGGAACTTCCCGAGTGTCACACTACATGGTGGCGGAACTTCCCGAGTGTCACACTACATGGTGGCGGAACTTCCCGAGTCTCACACTACATGGTGGCGGAACTTCCCTAGTGTCCTTCTTTCGGCGTACGCTGACATCCTGATGTCCAGCTTCTAGACGCCTTACTCGCCAGTGGCGTTTTATTTCACAATAAGATTGTGGGCGTGACATGAATAAAGGGAACGCTACAGTATGCCGTCACAGCGGGGAAGCTGGAGTAGAGGAGAGGCAGGGGGAGACCAAGAGGGAAGATGCCTGGCAGTTTGACATCATCACATAGAGAAACATCACATTAGAAATGAGTGGCAGCACACAAGACCAAAGTTGATGCACAGACATGATTACCTTCGTCACACGGCCTGAGCTATAAGAAGAAGTGAGATAAACGATTAAAACACCTCAGAATGTATACTCCCTCAAATGTTGCCCATGTCATGTACAGGTATCACTGTTGCTCTCCGTGGACACCATCCCTTCCCCTCCTAGTCATGTTTCTATGCCTATATATGGTGGTTTTGTGATTGACCCTCCCCACCCCTACACCTTCCAATACTGCCTTTGAATACCTTGCTCCTGTCCAGCCCGCGTGTCCGCATGTTCTCTTCTACCACAATACGAGGCCCGTGCTACGCGGGTGTCGTGCCCATATCAAGGCAGCTCTACACGACAGATAAGTATCCTTTATGTATATGTCCGTGTAGATTGTTTTCATACAGTGCATGTTTGATGTGTGCATGTTGACGAAGGTTATAACTGCCGCCTGTGTGTGATGTGTACGTGTTGACGAAGGTTATAACTGCCGCCTGTTGTGATGTTTGCGTGTTGACGAAGGTTATAACTGCCGCCTGTGTGTGATGTGTGCGTGATGACGAAGGTTATAACTGCCGCCTGTGTGTGATGTTTGCGTGATTGACGAAGGTTATAACTGCCAGCCTGTGTGTGATGTGTACGTGATGACGAAGGTTATAACTGCCGCCTGTGTGTGATGTGTGCGTGATGACGAAGGTTATAACTGCCGCCTGTGTGTGATGTGTGCGTGATGACGAAGGTTATAACTGCCGCCTGTGTGTGATGTGTGCGTGATGACGAAGGTTATAACTGCCGCCTGTGTGTGATGTGTGCGTGATGACGAAGGTTATAACTGCCGCCTGTGTGTGATGTGTGCGTGATGACGAAGGTTATAACTGCCGCCTGTGTGTGATGTGTGCGTGATGACGAAGGTTATAACTGCCGCCTGTGTGTGATGTGTGCGTGATGACGAAGGTTATAACTGCCGCCTGTGTGTGATGTGTGCGTGTTGACGAAGGTTATAGCTGCCGCCTGTGTGTGATGTGTGCGTGCTGACGAAGGTTATAACTGCCGCCTGTGTGTGATGTGTGCGTGCTGACGAAGGTTATAACTGCCGCCTGTGTGTGATGTGTGCGTGATGACGAAGGTTATAACTGCCGCCTGTGTGTGATGTGTGCGTGATGACGAAGGTTATAACTGCCGCCTGTGTGTGATGTGTGCGTGATGACGAAGGTTATAACTGCCGCCTGTGTGTGATGTGTGCGTGATGACGAAGGTTATAACTGCCGCCTGTGTGTGATGTGTGCGTGATGACGAAGGTTATAACTGCCGCCTGTGTGTGATGTGTGCGTGATGACGAAGGTTATAACTGCCGCCTGTGTGTGATGTGTGCGTGATGACGAAGGTTATAACTGCCGCCTGTGTGTGATGTGTGCGTGATGACGAAGGTTATAACTGCCGCCTGTGTGTGATGTGTGCGTGATGACGAAGGTTATAACTGCCGCCTGTGTGTGATGTGTGCGTGATGACGAAGGTTATAACTGCCGCCTGTGTGTGATGTGTGCGTGATGACGAAGGTTATAACTGCCGCCTGTGTGTGATGTGTGCGTGATGACGAAGGTTATAACTGCCGCCTGTGTGTGATGTGTGCGTGATGATGAAGGTTATAACTGCCGCCCGTGTGTGTTGTTTGCGTGTTGACGAAGGTTATTACTGCCGCCTGTGATTGCATTCTACTAAAATTGTCGCGTTCTGCTCGTTTTCGTGGATTCATTCATAATTTAGGGGAAGAAAGCCTAACAAATGAATTGTGTATTTGGTTTGAGGATCTTAGCCAAGATTTAACACTGTTTCTGTATCGACTAAAAGATGCGATTATTCTCATCTCCTTATAGCCCATGCCGTCTGGCGTTGGTGACCATGCCTGTCCAGAACCTTCTGTCTGGTGTACTGCCAACTATTTCTGACACTGATGATCCTGCATACAAAAATGTTAAACCGTCCAGCAATTTCTGCTGTCTTCGCCGCAGACTTCTCCACCCCTCCAACTTTCAGGTGGTGACGACATACTCCAGTCTTCCCCTTCACAAGAAATTCTCAAAGAATGTGAGAGAATCGTAATTCAAATATTAGAACATTAAAGGTACATGTATACACGGGTTTGGGGTGCGGAAATTAATTGCTTATGGGGATGAAACAGCTTTCTTACCTAAAACTAACGCGTCAGTAACGAGCATATTTCACACCTTCAGACAGTTTGGTGAAGGAAGTGGAGCCAAAATAAACATACAGAAGTCTAAAATAATGGGTCTGGGGAAGTTGAAGAATAAAGTAGATTTCCCACCGGATCTAACAGTCACAGACACCATGAAAATAGATGGGATCACATTTCCATGCGATCCCAGAAAAACACACAGAAACATGGCAATCACTAACAAAATAAATTATAGACATACTACATAGGTTCATTCATTCAGTAGCAATTCCTTTGCAGAACCTCGTTCCCATAGCAGCCTTCCGAAAATCCTCTTGATCATAAGCAAGATGCCCAGCGTTCAAACCACCCATCTGGTGATCATCCGCCACATCCTGCACCCATCTTCTCTTTGGCCTTCCTCTTCCTCTCTTCCAAGGCATATACCCCTCCATTATTGTTCCCTCGAAACTTTTGTGAAGTTTCAAGTGACCAACATATTTCAGTTTTCTTTGTTTTATCGTCTATATTAGCCAAATTTCTTCAAATTCAGCTCTTGAAGTGTGGATTCACTTGTTCTTTTCTTTATCCAAGATATTCTTAGAACTCGTCTATGACATTTATATCCAAAGGCATTTATGCGCTATTCGGATTGTTTAGTAAGTGTCCAGGTTCACATGCATATCTTGCAATGGGAAAGATGCATGCTTTTAAACATCTAATTTTTGTAGTTCTAAGCCACTTCACTGTCATTCATATCATACATTGCGGGGGATCGGCAGGGGTTCTGGAACAATCTCAAAACTGAGAGGGAAGACCAGGAGAACATTTAATCAGATAGCGGTGGGAACGATTAATAGTATGACTCTTCGCTGGCTGTTGAACGAGGGGAATGAGCACGTATGGGAATGTCCTGAGTGCAGGGATGTCTGTTCTTAACTCAGCTCAACTCAACTCAAATCATATCATACATTCCACTGCAGTAATCCTGCCATCCCTCTAGAATTTGTGTAGATTCTGTTAAGGCATTTCCCAACTTTTAACACATAGCAATCAGTTGAGGTTGAACATTTCTTGTCAATAACTTCATTTCTTTGAACATTTCGTAATCTCTTCCAGTCTTACGGTATTGCTTTATGCTGGTACAGCAATCTTGTATATATTGGTTGTTGTCCTATTTTGTGTTCTGTCTTATTTCTTGAGTTACAGATTTATACATGTTATCGTATTCACGTCCTACTGTTATCGTATTCACATCCTTTCTATTTCAATTCAGTTCGTTGTTTTATTACTTCTAATGTGTCTGATTTAATACATGGATTATGTTGCTTAGTCCTGGTCGGTACTAAATCTTTGGCTGCTGTTATCAACATATCTCTAGCTTTTACTGCCAAATCACCAGGTGTCATTTCCTCCTGTACAGACATCAAGACCCCAAAACGATTCTTCACTTCTACGTTCTATGCATCTGGTATTTTTGTGAGATCAAAACGAAGTGGCTTTGGTCCTCGGGTAAGCTTTTTCAGTTTTACTTTCACATCTGCTATTAATAACTGATGATGTGTATCACGGCCTGCACTTCGTAAGGTTTTTGCCGATATTATGCTTGATCTCCATCTTCTTTATATTAAAATATAATCTATCTGAGTTTCGGTAGTACTGTCCGGGGACTTGCACGTGTAGTCTTCTTGGTTGTAGTTTAAATCGTTATTGATATAGGTAAGAAGAACTGTTGACCTGCACAAGTGGCTTTTCATTCACATTAATTTTCAACAGTGGCTTGATGATGTCAGTGTTGATAACCATTGTTTTTATTTATGTTGATGTTTTATCCAGTCATTTTAATCTCCTAATGTTTACAATTAACTCCGCTATGGTTCGGTTACTAGCAGAATGCGAGCAAGAGTTACAAAACCTAGTGGAACAAGTAAACAGACATAGTGAAGAATGTGGCTTAGAGATTAACATTTAAAAAAAAATGAGAATTATGATAATTAGCAGTGGAAAAGAAAGGTCATCAATGAACATCTCAGTAAACGTGGAGATCCTAGAACAAGTAACACTTTTCTCCTGTCTTGGACATATAATAACAGACGATGGCAGAAGTGAAATAGAAATCAAAAAGAGAATAGGAATGGCCAAAAATGTTTTCAAAAGCATTAAATCAGCATTAATATGTAGAGAGATTTCAATTCATTCAGTAGCATGTCCTTTGCAGAACCTCGCTCCCATAACAACCTTCCGGAAAACCTCTCGATCATAAGCATGATGTCCCGCGTCTTATACACCCATCTGGAGATCATCCGCCACATCCTGCACCCATATTCTCTTTGGCCTTCCTCTTCCTCTCTTCCCAGGCATATACCCTTCCATTATTGTTCTCTCTAAACTTTCGTGACGTTTCAAGTGACCAAAATATTTCAATTTTCTTTGTTTTATCGTCTCTAATAGCCAACTTTCTTCAATATTCAACTCTTGAAGTATGGATGCATTTGTTCTTTTCTTTACCCAAGATATTCTTAGAACTCGTCTATAACATTTATATTCAAAGGCGTTTATGCGCTGTTCAGCTTGTTTAGTAAGTGTCCGTGTCTCACAGGCGTATGTTGCAATGGGAAGGATGCTTGCTCTTAAAAATCTAATTGTTGTAGTTCTGTCTGTCCCATTCCATAATGTATTCAGCTGTTTTAGTCTTTGAAGAGCAATTGATAGTCGCCGTTTAATTTCTTTCATTGTGTCACCATTATTCGTAATCAATGACCCAAGATATTCAACATTTTCCACCACCTCCAATTTTTCTCCATTAATGTATATTTCTTTCTCCATAGTAGTTTTATCTGTATGCATTATCTTTGTTTTTGCTATGTTAAGATATAAGTTGTAATTTTCACTATTCATTTGAGTTGAGGCTATCAGATGTTTTATGCCATTCTGTGTTGTGGAGAGTAATACTGTATCATCAGCATATCGAACCTCTGGTATGTCATGACCGATATTTAGGGCATCATATAGCTCCCTGTTTAAATCATCTCTTACATTTCTCATTATATTTTCGGCGTACACTTTAAACAAATAGGGTGACAGCACGCAGCCCTGACGGACTCCTAGCTTGATGTCAAACCAAACGGATGCCTCGCCATCTATTCTAACTACTGCTTGTTGGTCTAGATAGAGCATTTTTATGAGGTGTACTACATATGATGGAAAGCCCATATTCCTCATGATTTCCCAAAGTTTCTGATGTTGTACACAATCAAATGCCTTTGAATAATCCACAAAACACGAGAATAGGTTTACATTAAATTCTCTGCACTTCTCTATTATTAAACGCATGTTCAATATGTGATCTCTTGTTCCTCTTCCTTGTTTAAATCCAGCTTGAACCACATTAATCTCTTCTTCCATTTTGTAACGAAGTCTTCCCATTATGACTTTTAGTAGAATTTTACTTGCATGACTGATCAGGGCAACAGTTCTATAGTTGGTGTATAATTCCAGGTTGCCCTTTTTTCGTATTGGAATGAAGATAGTTCTCTTCCAATAATTGGCCAAATACCATATTTCAAAATCTTTGAACATAATGCATGATATATGTGTATGCTTTCTTCTCCTCCCGCTTTAATTAGTTCAGCTGGTATCTCATCACATAAAGGTGATTTACCATTCTTCAGGTTCTTTATAGCCCAAGCAATTTCATCTAATGAGGGTTCAGGTTATGTCTCTGCTGTCATTGGCTCATGTATCTCATTCATATCCTCACTGTCACTCATATAATACATTCTACTGCAGTACTCCTGCCATCTTTCTAGAATTTGTCTAGATTCTGTTAAGGTATTTCCCATCTTGTCATAGATAACATTCAGTTGAGAGATTACCAATGCATTAAAAATGTGAATGGTCAAATATTACGTATATTAAACGCTATTGTATTGCAAAGAAGCCTGGACATTGAACAGGCAACTAGGAATTCGAATAGAGGCCCTGCATATTTGGATATACAGACGAATATGGAGTATTTCATGGAAACACAAACAATCAAATACAGAGGTTCTAGAAAATCTGGGAATGAAAACAGAGTTGATGAAAGAAAAAAAAAATAGGCAAGTGAAATATTTCGGCCACGTTAAAAGCGATAATACTCTTATAAAATCATACTGGAGGACAAGGCTGGGGGTAAGCGAGCAAGAGGTAGACAACGATATAAGAGGGAAGATAACATCAAGAGATGGACGAACGTTAATCTGATAGAGTGTAAAGTTAGGGCGAGAGACAGACAGTGTAGGAGATCCATTGCAGTCAACCTTCATTGTGGAGACGGCACCCTATTGATTGATGGCTCGGTTAATAAAACAATCGTCTGTGTATCTGTTACTGTTTATTGCTACTCCTCCAATATGGAGTTAAGAGGTCTTCGTGGCCGCTAGGTTAATGCGCTTGCCGTTAAATTTCCGGTGCCCTGGTGGTGTTTCACTCCCTACACCGGTCATTTGGACATGGAGGTTGACTTTTCATTCAGAAAGCAATGGCAAACTTTAAAAAGTTAGTTGCATATCATTTAAATGACGTTGCAGTCAACCCCGAGATGCCTTGACTAATTTACGTTCGGTAGTTTGCGTTTGCTTTCTTGACGACCAGCACTCGTACATTTGCATGGGAAACTAACGCAAAGCGGTCTGCTTCCAAATCTCCTGCAGCTGTGTTTAGAACGCGGTATGCGGGATTATGAATTGCGTCCGTAACTCCTTTCGCAACGGAACGAGAAAAGGCGAACTACTGAACGTAAAATTCCCAAGATAATCGACATGTGATTTGGGGTTGTTGTGACATGTTAGATTGATGACAGAGGACCTAGTTAGTAGTGTTCTCTGGAAATATATCTTGAATAATAAATATACAAGATAAAGGATATGATTTTGCACGTTTTCGTCTAGAGCTCTCTTAAATGAGTTAATCATTCCCGCAATAGCCTTTTTGGAGAACCATTTTTCTTTGGCTCAACCCCCACTGTGAGACCACTATGTATCTACACAGAAATTTATAAAAGAAAAAAAAGGTTCCCTCAAGACCAAAAGGAGATCTGGACTCTTCGCCCCTGTACAACTGAGGATCCAATTCACTCATTATAATGTTGCCAGTGTGCTGTTCGTCCGTCACATTAGATCTTCCTTTATTTATTTTGTGTCAAATGTGACCTATATCAGTTTTCCCAATTTGACTTTGGGACTGTAGGTTTCAATAGTAACAAACAAACTCAACAATAACTGTACATAACATCTGTTGAACAAGACATCTACATGACAGGTTCTTGACAAGAGTGGGACATACATTCACAAGGAAATTGTTTACACCACAATTGTACAAGACATACATCATGAGAGATACTTGACAACATCTATACAGGACTTTTCACAATATTGTAACCAACCACAGTAACTTAAGACAGTCACCAGAGACAATACTTGACAGCAACTGTACAAGACATTCTCTGAGACATGTACTTAAAACACTGATTCATTAAATACACTTTATTGAGCTGATGGTGAGTCGAGTGATGACCATTGTTTCATCTCCTGCATGTCAACACTTCAAAAAAAGTACATATAAAATGTACAAAATATGTCACACATGCATGTAGATAAACATGATACACCACCTCCCCCATTACTCCTCCAACCAATAACTAACCCTCCTCCTCCTCCTCTCCAATATCTGACTACACCACTCAGTTACAATATCTGTCTTCCATTCCTGTCTCTTGGGAATTTGATAAAATCCTATCATGGGAAACTCAAGGAAGGAACTACTTTTCTGGATCAGTTGGTACCCTGTTATCATCAGCAATTGATGTTGGGAAAGCTCCAGGTTGCAGACTTCCTGTAATAAGTTCCATGGCAGATTCATTCTTCTTGAGAATCAGAATTTGGGATGATGACATGGTACTGAATCTTGCCTGTTGACCAGACTGTCTGTGAAAACTTGTCACTGGGAACTTCACATATCCAGTCCACCTCACATATCTTCAAGTCTGCATTCTTAAACACTGTGTGAGCACCAAGCTGGTTATTCTCCAAGTTAAGTCTTAGATGAACAATCATTGCAAGCTACTTCACCAGGTTTGTAGGAATGTAATTATTAACACGAGACTTGTTGTTAATTTCTCAGATGACATTGATATACTTGAGGATTACTGTCCTGATCACTATAATTCTAATACTAGAATTCTTCAGAACTGTTTTTCTCTCTTTTTTATATCCAGCAGTTTGAGAGTTGAGCTAAAATCCTCCAAGAACTTCCTACATTGTAGATTCTAGAAGATTGCACTTATAGAGAGTTGGTTCTGGATTCTGGGACTTCTGGTTAGTTGTCCCAGATGATATATGAAAGCCTCTCCACCATCCTGTTTGTTCTCTGTTGATATACAAAATGGCACAACATCTCTTTACATGTGTTAAAAGATAATGTTATCATACATCAACATACACAGATTGAGATGGGGAGGAAAGGGAGGATGTTGACCAAACACACCTCTCCTAGTTGATGATGTAGTGAATTTCACTTGGATGTACTGTGGGTGATATGGTTTCATTATTAACCTCTATCTGTGGTAATCACAAGCCTATATCCTGAGACAGGGTAGCTTACACAATTTACAAGCATTTTAAGGCAAGCAGCATGAGCAAGCATTGTGACATAGCAACATGAGACAGGCATTGTGAATCAGACTTGGCTCACAAGTACATCATACTATCACCATCATCATGTGTTCTTTCCCCACTGAGTATCTACCACAGTAGGTAACAGAAGCTCAATTGCATGAGCAATTGTTCACATATGCACCAAAGCACATATGGGAAAAACATGTTTAGTCCTTGTAAATTTGCATGAGCCATACATTATATTCAGCCAACTAAGACACAGGTTCACACACCTATGGTTCTCTTAGGAACTAGTTTATATGAACCAACCAACAGTAGAGGTAACAGTGTAATACTTCAAAGAGAAATTGTATTAATTCTCTTGAGCATATAGCCACCAGGCATCACATGAACTTAGCAATTCTGGCGTGCCACACACAACCTGTTTACATATGGATATTGAAGCATCTTTCCTTCCACTAGATGTGAGAGGCTATTTATTAAATCACCAACTCACTCACTCCAACATTCTCAGCATTTACAAAGGAACTTGTACATGTTTCATCACTCATTCCAATCCAGACTGCCAAATGTTAACTCACAAGAGCAATGTACAGTTGGTTACGAATGAGTCATGATAGGCATTTAGGAATGCACAAGGGTTTGCGAATTTGCATTGAGTGTAATTTACATTCATCAAGCATACGCACCCAGTCACAACAAGGGAATGATATGCACTTGGAGTATTACAGCGTAAAAGACCTGACAGGTTGAAGTTGCAGTGTTCAGAATACTGGCGCACAGAAGTTAGGTTTTCACTTTCACATTTTCTTCATAAAATACTCATATATTCTTCTCTTTCGTTCACTAGGCATAACTACAACATTAAAGTATGTTTTAAAGTGGTACCTGTTGTCCAGAGAACAATATATTATCGAATCTTTAAGGGCATTGTTGGGTCATCACATCACAAACTAGCGACCGCTCCGGATGGAATCCCGCGTCTAACTAATTGGATATTCAAATGTGGCCCAGTGAATAGCGTGGGCTGCCACGTACCAGCCAATGAAAAGACAAGCGTCTATACCGCTGCCCTCCCCCAACTCGTTCTGGAACTTACTATTCCAAGAATAGCTCTTCTATCTGGAAACGCCGCTCAAATCGAAAGTATTTTTATGAATGTGTTGGGCTGGGAATGTGGGGGTCTGATCCATCATGTTACAGTTGTTCGCGACGTCATACAAAGCCCATGCAATATTTTTAATGTGTGTCCAGTCTTCGTTCTACCTGTTTGAATGCGATTACTAAATAAACAATGTATAAACCTAGTGGTGATGCACACCCTTGTCTCATAAATGTAAAGCAATACATCTCGAGCTCTCAAATGTGTTTGTCAACCTGGTACACACGACTAGACGGGTTAGCCGTTAAGTGTACGACTTGGCTCCTACTGCTCCTGGTGGCGGTGCAGGGGGTTCTGTATACGGCGGTCTGCTACATACGATATCCGAAACTCAGATATCCGATAAAACAGGAATGCATGGTTTAAATGTGAAAGTGTCTACTTCATTGCAACAGGTTTTATCCCATATGTCTCACTGTCTTTCCATAGAGCGACCTGTCACAAGCGTCGCACAAAGCAAGAACTCCGTATCTCCAGCGACGACTCCATGACGTTATCAGTGGGAACTCAATAAAGCTAAGCCTTACTACTTTTCATTTCTGTTAAATTGTTAGTCATCATCGTGTGTCATTGTCGTGTCTTCCTTTAAAGTGTCGTCCCTGGAGTGGGGGGAGTCAACACCCACATTATAATTTTTGTTTTTCCCTTATCAATATCCTGGAGAATCCACCAGCTTCCGTCCAACACACTCCATCAGCCCGTGGACACCCTTTCCTCTCTCTCTCTCACTGTCGCACTATACCCCCTCTCGTACTTCCCCAACGCAACATATTCAACAACTCTTGCTTCTAAAAATTAATAAAGATTAATTTATTAAAAGAAAGGTGTAACGTATATGAGACGTGTATGCGAAGAAAATGTGTGTCGTGTATTCTAAGGTAAATGTATAGGTCAGGCCACAGAGTTCATGTTCAGAGTCCACTCATCATGGCAAGGATTACACGACATCACAAGAATCAGTACAATGGACCTCACCGAAGTCGTGTCCTTCTCTCTAGTCCTGTCCTCCTCCAGGAGCTCTGATGACCATGAGATCTGAATCCCATTCAACTATATAATCCGTGGAAAAATACTATTATTGTTCCTAACACGACTGTTCCTAATAGTTTATAGAAACTCAGACTTCATAATTCCTGCGCAGTGAAAACAACATGGAACACTGTCCTATGGACATGGCGTTTTGTCTTCTTGCGAAATGTTCTATAGTTCTCACTATTAAACAGTTATTGTCTATACTCCAATAGAGTCCTTTATTTTTGTTCTAGTCATAAGTGAACTGAATATCCATCACTACTGGTGTGTTAAAACTGGTATGACCTAAAACTCATTCGGTATTTATCCTGTAGGATACATATACCATTCAGCTCCACTGAGCAATGTTTATCAGCTTCTTCTAGCACAGACCCATTGATAAAGTTGCTGGCCAATCTTCCTGCGCCAAACTTTATCCGGGATCGGATTTTTCCTTGGTTCCGTGTTCTTCCTTCCAACCAGAGGGAACCTGTAAAATAAATCATACAACTGGTGATAGCCTCCCCGTCACTGATCTCTATTAGATGATGATGGCCATTGGCCCTTGCTCAGCAAAATACAATGAACATAACTCTGTCAGGGACAGATGAACTGAACACATAGGTTTTCATCAGGCCAAGACCAGAAGAAAAAAAAAACAACCAACAGCGTGCGGAAACACCCCCCCCCCCCCCCCCAACAGGGAGCACCCACTGGAAGATCCCAATGATCCCCCATTACTTAATTCTCAACTAGTAGAGCTTATCAACACTACACTAATCTATGTTCAACTAACAAAGCCAAGTATCACTTCCCTACTCTAGCTAGTTTTCCACTAACAGTGCTAATCATCACACTCTAGTTTTAACAAGGCTACAGTCTATATTAATTAGAACTAATTATAATAGGTTCTACCTTATACGGCACTGCAGTTTTTACTCAATCACATCTAAGTTTGCCATGACAGGCACGTGTAAAATAAATATAATATATCCCGCACACGTTAGATGTTCTTAACTCCCTAACCGCAGTGCCAAAGCACGTCTTCCTAGATCGACGTTTCGAGTTACACTAGTTGTCCCCCAATCTGGTTTTTAGCAACCACCTAAAATTGGTCACGTGACGTTATTTTAGATGTGCACACAGGTGTTATTTTGGGCCGATCGTCCCTTTTCAGGAATCCATCTCCCCTGGCTTAGTCACTGTCAGAGTTGTCAGCACTTGTTTTGACTCCCAAAACAATCCAGCGAGTTCCTGTACGATCCCAACAACGAGCTTCCACAACACGCCGCCAATCCGCGTGATGTCCGGAAACTCTAAATGACAGACGGGACTATTACATGTCCCTAGCTGGCAATTATACGTTGATCCGACCTGTTGATAAACTATCAAAGTGGTGTATTGAGTCATCTCACGAGATGCCCAGAAGTGGCAGTGCTTAAGTGGCATATTAGGCCACGAGAGAAATGTTATTTTCTGTGGTGACTTCAACGCTAAAGGCAGATCATGGGGAAACACTTCCTCCAATACACAGGGGGTGGAGCTCGAGACTGCACTGGAAACCATCGACCTGGTTTGTATCAACAGTGGCTGTGTCATCAGGACAGCAAGCCGTCCGGGCGATGAGGACAGTGCTATTGATCTGGCGCTAGTTTCACCTTCACTCACTACAGTGTGTAGATGGGGTGTCCTAGGACACCATGGCAGCGACCACCACCCTTGCAGCATACTGGTGGAGAAAGGCAGAACCAGGCAGCACAAGCTAAAGGTAAAGACGTTCCAGTATGACAGTACAGGGCAAGATGTGGTGAGTAAAATGAGACGTGACAAGCACAGAACGTTTCAGGGCAGGAAAATAAGCTGGGAGCAGCCACCGTGGTGGAGTTCCGAGGTGGAGAAGGCTTGGGTGGATAAGCGTAGTGCTGTAAGGAGATGGCAAAATGCCAAGAAGAACAGAGCTGGTCATCCTAGTACCTGCTTGCACTTAGAAAGAGAGATGCACACAAAAGTAAGCTACTTCAAAAAACTGGTCAAGGTTGTTAAAAGCGAAAAATGGGCAGAGGTGTGTCAAAGAGTAAGCACAGACAAGTCACTGAAATTGTTCTGGCGACTACATAAAAGCATGAGTGGTGTAGTCAAGAATAAGAGCATTTCTGACTTCCAAGGTGCTGACCTCATCTGGCAGAGGACTGACGAGGACAAGGGCAAAGCCCTCTTTGAAAGCTACCTTGAGCAGAGCAACCAGACAGACATGGGAGGCCGAAATCTGGCCAAGGAGGTCACCTCAGACAGATGCAAGGCCCAGAACACTTCGGATGAAGACACAGTGACAGTGAAAGAAATCAAGGCTGTGATTCGACGATCAAAAAACAGTGCTCCAGGTCCTGATGGCATAAGATACGACGACATTAATAGGTGTACCGACAATGAGCTAGAGAAACTAGCAGACATGTACAACAACAGTATAGGGAGTGCTAGCATCAAGGAGGAATGATTGCACAGCTATCTGATTCCCTTGTCGAAGCCTGACAAAGACCACACAAAAATTCAGGGATATCGAATTATAACCATTCAGAATACAATAGGCAAGCTGCTGGAGAAGGTAATTGCCAGGAAAATATCAAGCCAACTAGAGAGGCAAGGTGTTTTCCCACCTACCCTGGGTGGGTACCGTCCAAAAAGAGAAACCTGGACCAATGCAGCAGTCTTTGCCCAGGATGTCTATGAAGGTTTCCACTCAGGCACTGAAACCGTTGCTGCAGCGATTGATCTTGAGGACGCATACAACAGAGTACCACTGGATTTTTTAATGTTTCAGCTTCTCGAACTAAACGTAAGTCCATTCCTCCTTAGTTGGATCGCTGCAGCCCTCTTCCAACGGAAAGTAGTTTTTAGATGTGGCAGTTGGACTTCGGAACCAACAACAATATATCCTGGCCTACCACAGGGATCACCATTATCTCCGGTACTGTTCAACGCCTACACAGTGAGAATCACCAGTGAGCAGATCACTGGACCTGGCAGGACATTGTCATATGCCGATGATGTTTTAGTGTATCGTCAGGGTAAGGATAGAGAGGAGGTTGCTGTGGAACTACAAACCGAACTCAATCGCATAAGTACTTGGTGTGATGAAGCTGGGGCAATGGTCAACCCAACAAAGGCAACAGTGACTTGGTTCTCGTTGAATAATCATATTGTCAACACTCCAACACCAACTGTAATGCTGTGTTCAGAGACGGTGGAAAGAACGCAGGCAATGAATTACCTGGGGATACGGTTTGATCGAAGCCTTGCTTATAATGTGCACATAGACCAGGTGATAACAAAGGCCAAGCGGGGTTTGGCAGCGATGCGGGTGATGGCGGCAGCAAACTGTGAGCAGCGCCATCTATGTCTTCTGTACGAGGGGCTGGTCATGTCTGTTTTGGAGTATGCAATGGCAATCCTGACTCTCAGCCATAAGCAGATAGAAAGGATGGAAAGGATACAGAATGAAGCTATGCGCATTATTCTTGGATGTACAAGAGATACAGCATGCAGGGCGATGCGCTACCTTCTTGATTTTCCAACCATTGAAGAGAGAATACAAGGTTGCAGGGCACGCGCCTACCTCAGAATTAACGCAAACACACAACATCCACTGCATAGTGAAATTAGGAAGGTGAAGGGCAGCAGGTTAAAAAGAGGACGGTCGTGGATGGGTCAAGCCGAAGACATTCTTCAACAGGTGTGTTCACTTGAGGACTTAGAACCTGGCGAGGAGTGGGTGCAAGTGCCAACAGACTTCTGCACATCCTTTTCAGTTTGCATCCAACTAGATAGAAAATGCAGACAAGAAAATCCGGCTGCTGTTGAGGCTGAAGTACAAGCGTTGATTTTCGAGAATTCGCTAGACGGTGACGCGGTCATCTACACAGATGGGTCGGTCGTCCGACATGTGAGAAGCTCATGGGCCTTTACAGCTCGGGCCGGAGGGAGAATTGTGAAGGAGGACTCTGGTGCTTTCACTGAAACCACAAGTAGCCTGACCATGGAAGTCATGGCAGTAAGTAAAGCAATAACATGGCTCGAGACACAGACATTCACTAGGGCTTGTTTCCTTAGCGACTCAATGAACATGATCAAGAGGATAGAGGAGGGGTCGATCCGAAGAGAATGGTTGCTGCCTCTGGAGCGGTCTCGACTGGCAAAGATTAGTTTCATCTTCGTGCCTGGGCATGCGGTAGTACAAGGAAATGAGCGGGCTGACAAGCTCGCAGGTGAGGCTACTGTGGAGGGCGGACGCGCCATGGACCAGGCCGACATTCTGAATGCTCTACGAGAAGTAAGACTTTTGCGAGAACCAAGTGATGACTGTGAATCTACAACAATGGCCAGACTGCGAGAGCAGCAAATTAAAAGAAGGGTGGCCAAATAAGAACACTACGCAGGAAGCCAAAGAAGATTGATAAACCAACACAGAACTGGCGTCGTTAGCCGCTACACGTTGCGGGATTTGCTGAGGAGGGGATCCGAGCACTTATGGACTGAATGGTTCGATGTGCAATGAGGATGATCTGTCGACTAACTAACTAACTAACTAACTTCCCCTACACATCTGCTGCTGTTAACTTTGCCCGACCTGTGATGGTTGACATCTGATTGTAACCAGGATCTGACGGTTTCTATTTGTATTCGAATGTTGATAAACTGTCAAGGCGATGCAGGGATTTATCTCACTCACCACCGAATGTTCCTAATCTGTCGACCAGATGTAAACACGTGCAGCTGTAACCCGGACTGTTTTTTCTGGATATGTTGAAACAACCTGTGGCCTCGAACATGCCGCTAATCAGAACGCCTTTTATTCTCATCACTGGTTAAATCACGTTGGTCTATTATGTGACATAGGCCCCCTCTTAAGAGAGTTGTCCATCTCACTCTTCTCCACCGTGAGTTTAATCCAGATGCTTCATTCTTCTTCTTCAGGAGCTGGGTGTCTTGACAAGAAGTCCGCTCCAACCTTTTCCTTCCCAGGAATGTACTCCACTGTGAAATTATAAGGTTGAAGTAACAACGACCGACGCATTAGACGGGCGTTTAGCTTCTGAGAAGTAGCCAAGATCATCAGAGGCTGATGATCCGACTGAACCCGAAACTTAACTCCATACAAATATGGCTGGAATTTTTGCACTGCCCATACAAGAGATAAGCACTCTCTCTCGACGGTCGAATAATTCCTCTCAGCCTGGAGTAGTTTCTTGCTTGCGTATGCCACAGGTTTTAAAACCGAAGCATCGTCTTTACCTTCCTGTAACAGAGCTGCCCCAACCCCAATCGCACTCGCATCCGTTCTCAACACAAATGGTTTGGAAAGGTCAGCTAGCTGTAATACAGGTTTGCTGACCAAGGCCTCCTTTAACCGGCTATAGACATTCTCACATTCTGGTGTCCAAATGATTTGGTCCGGGAATCCCTTTTTCAAGGTTTCCGTCAACGGAGCTCCCAGTTCAGTGAAATGTGGGATAAATTTGTGGTAGAACCCAAACAACGAGAGAACAGATCGCACATCCTTCTTCGTTTTTGGCCGTGGAGCACTTCTGATTTTCTCTAGGTTCTTTTCCTCTGGGACAATGTGTCCTGGAGTGATGGTGTGACCTAGAAATTCCAGAGTCTGGTAACCGATCATGCACTTGGTTGGACGAGCGGTAAGCCCTGCTTCCTTGAGTCTATTAAACACTCTCTCCAAGGATTGCAAGTGGTCATCCAAGCTATCACTGGAAATCAGAATATCATCCATGAATGAGATGATGGCCGGATGCTGTAAAGGATCTAGTAAAGTCCTCATCATGCGTGTAAACACACTAGGTGCATTGCTGAGTCCAAAGGGAATGACCTTGAATTCGTAGTGTCCACTGGGTGTACTGAAAGCCAACAGTGGTCGAATCTCCAGTTTGACTGGTATCTGATAGTACCCCCGACTCAGATCCACCTTTGAAAAGTACCGAGCCTTATGGAGCCTAGCGAATAACTGCGTTGGATTCGGCAAAGGTTCCACCTGAAATTGTGTGTGACTGTTCAGAAGTCGGTAGTCTATACACAACCGGTGTTCTCCACTTGGTTTCCGTAACAAAACTATCCCTGCATTGTATGGGGATGTGGATGGTGCAATCACGTCATCCTCCAGCAGGTTTTGTATTTCCTCCTCCAGGGCCTTTTCCTTAGAGAATGACACTGGGTAAACCTTCTGGCGAACAGGCTCCTGTGTAGTCAAAGTCATCTCGAACTCAACCAACCTTGTTCGTCCTGGTTAATCAGTTAGTATCTCCTTATGAGACTTGAGAACCTGGGTTATCTTTTCCCTCTCCTGGGAGGTCAGATCAGGGTTCACTTGCACATCCCTATAGGTTTCCTGGTGTACCAAAGGATATTCCCTGCCCTCGTTGGCTCCCACTTCCGTCTCCACTGCAACTGCCATTGCCATGAGGTGAGCTGCCTTGTCTCCCGGTCTCTCTTCGTATTTCCGCAAGAGATTGATATGGAAAATCTTCGACTTTCCCCGGATCCGGATCTGATAGTTGGTTCTGGATATCACCCTTTCCACGGGAAATGGTCCTTGCCAACCTATCTCCAGTTTGTTGTTTCCCGTAGGGAGTAGCAACAAAACTTTATCTCCCACCTCTAGAGATCTTTCTTTAGACCTACGGTTGTAGTAAGCCGCATGTCTTTTTCTGGCCTTTTTCAAGTTTTGATTCGCCAGAGTCCATCCCTTGTGGAGTTTTTCTTTCAGTTCCTCCACGTATTTATAGGAGAAGATAACTTCTTCTGACATCCCCTCTTCAGTCCAACTCCTCAACATGGCTTCCAACGGTCTTTTGATTGGACGACCAAACAGCAACGTAGCGGGTGGTAGTCCTGTTGAGCCATGAGGAACCTCCCGATAGGCAAAGAGTGCTGCTGGGATATATTCATCCCACCTATCAGGTTTTTCCTGTGCCAGTTTCCTGAGCATTGTCATCAACGTGCCGTTGAAACGCTCTACTTGTCCATTGGCTTGGGGGTGGTAAGGGCTGGTATGTATGTGGTTAGAATGGAACACCCTAAATACCTCCTCCATAAGTTTTCCACAAAACTGGGACCCATTGTCCGTCAGAATTTGATCCGGAAAGCCTAATCTGGTAAACGCCTCCATCAGTGCGTCCGCCACTCTTTTCGAGTCAATCGTGGTCAACGGTATGGCCTCCCCCCACATTGTACAGCAATCCACCATTGTGAGTATATACATGTTCCTCTTCCTAGTCCTGGGAAGTGGACCCACGATATCGATGGCTACCATCTCGAAAGGAGAGTTCATGATGGGCATCTCACCCAACACCACCGGTGCTGTCCAGTGTTTCGGTGCCACCCGCTGGCACTCAGGGCATGACTTCACATACCGACGCACATCACCTGTCATTCCCGGCCAATAGTAATGTCAGGAAATTCGCTGCATGGTGGCGGCAATACCCATGTGTCCACTAAAGGAGATGGTGTGCCCCATATGAAGAATCTGGGACCGGTGAGCTTTCGGGACGACCAACTGACCGTATATGTTGTCTCCCCTTCCTGCTCTCCTGTAGAGTATCCTATTCTTCATGTAGTACTGCCCCCGTCCTGGTGGATCATCACTTTTCTGCAGCTTTTTGTAGCAAGGACGTAAAGTAGCATCCTCACTCTGGGCAGTTCGTAGCTCCCCCGGCAATGGGTTAGTCACAATTGATTCTGCCTCTTCCGTTCTCGTCTGAGAGCGAGTCTGTATTGCTCCCATATGGATTGGCTCCTTGGGCATTCCCAGAAAGACGTACCGGCAACCAAGGATTACTGGAAAATGGGATCGGTCAATACAGCGGTCTTGATTGTACCGATGACGTATCTTGACCGAATCTCCACATTAGCAATGGGCAACTTCATGGCTACATCACTCTTCTGTGCAGGCTGTATCGCCATGGTCTCACCGGTGAATTGTTCTGGATGTACCAGATCCGCAGAAATCACGTCCTCCCCGTCCAGTCCTGTGTTGTACAAACACTCCACTTGACGACCGTTAACCTCTACCAATTCCACTACAGGTGGTTTTTCCTGGTCTGGAGTCTCTTCCTCGGCCTCGACCTGTTCGGTGGGCTCCACCTTAGGTTTCCCGGGGCACACGACGAATTGAGTGTCTCCTGACTTTCCCCTGCAGTCAATAGCATTGTGCGTATTCGACCTGCAGTGGTTGCACCATTTCCCTGTCCTAGATTTTCTAGTGCCGGATTTGAGTGAACTCTCCTGGTGGCGAGCTTCCTTGTTGACCTTTGCATTTTCCGTGACAACCTCCTTGGAAGTCACTTGACATGCTGCGATTGAGGGCTATTAGCCTTCGATTTGCAGTCCTTCGTATTGTGAGAGGGTGACTTACAAATCGAACACCACTTCTCCGACCACGGTCGTTTTGGTTTAGAGCTTGAAGTGCTCTTGCTTCCCTCCTTCGTCTTCTCTGAACTATCCTCTTATTTTTGTACATAAGGTTCCCACTTTTTGGTTCCTGAGTTTTTGGCTTTCTTCTTGTCATTTTTCTCCTGACCTTTGGTGTTGGTTGAAAGGTTGTCCCCTGCCTCCCCATGTACCTCGACGAACCGTTCCGCTCCTTGTTCTCCCAGGAAAGTCCTGAGAGGTTTAGACATTTGCTTCTTCAGCTGGTCGACCACCATGAGCTCTTCCAGACTCTCATAGTCATGTGCGAAACCAGCCAAATCCATCCACTTATGGAGATAGGATTTTAGACGCAAACTGTAGGCGGCAAACAACTCTCCCGGTTCTCGTTTCGCTGCTCGAAATTTTTTCGGGTAGGTATGTGACGTAACCTCGAATCGTTCCAGCAGAGCCGTCTTCAATTCGTCATAATTGTTCTCATGTCCTGGTGGCAGGCGAGAATAAACTTCGTAGCCTGTCCCGCGTAAACCTTGGGATAGCTTAAGACACCATTTGTCACGGTCCAGACCCATAGCAACAGACATGGCCTCGAAGCGTTGAAGGTACTGGTCAATATTCTCTTTCTCCTCCTCGTAGATCGCTAGAGGAAACTTCATAGCATGGTAACTATGTCCACCTGCTGGGGTTGAGCCTGGGACGGAGGAACCTCCAACTGCTCCCTCAGTTTCCCTATTAGATTGCCTCTTGAGCTCGAGTTCCCGCATCCGGTACTCGTGCTCCCTTTTCTGTGCTTCCTGTTCAGATTCTAATTTCTTAGCAGCCTGTTCAGCTTCAAGTTTCCTAGCAGCCTGTTCTGCTTCAAGTTTCTTAGCAGCCTGTTCTGCTTCCAATTTCCTAGCTTCTTGTTCCAACTCCATCCTTCTCAATTCCAACTCGGCCTTTCGATCTTCCTTTTCTGCTTGACGATACTCTCTCTCTCTCCACTTCCTGTATGTAATCCGTTAGAGCAGAACCCGAGAATCCCATTTCTTCCCCCTTTGCCCTTAATTCTGCAGTGGTTAGTTTCGGAGTGGCCATTTTACAGAGAGGTAAGCTAGCAGGTTGAGTATAATTTAACTACCAACTAATATACAGATATATGAACAAGTACTATAAATCTATATATGCCCCACATCCAGCACACCACAACACAATCACTCAGTGACAAGAGTAGAATCAGGACCACAGACCTATGCAGACGTGTGAAGTGTGAACAGGTAAGATATTTGTCCTAACCCCTATCCACATTCACTCTAGCTGTATTCTCCAATATGATATCTCCGTCTTATAACTAAATATCTCCTGTCAAAAGACTCCGTTGTCAGAGGATCCCACTGTCCAAAGATCACTTTTACGAGAGATCCCACTGTCCAAAGATCC
The DNA here is from genome assembly GCA_014155875.1 of Cepaea nemoralis. NCBI lineage: Eukaryota > Metazoa > Mollusca > Gastropoda > Stylommatophora > Helicidae > Cepaea > Cepaea nemoralis. The sequence continues at coordinate 29,085 of JACEFZ010007812.1, forward strand.
CTTTTACGAGGGATCCCGCTGTCCAAAGATCCCGTTTACGAGAGATACCGTTGTCCAAAGATCCCGTTTACGAGAGATCCCGCTGTCCAAAGATCACATGTACGAGAGATCCCGCTGTCCAAGATCCCGGACGATCCCCCAATAATGTCGTGTCTTCTTTTAAAGTGTCGTCCCTGGAGTGGGGGGAGTCAACACCCACATTATAATTTTTTTTCCCTTATCAATATCCTGGAGAATCCACCAGCTTCCGTCCAACACACTCCATCAGCCCGTGGACACCCTTTCCTCTCTCTCTCTCTCTCTCTCTCTCTCTCTCTCTCTCTCTCTCTCTCTCTTTCTCTCTCTCTCACTGTCGCACTATACCCCCTCTCGTACTTCCCCAACGCAACATATTCATCAACTCTTGCTTCTAAAAATTAATAAAGATTAATTTATTAAAAGAAAAGTGTAACTTATATGAGACGTGTATACGAAGAAAATGTGTCGTGTATTCTAAGGTAAATGTATAGGTCAGGCCACAGAGTTCATGTTCAGAGTCCACTCATCATGGCAAGGATTACACGACATCACAAGAATCAGTACAATGGACCTCACCGAAGTCGTGCTCTTCTCTCCAGACCTGTCCTCCTCCAGGAGCTCTGATGACCATGAGATCTGAATCCCATTCAACTATATAATCCGTGGAAAAATACTATTATTGTTCCTAACACGACTGTTCCTAATAGTTTATAGAAACTCAGACTTCATAATTTGTTCGCAGTGAAAAAAACATGGAACACTGTTCTATGGACATGACGTTTTGTCTTCTTGCGAAATGTCCTATAGTTCTCACTATTAAAAAGTTATTGTCTATACTCCAATAGTCCTTTATTTTTGTTCTAGTCATAAGTGAACTGAATATCCATCACTACTGGTGTGTTAAAACTGGTATGACCTAAAACTCATTCGGTATTTATCCTGTAGGATACATATACCATTCAGCTCCACTGAGCAATGTTTATCAGCTTCTTCTAGCACAGACCCATTGATAAAGTTGCTGGCCAATCTTCCTGCGCCAAACTTTATCCGGGATCGGATTTTTCCTTGGTTCCGTGTTCTTCCTTCCAACCAGAGGGAACCTGTAAAATAAATCATACAACTGGTGATAGCCTCCCCGTCACTGATCTCTATTAGATGATCGTGGCCATTGGCCCTTGCTCAGCAAAATACAATGAACATAACTCTGTCAGGTACAGATGAACTGAACACATAGGTTTTCATCAGGCCAAGACCAGAAGAAAAAAAAAAACAACCAACAGCGTGCGGAACCCCCCTCCCCCCCCCCCACCAGGGAGCATCCACTGGAAGATCCCAATGATCCACCATTACTAAATTCTCATTTAGTAGAGCTTATCAACACTACACTAATCTATTTTCAACTAACAGAGCCAAGTATCACTTCCCTACTCTAGCTAGTTTTCCCACTAACAGTGCTAATCATCACACTCTAGTTTTAACAAGGCTACAGCCTATATTAATTACAACTAATTATAATAGGTTCTACCTTATACGGCACTGCAGTTTGTACTCAATAACATCTAAGTTTGCCATGACAGGCACGTGTAAAATAAATATAATATATCCCGCACACGTTAGATGTTTTTTTTAAAACCTTCCCCTTTAAAACCGGCCCCCCGGTTTTGGCCCCAAAAGGGACGTCTTTTTTTTCCAGGGGGGTTT
>JACEFZ010007813.1:0-55985 GCA_014155875.1 Cepaea nemoralis
TTTTCCAAACTTTTAATTTTTTCCGGGTTTTGAAATTTTTAAAAGGGGCCCCAATTTTTTTTAAAAAAAAAAAAAAAGGGGCAAAACCACGAGAGACAGGGATCTCTGCACCAAATCAGAGAATGGTTATGGTAGAATACATGAGTTTTTAGTGCTAATAGGTAGGTTACCGGTTACTATCCACCAAACTACAAACCCCAAATTTATGTGATTCGGTGACAGAATTAGAACAGATCTAATTACCAACAACAAATATGTCAGGGGGGAGGAGGGATCCTGTCACCGCCTCACGTTTACATATAAAATTTTTGTCCAAGGGAAACCATTGAGTCGCGCAGGCCCCGAGTAATCTAGAACCTTCTCGAAAGCGATGTCACTAAGTCCATGTTTCCCGGGGGAAACTGATGTGGCCCGCCTAATGCGGGGTCCACGAGGAACTCGGACAGATTTTACCGCCCGTGTCGAGTTAGGACCGCGGAGACGGGCAGAGGACAAACGGAGGGGAAGAGACAACAAGGCCTGCCTGAGAGGGACTCATAGATATTCATAGATATACTTAGGCTAGATAGTGTGCTAGATTGTGTACGACAACTATATGTTGGATGTTTAACTATCTGTGATATGTAATATAAGAGAGAGCGGGTCTGTTTACCCACTGCGCCAACTGTACACTTATTACAATAAATGTTCTATATCCTAGCGAACAGTGTATTGTTGCCTGTATGAACCCGAACCATAATTTAGATAAGAGTAAGACCATGACAGAAAGACTATTATCCCTGCGCTTGGCAACCTCTTGTGGGTTTGCCACCATTATTACTGCATATGCACCGACACTCGATTCCTCTGATGATGTGAAGGATTCGTTCTATGAGGAGTTAGACTCCGTAATCAAGGCAGTTCCAAAATCTGACTACATTTATATGCTCGGAGATTTCAATGCTCGTGTGGGCAAGGACTCGAGTTCATGGCCAGTGTGCCTTGGAAAATACAACATCGGTCGCATGAATGAAAATGGGCAAAGGCTGCTGGAGCATTGTACCAGTAATGACCTATGTATTACAAACTCCTTTTTTAAAACAAAAGAGATGCATAAGGTCACATGGAAACATCCAAGATCCGGCCATTGGCACCAGCTGGACTTCATCATCACACGGAGACAACATCTGAACCATATATCATTGACTCGAAGTTACCACAGTGCTGACTGTGATACGGATCATTCTTTGGTTATTGCAAGGGTTAGACTGAGACCAAAGAGAATCTACACAGCTAAACACAAATCTAGCCCCAGGATTAATATTATTAACACTCACGATCCTGAAAAGTGCTTTCAGTTTCAACAGCACCTTGAAGACGCTTTCACTGATACACCAGAAAATTGTACAGTAAATGAAAAGTGGGGTCAAATTAAGGAAACTCTTTATAAAACTGCCGTAGGGGTTTACGGCACTGTGGATCATAAGAGGCAGGACTGGTTTGCGGCAAACAGCGAGAGTCTGCAGCCCTTGATTGATAAAAAGAAGAAAGCTCTCTTAAGAAACAAGGAAAGACCAACGCGTAACACTCTGAGTGAGCTAAGGCAAGCTAGGAAGGATGTGTAAAAGGCTGCCAGGCAGTGTGCAAATGATTATTGGATCAAGTTATGTGAGTCCATTCAAATCGCAAGTGATAAGGGAAACATAAGAATCATGTATGGAGGAATAAAGAAAGCCTGTGGTCCAGTGATCAAAAGAAGTGCACCACTGAAAACCTTGACTGGAGAAATCATTACTGATAAGAAACAGCAGATGGACAGATGGGTAGAGCACTATTTGGAGCTTTACTCAAGTGAGACCAAACTAGCAGATGATGCCCTCAACGCCATAGAGACTCTACCAACTCTTGACCACCTGGACGCACTTCCCACCATAATAGAAGTTAAGTGTGCTATAAATGAACTTGCATCTGGCAAGGCTCCAGGTAAGGATGGGATTCCAATAGAGGTTATCAGGAGTGGGCAAGACACACTCACTCTACAGGATCCACCAGCTAATAGAGCTATGCTGGCGAGAAGGACAAGTCCCACAGGATTTCAAAGATTCAAGCATATAACACTGTACAAGAACAAGGGCGATCGGAGCGACTGCAACAACTATAGGGGTATCTCACTTCTGTGTATTGTTGGAAAAGTATTTGCCAGAATTGTTCTGCGCAGACTTCAAGTCCTAGGAGATCAAGTCTACCCCGAATCACAGTGTGGCTTTCGACAGAACCGGTCTACCATTGATATGATATTCTCATTGCGAAAAATGCAAGAAAAATGCCGTGAACAGAATCAACCACTGTTTATTGCCTTCATCGACCTCACAAAGGCATTTGATTTGGTCAGTCGTGAGGGTCTGTTCAAGGCACTAAAGAAGATTGGCTGCCCACCAACTCTTCTGTCCATTGTGGAATCGTTCCACACAGGCATGAAGGGTATAATCAAGTTTGATGGTGCAACTTCTGAAGAATTTGAAATCAAGAGTGGAGTTAAGCAAGGTTGTGTACTAGCTCCCACCCTCTTTGGAATATACTTTTCACTTCTACTGAAATATGCCTTTCGTGATCAGGATGGTGGTATATACATTCACTCACGCTCAGATGGCGGCCTCTACAATGCTCAGAGATTGAAGGCCAAGACCAAAATTAGGAGGGTACTGATCAGAGAGTTGCTTTTTGCAGATGATGCTGCAGTTACGACCCACTCTGAGGAAGAATTGCAATGTCTACTATCTGCATTCTCCAATGCTTGTTCTGAATTTGGTTTAACAATTAGCAAAAAGAAGACACAGATTATGTCACAAGGTGCACATGGGGTACCATCAATCTTTATTGACGACGCCGACCTAGAGATGGTAGACCATTTAACATATCTAGGTTCAGTGGTAAATAGCAAATTATCCCTAGATCAGGAAATCAACATCCGGATTGGTAAGGCAGCAACAACAATGAACAGGTTAAGAAAAAGAGTCTGGGAAAACAGGAAACGTACTGCAAAAACAAAAGTCCTTGTCTATCAAGCCGGTGTCCTTAGTACTCTTCTTTATGGCAGTGAAACCTGGACAACTTACTCACACCAAGAGAAACATTTAAACAGCTTTCATATGCGGTGTCTGCGAAGAATTCTTGGTATTAAGTGGCAAGACAAAATCACAAATACTGAAGTATTGGAAAGATCAGGTTGTGTGACAGTTTATTCCATGCTCAGTCTTCGTAGACTTAGATGGATAGGACATCTTAGGAGGATGGATGATGGTAGAATACCAAAGGACTATCTTTTTTGGTGAATTACAGATGGGTAAGAGATCTCAGGGTCGGCCTCTACTACGATACAAAGATGTGTGTAAGCGGGACATGATTGATACAGGCATTGATAATGCACATTGGGAGCAAGTCGCCGCTGAACGTGTTGCATGGAGGGCAAACTATCAGAAATGGAATAAAGACAAAGGAGAAAATTATTGCAGATAAGTCACACACCGAGCGTTTGAGACGTAAGATGGTGCATGATGGTGGAAATGACCACGTGTTCACATGCACCCACTGTGAACGGACATTTACAGCGCAAATTGGCCTTATCAGTCACATTCGCTACCGCCATAGGTAAAAGTTATTATGCCTTTTTAAAGCACAAACTATCGTCTGTCAAGACGGCAAGGTGCCAATGATATGAATGATATTGCGTTCAGCAGTCTGGTGGCTTGGTCTATTCCATATTCTTCTTAATTTCTATTGTGATGTTATCTGTACCCGGGTTTTGCCAGTTTTCATGTGGTTAAGAGAATTCTGAACTTCCATCTTCAAAATTGATGGTTCTTCATTATTATTCCGATGATCATATTGTTCTTCTCTTGTATCATCATAAAAGTCTTTCACATAATCTGACCACGCATGTAAAATCTGATCTTTTTCTATTATGATATTGCCATCTTTGGTTTTTAGGCAACGCGTTGATGTGTGTGTTCGTTTGTTAGTAATGTCATAATTTTTTGTGTGCATTAATTTGGTTTTCCGAGTGTTGTGTTGGTTTTCAATTTCCTTCCAATTTTCCTCAAACCATGCTTCTTTTGCCTCTTTGCGCAGCTTCCTAATTTTCCCGTGAATCTCTTCATATTTTTCCTTGTTATTTTGTTATTTCTTCTTATTTCCATGAGTATTAGGATGTCTTCCGTGATCAGTTTCTTGCATCCTATCATCTTTATATTTTGGATGGTTGTTTTTGCAGCTTGGTTGACCTTTTTCTTTAATATTTCCCATTGGTCGCTGACATCTTGACATAATATTTCCAATCGGACAATGCATCAAATCTGTTGTTTACCTTACGTTGAATTTATCTTTTATCTCCTCACTCTTCAGTGCCCGTAGATCAAATTTTGTGTTTCTTGGTGTATATTTGACTTTCTTTAATTTTGTATGTATGTTACTTAAGATTCCACGGTTCACCTGAGAATGTCTTAAGGTGATTCTAGCGTGGCCTTGCAGATCCCTTATGCTCCTTTCACTTCAAGGAGGACCCTGGAGATGACAGAGATTAGTGAGCGACTAGGCTGACTCAAGTACCACAATCCTGAGGACCAATAGGGACTCAGTTACTAAATTTGTCAAACCTGGTTCTTACCAAAATAATTAGATAAGAGGCCCGAGCCTGGATTGGCTACGTCCTGGCTTGAGTATACCTTCAGCTTGTAGACGTCCTGTTGGCTACCCTATGAACTTTTTGCATACAAGACTCACTCTCCACACTCATACCCTGCCTTTATACATTTTTGGGCACATTCGTTTCCCGGCTTCCCTCTCACTTGCAAACCCTCTCTTTCTCACGACACAGCATTTGTTGTGTTGTGTGCGTAATTATGTGTGTTTCTCCCCATTAACTAATATGATAGTAGTGGGTCTGTATGGAAAAAAAAATGTAGTTCCCTATTCCCAGCAAGAATAGGAAAGACGATACCACCCCTTCCGGCCGCTGCTCTTGTCTGAGCTGTTGCCGCAATGTACCGGCAGTGCCTCACATTACACGTAGATTTAGATGATCTTATCGACCAGTAACTATTCAGTCCACCTGGCCACCCTATCCGCGAAAAGATGAAAGAGATAGCCCAGTGGATACCCTCTTCCGTTTTAAGAAGATAGATGGATGGAACCCGTCCCCACGGAGCCCTCCCCTCCTTCCGGCATACCGTATATATGTCGTGTTTATATTATAAAATTACAGACAATACTATGCCGAGTTCCGGCCGTAAGAAGAAAGATAGCACCCATCCATCTGCCGCCAAGAACAAGCAACATCATTTGGGGAAATATATTCCTCCGATTCGTTCCCATGCCGATGCCAAGAACACGACTCTTAGCTAGATTGGTCAACTGACAACCCACTCACAATAGGGCATGACCGGCTTTTCGCCAATTCGTCTCACCAGTCGAGACAACAGAGATTCACAAGCCAAGGTCTGGCATGACTAATTAAACCCAATTATTACCTTTCCATTCACCAGTAGTAGGCTGCACTTCTGTCCCTAATCTTTAAATTTAACTGGACATGCTGCAGATACCAAACGGTAGGTGTTGGAACGGACACTGAATTGCACCAGAAGTTGCACTGGTGTATTTGGTGTAAGGCCCCTATCGGGTTTCCCCGAAGAAAAGGCATACTTCTAATAATTCTCTTAAGAAGAACGGGTTGTAAAAGTAACCAAGAGAACTATCTTCCATGGGGATTGAGCGAATAAGAGAACTGAGGGTTCCCGAAAGCTGTTTCCCACTGTTTACCCAAAATCAAAGAAGGCATGAGGACATGGGCCACTGGCGTTTCGCCACAGTCACCCATTATGATATTTACTTCAGAATTCTTACATTTCTTAAAGGCATTTTCTCAATCATTATAAAATGCATCAATGCTGTCATACTGTCTGCTGTTGGTGCATAAACTTGTATGACGTTAACATCAAAAGGTCTTCCACTCAACTTCACCAGTAACACTCTGTCTGATACAGACCAATATCCTTTGATTGATTTTGCTCTCTCTGTATCCACTACAATTGCTTATTCCTCGCTGTTGTTTCTCTCCACCAGAATAGGTTATTCTATAGTCCTCAGATGTTATAATGCCCATTCCTGTCCGTCTGGTCTCACATATACCCAACAGGTTAATATTTAATCTTCTCATGTCATTCTTAATGTTATCAGATTTTCCATCCCCACTCATAGTTCTTACATTCCAAGTTCCTACGTTCAATGTTGATACTCTTTGGCACTCAGTCGTCTGCTGACGGTCTGGAGTCATCTGGTGCACATGACTACCCCTACCGGGAGAGGCTGCTCCTATGGGGCACCAATTTACACCGTTTCTCTGATTATCGATGAGCCTGCAGTACGTGATATTCTAGGCATCTGTAAAGAAGGTAGTTTGCCCTTGTTTAGTAGTGACCATACTGGTCGATGACCGTAGCAATTGTTTCCCAATATTATCGCACTCTTAAAAACAACTATCTATAGTTAGCGTCAGTCAAACAGGACTCGGTGATGGATGCGATCAATGTTTAACCGATTTATTAGTTCTGATGTATTTCAGGGCGATTTTAAAATATCGAATTTTTATTTAAAAAAAAATAAAAAAAATAACAATTTCCCAAACGGGGAATCGAACCCCGGCCGCCGCGGTGAAAGCGCGGAATCCTAGCCACTAGACCACTTGGGATGTTATGTAGTCTGCATTTAATTTTGTGTGTATCGAAGACACTGCTTTATGGCTGCTATTTCAATTCATCTCATCATGTCATCATGTTTCTCTTGTACCTTCCGGTGTCGAGGTTAAATGTAAACAGCGGGAGAGTGCCCGCTTACGGGCTTCATGTATCGAGATTCCCATTGACTGTTATTCCCAGCGTCCATCGTTTACGTGGTCGGACTCTTCGACTCGTCCTCTGCTTCCCTCTGTCTGGTCTGGTGTGTACATTGTACATCATTGCTTATCACATGGCAAGTTCAAGTTATGGTTATGGCTATGCTTATGCTTGATGTGGTATAGTTATTATATTATACTGTTAGTTGGTAACCTACTTAATACTTCACACTTGCATGGCCAAACCCTTTAACTTGCTGCCTTCTAAGAAAATCTTGTGCAGCTCTAACCCATACTTTAATCCTGATTTCTTCATTTCTTCGCAGCTTTTTCTTCTATTGATACATCGCGTGTGATTTAGTACTTTTCTCAGGTATCTCATTTTGATTTCTGTTGTTGGGATTTTTCTTTTCTCATTTTCTGTCACTGTACTGACACGTTTGGCATTGGTAACACTAACATAGAGTTGGTAGGAAGTGTTGTAAAGTGCTTTCTTAGTAGTTATTGATACATGTTTGTTCTTTAGTATTGGTGCCATTTGTCCAATGAGTTGGTTTGCCTTGTTGCAACTATTTTCCATCTCATATTCTGATTTGCCATTTGATGGATATTATTCTTCCTAGGTACTTTAAACTCTTTACTGATTTCAAGGGATGTTCGTTTTAGGTGAATCGTTGTTGCTTTTTCTTCTTTAGTTACAGTCATTACGTCTGTTCTGTTTAACTTGAGACTTTACTTCTTGCGAATATGAATAATGGAGTCAGGTCTTATATGTGACTGAGTTCATCATCATCATCATCATCGAGTGCCGTGCCGACTGGTGTAGGCGTGCATTACTCCCCACAGATTTCAGTCTTTGGTGTTCTGGATCAACTCTACCGTTGATATTCCTCCATGTCACCGTCGCAATCCACCCAGTATCATTTCTCTTGGTCTGCCTCTGCCTCTCTTGCCCTCGATCTTTCCAGTTGTCACGATGTTCTCCAATGCCTCTCTTCTCGGGCATTTGTTGACCGGGTTAACCTTCCCGGGGGTTTCTTAGGACGTTTGACTCTCACTGTTGTGGTGTTATCCCCCATCCCAGCTGGCCCATATAGAACAGCCAAAGACATCCTGGTCAGCCCTCAAGGGAAGGCAGGGGCAGACCATGGGCATTCCCCGCCATCCAAGGAAGCTTCCATACTTGCAGAGCCCAATATACGGAAGTGAGGCTAAGCAGCCAAGTGCAGGACGTGACGATTCCTTGGGTGAGCCCAGTACCAGATTAAAGTATGGGTTATAGCTGCACAAGATTTTCTTAGAAGGCAGCAAGTTAAAAGGTTTGGCCATGCAAGTGTGAAGTATTAAGTAGGTTACCAACTAACAGTATAATGTAATAACTATACCACATCAAGCATAAGCATAGCCATAACCATAACTTGAACTTGCCATGTGATAAGCAATGATGTACAATGTACACACCAGACCAGACAGAGGGAAGCAGAGGAAGAGTCGAAGAGTCCGACCACGTAAACGATGGACGCAGGGAATAGGCCTAACAGTCAATGGGAATCTCGATACATGAAGCCCATAAGTCGGGCACTCTCCCGCTGTTTACATTTCACCTCGACACCGCAAGGTACAAGAGGAACATGATGACATGATGAGATGAGATGAAATAAGATGAGATAGAAGCCATAAAGCAGTCTCTTCGATACACACAAAATTAAATGCAGACTACATAACATCCCAAGTGGTCTAGTGGCTAGGATTCCGCGCTTTCACCGCGGCGGCCGGGGTTCGATTCCCCGTTTGGGAAATTGTTATTTTTTAAATGTTTTTAATAATAAAAATTTAATATTTTAAAATCGCCTTGAAATACATCAGAACTAATAAATCGATTAAACATTGATCGCATCCATCACCGAGTCCTGTTTGACTGACGCCAACTATAGATAGTTGTGTTTAAGAGTGCGATAATTATTGAATTGGGAGACCCCCGGGAAGGTTAACCCGGTCAACAAATGCTCGCAGAAGTCGGATGTGTCGGCCCAACGGCGCAAGAACGCAGCTCTGCTGTAAACAGGCACAACGCAATCACGTCCGAAAAAAAAACTCCGGATGAACGCAGAAGAAGAAGAAGAATTGGGAGACAATTGCTACGGTCATCGACCAGTATGGTCACTACTAAACAAGGGCAAACTACCTTCTTTACAGATGCCTAGAATATCACGTACTGCAGGCTCATCGATAATCAGAGAAACGGCGTAAATTGTTGCCCCATAGGAGCAGCCTCTCCCGGTAGGGGAAGTCATGTGCACCAGATGACTCCATATCGTCAGCAGGCGACTGAGTGCCAAAGAGTATCAACATTGAACGTAGGAACTTGGAATGTAAGAACTATGAGTGGGGATGGAAAATCTGATAACATTAAGAATGACATGAGAAGATTAAATATTAACCTGTTGGGTATATGTGAGACCAGACGGACAGGAATGGGCATTATAACATCTGAGGAATATAGAATAACCTATTCTGGTGGAGAAAAACAACAGCGAGGAATAGCAATTGTAGTGGATGCAGAGAAAGCAAAATCAATCAAAGGATATATAAGTATCCATCGTTTTCATCTCCTTGTGTCTAGATGTTTGTGATAAATGTACCTAACATATTTTACCTTATATTGTACCTATATTTTAACAAACCTCACCAGCTCAAAGCTTTGAGCTGGTATGCAGATACTAAGCATATGTTAAGCGACCTTGGGAGAGGGTGGAAGGGTAGCGGTATCATTATAATCCCAGATAGTGTGCTACATATTTTACCTGGTCCAGACAGTGCAGATTTTGTCTGCTTCACGATCTTGTCTGTGCAGCATTCGGGCAGGATGATTTTCTTTGCAGTTCTGGGGAGTGCATGAGGATGGTTGTAAGTCAGAAATCTGTCCATGTAATTGCGTTCCTGTGCACTCATCTGCATAAATGTATGAGGTGAAGAGCATCTCAGGTCTGGGCTACCTAGACCACATGGAATGCACCAAACTTTTGTAGGCCTGTCTCGTTGACCTGAACTATGGACAGACTGAGACGATGGTAAGCAATAGGTTGTCGTGGAGATTTGACAGTAACATCATCTTCGCTGCAGTCAAAACATGCATTTCTAATTCAGCTTTGAAATGGGACAACCAGCAGAAACCTGATTGGTATATTCAGATGTGAGGTGCCTTCAGACAACTGTCGACCTGGTGAGTCAACAGCTGAAACTGAACCTCTCGTATTGCAGCAAACAAATTTTTTATAGTTGACTAGCTGACCCGGCTCGGCTTCGCCCTGGCAGGGATCTATCTATTTACCTACCTACCTACCTACATATATCTATTTACCTACCGATCTATCTATCTTCTCTTTCACACCCACAACATTGAATGAAATATTGGGAAAACCTGATGTTGACTGCGGCTAACTTTTTTTTTTTTTAAATATAGACGTTAATTGTATACAAAAACAATGTCCTTTTAGTATTTTAACAGGCATGCTGCGTGTATGGTATTTGTGTAGATCTGTTTAACAGGACGTTTGAACATAAAATAATGTATTTACACAGTATGCATAAAGTATGAACCAAAAAAACATGAATGAATGTCCTTCCACACACCATGTGTTCTCCCACAACCGTTGAGTGAAATGTTGGGAAAACTTTATGTTGACCGCGCACACGGCCAACTATTGTTGCACCTTTTTTTTAAAAAATATAAACGTTAATTGTATACAAAAACAGTCTTTTTAAAATAAAAATAAAGCATATACATTTTATGCAAGTGTGACGTTTGTACTGACCTTCTCCCTGCCAAACGAACGGAAAAAACAATCCTTTGTACCTGTAAACACCAAAGTGTGAAGGATATCCAAGATATGCTGGGTTGACTGCGGCTTAATTCAAAGGATATGCAAAAGTTCTCTCCCAAAATAGTACAGAAATAAAATTTTCACCTATCTAAAATAAATCCATTATTTTTAATGAAAACTTTGTATCACCTTGTTTATAACGGACATGACTAGATAACTTCTTTAAAACATAAAAAGATGAGTTAGAAAATTGTCACGTATTTAAAATAGATGCAGTATTTTTATGAAAACTTTGAAATGCCTTAAAGATTTTATCATAACGCATATGTCTGTAGATAACCATTTTATAAAACTTTGAGAAAAACACATCTCAATCGGATGGACCGTTCCCGAATGCATAAAGGACACACACACAAAGACACAAACATTCTCTTTTATATATATATAGATTAGCTGACCCGGCCCGGCTTCGCCCAGTCCCTGGAGGGGATCTATCTATCTATCAGTCTGTCTGTCTGCTTGTCTGGCTGACCCAGCCCGGCTTCACCCAGTCCCTGGTGGGGAGCATCTCATTTAATTCATATAAGTAGTCATATAAGCTCCCGTTCCCGACTGTCTGTCTATCTGTCGCCCAGCTCCTGGCGGGGAGCGTCTCATTATATTCACACAGTAACTTAAAAGAATGTCCTTCCACACACCATCCATTATTTTTAATGAAAACTGTTTTTAATCACCTACATGACTGTAGATAACTTCTTTAGGCATAAAAAGATTAGTTACAATGTTATGCGTTATTTTTATGAAAACTTTGAAAATGCCTTAAAGATTATATCATTTATTAATATTATTACCCCTCTGCCGTGCGTCCACCTTAACGAGGTAGAAGGGATTGCGCGTTCCAATGACCCCAAGAGCTATGCCGACGGTAGCACAGCTACTGGTAGGGTCACCCATGTCGGACAGGTCAAGGGAGAGGGACCAGACGAAGTGACGCACAAACCTGCTGCCTTGTAGGTAGACTGGGGACAGTCAAAGGCTAGGGAAAGCATCCCGAAAAATGCTTGTTGAAATCGGATGTACTGAGCCACAGGCTTGACAAAGAAGTGCAACGTAACTTTATCATTTCATGATGCCACAGATGAAAATTAATCGTTGTGGTGCTAATCCCGTGAAGTCCCATCAGGCGGTGATAGTGCCGGGCCCCCTGCCTCGAGGGGGTCCACCCATGACTACTGGTGGTCACCTTCCCCTGTGCTGTGGAGTCAAGGCACAGAGGAGTAGGTTAAGAGCTATTGACCAAATACCAAGGACACTCAACATACTACAGTGGAATGCCGAAGGAGTTTATGATAAGAAAGAATCCCTGACACAGCGTCTTCATAAAGATAGAATAAATGTGGCATGCATTCAAGAGACACACCTCAACGCCAAGCGCAAATTTTCAGTCAGGGGATATCAGGCCACACGTTTCGACCGCGAAGGACATAAAGGAGGAGTTCTAATACTTACACGAAATACAATACCTTGCAGCGAAGTATCTGTGATCTCTGACAACCAAACAGAAATTATAGGTGTTGATATAATGATAAAGGACGTGAAAATAAGAATTTACAATCTTTATAGCCCAGCAGATAAGGATCTTACACTCTCAAACATGAAAATAACTGACACAAATTGCATTATTGTCGGAGACTTTAATAGCCGTTCAGAAAGATGGGGATACCCAGATACTGACAAAAGAGGAGATGAAGTGGAGGACTGGGAAATAGACTCAAATCTCCATCTACTCAACAAAGCGGATGACACACCGAGCTTCTACTCCAGAAGATGGATTACCACTTCTACTCCAGACTTAGCTTTCTGCACAGGAGACATCCTCCACAAAATCGACTCGCCATGTGCTGGACCAATTAGCAGGTAGTGACCACAGACCAATCAAGCTTGTAATGAATATGGAGTATGTTCCACAGGAGCAAAAGCCCTTGACCCGCTGGAATTACAAACGAGCAGATTGGGACAGATTTGCCACACTAACAGACAAATATTGTGAAAACATAAATACACGATATGGCAACATGAAGCAAATGGTGGAAAGTCTAAACAGAGCAATAATACAGGCAGCCACTGAGTCCATTCCAAGAGGAGCGAGGAAAAATTACAAACCATACTGGACTGAAGAACTACAAAGTTTGGAGGACAAAGTTGAAGATGCCAGGAAGACAGCAGAGAGAGAACAAACAACTGAAGCGAACATCTCTCTCAAAGCCATCTCAGCAAAATATAAAAGAACAGTAAATCAAACAACAAGAGATTGTTGGAGGGAAAAAACAGAAAACCTGAATTTTGACAGGGATGGAAACAAACTATGGAAACTAGTGAAAGCCATGAACAATGAAGGACCTAGAAACAAACAAATAACAATTAAACAAGGAAATGCCTTGCTTACAGGAAAAAAGGCTGCAAATGCACTAATGGAACACTATGCCAGTGCAAACCACATTGATATTACAACCGAACAGAAGAAAGCAATCAAAGATAAACAGATACATCATAGTAATACAGAGACAGCAGCAGAATATATGATGGCAAATCTAACAATGGAAGAAATGGAACAGGCAATGAATACCCTAAAAAAGAAGAAATCACCAGGAAAGGATGGAATCACAAATGAAATGCTAATAGGACTAGGGACAAAGGCAAAAAAGAAACTACTAGCAGTCCTAAATTACAGCTGGAAGAGGGGAATAGTCCCACAGGCATGGAAGGAAGCTATACTAATACCAGTCCCAAAGAAAGGAAAAGACCTGGAAGAACCAAATGGCTATCGACCTATCAGTCTACTTAGCTGTGTAGGAAAATTAATGGAACGCATTATCAATGGCAGGCTAACATGGCATCTGGAAGAAAACAAACTCTTAACACCACACCAAGCAGGATTCAGAAAGTACAGATCCACTGAAGATCAAATAACCTATATAGCTCAGGAAATAGAGGATGCCTTCCAAGAGAAAACGCACACACTAGCGGTCTGGATAGATTTAGAAAAAGCATTTGATAAAGTATGGAAGGAAGGACTGAAAGTAAAACTGCAAAAAATGCATGTTTGTGGGAAAATGTACAAATGGATCAGCCACTACCTTGAGAACAGAACTGCCAGGACAAAAGTACAAGGACAAACCAGCAAAATGATGCTGTTGGAGCAAGGTGTCCCCCAAGGAGGAGTTCTTTCACCAACATTATTCCTAGCATATATAAACGACATCACGGAAAATTTTCCAGCCAGAGTACACACATCATTCTTTGCAGATGACCTAGCCATATGGACATCTGAAGAATATATTAGTACAGCTAACAGCAGAATACAGCAAGCCCTATTAGCACTAGAGGACTGGTCAAAATCAAGGCTAGTGAAGATAAGTGAGGAGAAAACAACATACACAGTGTTCTCCCTCTCAAATAAAACTCAGCAACCTAAGCTGGTATTGAATGGAAAAATATTGCGCCATGAAGAAAATCCAAACTATCTCGGAGTCACCTTTGATAGTCGCCTGACATGGAAAACACAGGTTGAGAAAAATCGAACAAGAGCAAGGCAAAGAATGATAATCATGAAAAAGCTTGCTGGTACAACGTGGGGGAGCAGATGAGAAAGTTCTCAAGAAGCTATATACTGGACGGGTGAGGCCAGTACTGGAATATGGCATTGCAGCTTGGGCAACAGCAGCTAAGTCAAACTTTAACAAAATAAGTTTGGAGCTTGGAGACAGCAGCAACTGCCTGAGATGATAGAAAACATTCCTGGTATTGAGAAAAAGAACACTCAGCATGAAACCGAAAGAAGAGAAAATAACCCTAAACTACATAAAGAACATTACCCAAGCAGCAAATTGACCCATGCATATACAGATGGATCAGCCAAAAATTCAATAGAGAATGGAGGAGGAGGAATTCTCCTAAATTTAAAAAATGGAGTGAAAAAAAACACATTCAGTGGCAACTGGAAAGTTTTCAAGTAACTTCAAAGCAGAGGTAGAGGCTCTGAAAACTGCAGCAGAAATGCTCTTGATGGAGGAAAATAAGAGAAGCAAATAGCTATCTTCACAGATGCAAAGTCAGCTGTCTCAATACTGAAGAGCAATAACAACACAGAAAATAGCTGACCTAAGAGCAGCACTCCATGGTCTAAGCCAGAAATCCAAAAAAGTTGTAATACAGTGGATCCCATCACATTGCAGTATACCTGGAAACGAAGAGGCTGACAGACTGGCAAAAGAGGGCGGACGACTACCACAGCCTGACATAGACATAACTTACAATGAGGCAAAGAGGTTGATAAAAAGTACCTATAAAACCAAATGGGAATCAGAGCATCCAGGCCTCCAGAAGGATGATGCATATTACAAACTCGACCGAAGAGAACAAGTAGCAATCTTCAGACTCCGCACAGGACATAACAGGCTGAAACACCACTTGTTCAATAAACTAAAGATAGGAGATACCGATGAATGTAATTGTGGAACTGGTAAAATGACAGCTAAACATTTGCTGCAAGAGTGCCCAATATATGCAGAACAGAGAAAGATATTTTGGCCCACACCTGCTTCATTCGAGGACAAGCTTTATGGAGATATCAACAAGCTCAAGTCGACTGCAGCTTACTTTAACTGTATTCAGGTTGACATTTAAATGTACATGAAGAAGTGTTTAGACTGCCACACTTCATACCACAGGCATGTCGGTTACACAAGCCTCCCAGAGGCATGAAATGGAATATTGCTTGGATAGCAAATCCATTACGTGGAAAGTCCCGAATTGAAAGCTCACTGTGTGGGCTTCATAAAAGGTGGAAAAAGCGTCCTAGTGGCACAAAATGGAATATTGTTTGGATAGCAAATCCATTACGTGGAAAGTCCGAATCGAAAGCTCACTGTGTGGATGTCATCTGCAAACTGCATTCTTCTGGCTTCTGGAAGAACAGCCTATGGTGAACGGAAGGCCCAATATACGGAAGTAAGGCTAAGCAGCCATGTGCAGGACGTGACGATTCCTTGGGTGAGCCCAGTACCAGAGCGCTGTGTGATGGCTCTGCAATTATGGAAGCCTCCTTGGATGGCGGGGAATGCCCATGGTCTGCCCCTGCCTTCCCTTGAGGGCCGACCAGGATGCCTTTGGCTGTTCTATATGGGCCAGTTGGGATGGGAGATAACACCACAACAGTGAGAGTCTAACGTCCTAAGAAACCCCCCCGGGAAGGTTAACCCGGTCAACAAATGCCCGCTGAAGTCGGATGTGTCGGCCTAACGGCGCAAGAACGCAGCTCTGCTGTAAACAGGCACAACGCAATCACGTCCGAAAAAAAAAAAACCAGATGAACGAAGAAGAAGAAGAAGACTCCGCACAGGACATAACAGGCTGAAATACCACTTGTTCAATAAACTAAAAATAGGAGATACCGATGAATGTAATTGTCGAACTGGAAAAATGACAGCAAAACATTTGCTGCAGGATTACCCAAAATATGCAGAACAGAGAAAGATATTTTGGCCCACACCTGCTTCATTTGAGGACAAGCTCTATGGAGATATCAACAAGCTCAAGTTGACCGCAGCTTACTTTAATTACATACAGGTTGACATTTAAAGGTGTATGAAGAAGTATTCAGACTGCCACACTTCATACCACAGGTATGTCAGTTACAAAAGCCTCCCAGAGGCATGACATGGAATATTGCTCGGATAGCAAATCCATTACGTGGAAAGTCCGAATCAAAAGCTCACTGTGTGAGCTTCATAAAAGGTGGAAAAAGTGTCCTAGTGGCACGAAATGGAATATTGCTTGGATAGCAAATCCATTACGTGGAAAGTCCGAATCAAAAGCTCACCGTGTGGGCTTCAAATAAGGTGGGAAAAGTGTCCTAGTGGCACGAAATGGAATATTGCTCAGATAGCAAATCCATTGCGCGGAAAGTCCGAGTCGAAAGCTTACTGTGTGGATGTCATCTGCACACTGCATTCTTCTGGTTTCCGGAAGAACAGCCTATGGTGAACGGAAGGCCCAATATACGGAAGTGAGGCTAAGCAGCCATGTGCAGGACGTGACGATTTCTTGGGTGAGCCCAGTACCAGAGCGCTGTGTGTTGGCTCTGCAATTATGGAAGCCTCCTTGGATGGCGGGGAATGCCCATGGTCTGCCCCTGCCTTCCCTTGAGGGCTGACCAGGATGTCTTTGGCTGTTCTATATGGCCAGCTAGGATGGGAGATAACACCACACCAGTGAGAGTCAAACGTCCTAAGAAACCTCCGGGAAGGTTAACCCGGTCAACAAATGCCCGCAGAAGTCGGATGTGTCGGCCTAACGGCGCAAGAACGCAGCTCTGCTGTAAACAGGCACAACGCAATCACATCCGAAAAAAAACTCCGGATGAACGAAGAAGAAGAAGAAGAAGAAGAAACTGTAAACATACACACAATGCGACAATGACATATTAATTGTGTAATATATATTTGTCCTGAGTCCATTCTAAAATCCATTCTGAAGCTAATTACTATACATTCTCTCTCATTACATGACATTGACATGAATGTACGACGACTTTTAATGTTTTTCTGTCCTACAACAGGTTGATGTTAAGAAATGTTATTATACCAGTAAACAAGTTGTAGAAACCACTAAAACAACTAGAACAGAAGTCATCAGTAGTGCTGGAGCAACACCCCTGAAATCAGGTAAGATAAATTTATTTCTTGAATTGAGTCAATAAATAGTCACTCATTTTCTTTTCACGCATGTAAATTTTATGTGCAATTTTGTAATCGTACTAAAAGGTAGATAACCAACCGGCACATGTCATAATTATTTCCTAAGGGACATAATCTTTTGTGTACATAAATATTTTGTAAAATTCTAAAATGTCGATTTTAGAAAAGTGTATCGAGTTGGGGAAAAATTAGGATAGACAGGAGATAAGCTAGCAGACTGGAGTGAGAAGAAACATGCGGAAAATTTGCTAAGAGAAGAGAAAGAACAAGAACGACAAGATAGAGCGTTAGAATGTGAACAGAAGAAATTAGAAATATAGGCAGCTAACAAACCAACGGAGGCAGCCATAAGACAGAAAGAATTAGAAGCAGCTAACAAAAAGTTAGAAATTGAAGCAGCCATCAAACAGAAAGAATTAGAAACAGCAGCAGCTAACAAAAAGTTAGAAATTGAAAAAGAAAGACAAAACCATAAGACTTTGCATTGATTATCGTAAATTAAATGCAGTAACCAAGACAGATTATGAACCAATTCCCAACTGTGAAGATTTAATTCTAAATATGGCAAATTCTACTATTTTTTCAAAATTAGATTTAACAAAAGGTTACTGGCAAATACCTATGCACCCAGAATCTATGTATATGACAGTATTCTCAACACCATTAGGATTATATGAAATGGCGATACCTTCCATTCGGACTGAAAAACGCACCTGCCACCTTTGTAAGAGCTGACAAGGTTATTATTACATGGTATCACTGATGTTCAATCTTATATTGACGACATTTGTATTCATTCTAGCGACATGACTAACCCACTTACAGACACTGCAAATGGTATTTGACAGGATAAAACACTTTGGGTTAACAATAAAACCAACAAAAGTGGAAATTGCCTTTAAAGAAATTGATTTTCTAGACCACAGAATATCAGAAGGCAAATTGCTAACTGACAACAAAATTGTTTCAAAAATTTTGAAATTAAATGTACCAACTACAAAAAAACAGGTCAGAAGTCTACTTGGCCTAGTAAATTATTATAGCAAGTTCATTCCGAACTTTGCTGAATTTACCACCATTTTTTCAGATTTATTGACAAGAGTCAACCAAATAAAATTTGTAAGAGTGCCTATTTAGATGACACAATCAAGAAATTGAAATTGATTTTTTCCAATCCACCCATTATTCGTCTACTAGATATTAACACTCAGTTTATATTAAAAACAGATGACGGCACTACTGCAATATCAGGAATTTTGATGCAAAAGCACGACGGGATTGAACATCCAATTATCTACGTCAGCCGCATGCTCAAACCTGCAGAGAGGAAATACAAGGCACATCGAAAAACAACAGAATCGGTGGGCTTTAATACTACAAGATTTCAGCTATGACATTCAACATATCAAAGGTTCTAAAAATATTTTACCAGACCTTTTGACAAGAATGCCTGAGTCACCAGATGAATGAAGTGCCAACTATTATGCCCGAATATGCAGACTGTGATGTTTTAATTCGATGCATCTATCAAACAGCGACATTCTAAATTCGTCAGAACCCTGTAACAACTATTTTTTTTTTACATTGGGGCATCCTTGCAATTTATCATAAATTCGGACAGAACATTTCCAACTACAACATGGGACGCACTTTTGACATCTACCACCTACATGCGTCATCGAAGACTTCATCAGAGGGATCAGCAAGTTAATTAGTTAATTTATATGTCACTTTATTATATTTTGTAATGTAAACCTTTCAGTTCAAATGTAATTTGTAAATATGATATATATATAAGTTCATTGATTTTTCATATAAAAGTAATATGAACATAAGGTAAAGTATGGCTATCCTAAGCCTAAATTTAATTTCATAAATCTTTTGCTACTTGTTAATCGCGTTGTTAAAATCATTTTCTAAACCTAATTCGCTGTCAACACTTTTTCACATTGGCAATAACTATTCCTAAACTTCATTTGTAATTTTAACAAGATAATTAAGAGTGAAATTGTGTTGAAATACGTGTGAAAGACAGAGTACATGAATTTAAAACAATGTATGGTTTCCACAGCGTGCAAATTGTACTCGCCAGTTTTGTGCTTGTATATTGTTTGCGTTTTTGCTAAACACATGTCATTCGTATTGAATTTTTATAAGTGTTTCATAACGTAGTAATTAGACCAAATAAAATCATGAATCTAAGAATCATAGCTCGAAAGTCTACCTCATGAATTACACATATACTGTGTATCATGACGTTGGAAATTCTAGCTTTTGACATTTAGATAAATTAAAACATCACACACTATAACACACTGCAGGTTAGCACAAATATTAAACACACCAGTATAAATATATTACTTGAACACTCAACAAAAACAATAAAGTGCATACACTTTAATAGGACAAACACGGGAGATTAGTTAACACTTACAGGATAACAAGGGACTTAAGTAATTTTGTATGGAAACAAAAGTGTCTATTACATACACTGCCAACATACGGGAGTAAAAAAATGTTATACATACATATTTGGGGACAATGGGTTGCAAGCATTCTTAATGGGACCAAGGATTTTTTCTTGATGAGTCTCTGTAAAAAGAGCCTTTGCCAATGGCATAATTTTGGATGTCTGAGAAGGATGCATTTGTGGACGAAAGTTCATAATGTGAGAAGTTTCGTTACTTCGGTCTGGATAGCCCCTAAATTAAGATTTACGAGAGTGTAGACTCTTTGACAACCACCCAAAATGTTACTACATATAGCATTAGTTGCTAGTGCTCCAATAGACATCAAACAGTTCCCATTTACTATATTACTGCCCTTGGCCCTTAGATATCATAACAGTAATAATTGCTTCCCTTAGGGCCTTGACAGAATTAGTACAGACTAATTAAAAGAATACACCATACAGGAGTGCAGGAGGGGAAGTATGTCAAGGTCCTGTAGGGGACAGAGAAGAGGACAGACGATAGAGATAGGGACATGTGGTAAGTACGGGAGAAAGAGAACAGTCTAGCTGCTGAAGACAGTAGAGACAGGACTGTACCCGTGAAGGACAGGGTTCACCCTTGAATAGAAGTACGCAATACGCCTAGCCTCAACCAGGCGTATGCGAGACATGTGACTTCCCACGGGCTGCACGAGGGACAAACAACTCGTGACCACCGGGCAGTCTAGGAGTAAGCCAGACGGGCTTTGGACATGACAGAGAGAGGATGCATGACTGAGAGTGTGACAGGATAGACTATGCCTAGTACTTCAGGGCCATTGAATAGCTGAGCCGTTTGACTTGTGCTTGTGTGTGTGGCTGTGATACGAGAGCGCATTGACTTGTATCGTAACGTATTATATTGCTACATTATTGCTATATTATTAATTAGTGCGAGAACGAACATTGTAATGATAGATGAGGCATTATGAATGATTATATCATGAAGTAATAAATGATATCTCATTAACTCATGTGTTTATGCCTCATCTATGCTCGTACTATCTACCTGTCTTGAACACCCTTTCCTTCTAATACCTCTAGACGTTGACACCGGATGAATGCAAAAAAGAAGATCTCATCTCATTATGTTCCTCTTGTATCCTTGCGGTGTCGAGGTGAATTATAAACATCGTGAGATGTGCCCGATTATGGTCTTCATGTATCGATATTCCATGGACTCTGTTATTCCCTCCGTCCAACGTTTACGTGGTCGACCTGTTCCTCTGTTTCCATCTGGTCTGTACATCATTGCTTGTTGTGGTATGCTGTTGACTGGTAACCTACTAGCATGGCCAAACCATTTGGCTTTCTGCTTTCTAATGCTTGCTTACTGTGTTCGGTGGCTTGAGCTCCAACGCGAAGTCCTGTGTGTCGGATGAAGGCATCCTGTTGTCTAACATCAGTGTGATGTCATACAGGACCTGAGGTTTGCGTGGGTATCCGTTGTCCCATGTCTGGCTTATTGGTGTGCAGACTGGTGGTTCCTCGACGTACAGGCAGACACTTTCCGACTTCGGAGGATGCGTTCTAATAAAATCTAGTGCTGCTATAACCCCAACGTTAGTCCCGATTTCTTCATTTCTGATCTTATCTCTTCTTGATACGTTGAGTATTCTTCTCAGGAATCTCATTTCTGTTGTTGTGATTTTTCTTTTCTCTTTGTCTGTCATTGTCTAGGTTTGGCATTGGTAGCATAGAGTTGGTAGGAAGATTGTGTTGTAAAGTGCTTTCTTAGTAGTTATTGATACGTGTTTGTTCTTTAGTATTGGTGCCAATTGTCCAATGAGTTGGTTTGCCTTATTGCATCTATTTTCGATCTCGTCTTTTGATCTGCCATTTTGATGATATTATACTTCCTAGGTACATGAAACTTTTTACTTGTTTCAAGGGTTGTTCGTTTAGGTGAATTGTTGTTGTTATTTCTTCTTTAGTTATAGTCATTACCTCTGTTTTGCTTGTGCTGATTTTCATGTTATGTTCTCTACACATTTAGACTATTCATGTAGGTCTTGTAATTCAGCGTCTGATTTTGCTATTAGTGCTTGGTCGTCCGCAAACAGGAGTTCCGTAATGGTTAGATTTGCAGATGGAACTCTTCGCTGGCTGCTGAGGATGGGGACGGAGCGCTTATGGGAATGTCCCGAATGCTGTGATGTCGGTTCCTAAATCAATCAATCAATCAATCAATCAATCCTTCTGTGTTCTCGTCATGCGGTATTCTTGCGGTCTCTGTTTGGCTGGTTTCTTTAAATATGTTGTCTATATATGTTATGAACAAGAGAGGGGACAGGATACAACCTTGTCGTACTCCAGATGTTATGGTGAAGTTATGGTATCGTTTTATCAGTCCTCCCAAACCGGCTACATAGAACTGCGTGCTCTGTTTTCTAAACCAAGTTTTCACTTCACAGTCAACTTCGGCGTCCTCTCGCGAAATGTCTCCCGCCATGGTGGGTTTTCAGTGTTTATGCTGACAAATGTTTGTCCCGTAAAGCGGTGCATAGCTGGGTAGAAAAAGTTACGAGGGTGAATCAGTAAGTAAGTCACACAGTTCTGTGGGATGGCCGGTAAATGAAAACAAAGCACGCAGTTCTATGCAGCCGGTTTGGGAAGACTGATAAAACGATGGGATAAGTGCATCAATGTTGGTGGAAATTATGTTGAGAAATAAAGGGACAATGTATGTGTAAAAATAAACTGATTTCAAGTTGTTATCATGTGTAGTTATTTTTCTACAGCCATTTATGACTTACTAATTAACTTACCCTCGTAATTAGCAGTGGAAAGGAGAGGTCATATATAACATCACAGTAAACGGAGAGATACCATAACAAGTAACAAGTTTCTCCTATTATATATTGAGATGACAGAAGTGAAACAGAAATAAAAAAGAGAGTCGTGGTTCAGCTCAGTGTTCTTGTCTCGACCATGCCACGTGGCCAAGCCATCTAAGTATTTACTTCTCTGCCTTCCCCTTGTTCTCTTTCCTCGATCTTGCTAGTTGTCACCAAGTTCTCTAATTTATTTCTTCTCATAACGTAATCAAACATTGTGACTGACTACCTCTAAATTCTCTAATCAATTTACGATTAAGATTTGGAGAATAGGAATGGTCAGAAATGCTTTCAACATTATGAAATCAGTATTATCATCTACATGACACTTACGTTATCTGGTCCCGGGAATTTTCCTTTCTTCAAATTTTGTATAAAATCTTCAACTTCTGTTATAAGTAATAATAGTCCTTCATATAGATCGTAATTGTGTGTTTCTGCTCTACCATCATCATATAACCCTTTTACTTTGTGCTGATGCTGAGGTAAGCGGTTCAACCCCTACACCGGACAGCTGGACTAAAATGTTGACCTGTCTTCCTTGACTTGGGGACGTAAATTACATGTACCTCTGAAGTCGGAGTGGGTTCGCCTGAAGGTGAGGGACACTGTTAATAGGGAAAGCTAATCCAGACGCAAAATGCAGTCCCCCCCCCCCCCCCCCCCCCCCCCAAAAAAAAAAAACACTCTTGTATATGCTCTGCCCATTTGTCAATTATCTGTTCTTTATAACTACTTGCTGAATGTTTTCTAGTGTCCCATAATTCCTTTATCTTTCTGTGCATAGATTTTGTGTCTTCACATTGTTTCCCAATACCATCGTTCCATTGAGCCATACTTTTTTGACTGCCTTACATTTATGTACTATTTATGTTCGTATTCTTTATAGAGAACAATCATAGAGGGGTTTATATCCGGGAAGAGAGGAAGAGGAAGGCCAAAAACAATATGGGTGCAGGATGTGGCAGATGATCTCTAAATGGATGTATCGGACACGGGACATCTTGCTTGTGACCGAGAAGTTTTCCGGACGGTTGTTATGGGAGCGAGGTTCTGCAGGGGACAATTACTGAATGAATGAATTCTGTTATAGTCATCTTGATTTCGTTTACTTTTCTTTTAACGTCCATCAGTTGAAGGCAGTCTTCTTGATTTTTGACATTATTTCCTTTGATGTCTGTAGTCTGTTGTATTTACTCCTTTAGCATTTGTCATTGTGTATGTCTATACTGCCTATATTCGCTATTGCATTGTACATATTCTGTACAGTACAAGAATCGCAACAACTAAATTAAAACATAAGCTTTGCGAAATTTATTTGAAAAAAGTCTTCAAAACATAAATGATTTGTATGTACTTATAAAATGTTCTCACTACAAATATCTATAATACTATAATTGTTTTGGTGTTCTTGCTGTCTGTGTGAAATCCTTATTTGTTTCATCTTAGCTTACAAAAAACACCCTTTCCAGATTTAACTTAATCTCTAAAAGTCCCCTAACAAGTAGTTGTGTTTATTTTATTTTGTGTGTGTGTTTTTTCTTTTAAATAATCTATTTATGTTGTCCTGTCCTTGACAAAGATTCTTAGAATCGAAACGTCGGCCGTCCTGTGTGTCCTATAGTACTTAATGTTTATGTTATTATTTCATTTTAGACTCCCCCGATGTGTCTCCACCTTGCCGTGGTGGGGGGGGGGGGGGCTTGCGTGTCCCACTGACCCCATGTGCTGTGTCGTTGGATGAAAACTACATATCGGACAGCTTATGGGATAGGGGCCAGACTAAACGAGACACAACCTGCTGCTCTGCAGGTAGACTGAGGATAGCAGTCAAAAGTTTAAATAAGGCGCACGAAGGCAGAAGTTCTTGGTCCGAAGACGTACTATAAGGCTCTCTGTCGAGGGTTGTGGCTGAACGCCTCTAAGCCATAAACCCTCGGATGTGAGAGCCTGGTCGATACCCACCTACCGAAAAATGGAGGTGAGATTCTGAGCACGCTACATGCCCAGTCCAGATACTTGTCCGAAGGCTCTCAGCTGGGGGATATGAGGGATCCCTGGATGAGAGGGCCTGGCCGTTTCTCGCTCACTTCTGCACGGAGGTAAGGTGCTGAGCCGGCAGCACATGTAGCCTACCTCGTGAGCGAGTACAAAAAGGTAGAAGAAGAGCCCCAGTCAAAATGGTTACGAAAACTGTCTGTATCTACCTCGTAGAGAGTCTAGACAAAGGTGGAAAAACGTCTCAATAACACGAAATGGAACGCACGGCTAGCGAATCCATTGCGTGGCCCGAAGTCCAAAGTGAAAGCTTACCTAGTGGATATCGCCCGCAGACTGACCGTTCCTGGTGTGTGCTTGAGCGACCAGTGGCAAGCGAAATGCCCAACACATGGAAGTGAGGAATTAAAGCAGCCATGAGCAGGACGTGGCAACTCCTAGGGTGAGCCCAGTCTCAGAGCAATATGTGCCGGCTCTGCAATTATGGAAGCCTTCTTGGATAGCAGGGGAATGCCCATGGTCTGCCCCTGCCTTCCCTTGAGGGTTTACCGTGTTGTCGTTGACCGTTCTACTTTGACCAGAGTTATGGGCGATACCACAGCACAAACAGTCTAACGTCTCTCGAAACCCCGGGAAGGCTAACCCGTAAAAATGCCTGCTGAAGTCGGATGTGCTGGCCTACGGGTGCAAATAAATCAGGCACAACGCAAAAAACGTCCGAGTGAAATTTCTTTCGTGCTAGGAACAGCTCTGACTACCTAGTTTCCGAATGCCGCTCTTGTTCGGAACAGCTCTGACTAGGTAGTTTTCCGAATGTCCGTCGTGCCTGGAACAGCTCTGATGGGCACAAAGACAAGCACATGTCCGAACCGAAAACTCGCTGAGTGGATACCGTCTGCAGACCGGTCTGGTTTGTGCGGGAACGGCCCGTGGTGAACGAAATGCCCAATATATTGAAGTGAGGATTTAAAGCAGCCATGAGCAGGACGTGACGATTCCCTCGGTGAGCCCAGCACCAGGGCGCTATGTGTCGGCCCTGCAAATATGGAAGCCACCTTGGATGGCGGAAAATGCTATGGACTGTCCCTGCCTTCCCTTGAGGGATGACCGAAGTCTTCGACTGTTCCAACTTGACCAGCTGGGATGTGGACGGTACCACAAAAGTGAGAGTCTCCCAGGAATGCTAACCTGGTCAAAACAGCATGCTAAAAGTCGGATGTGTTGGCCTGAGGGTTTCGACCCAAGAGTTGCCTAACTAGACACACCGCAATCACATCTGAAAAAACACTCCGGATGAACACAAAGAAGAAGATTTCATTTTAGATATTTATTTTGTTTCTGATTTTGTATAAGTCACACTTTGTTTCCAACTGTCTATGATGGAGTTCTTTGTAAGGTATGTATGTACATTGTGTCTGTGTTAAGTATGTCTCTTCTTTTCGCAGGAGCTAAATATACCTAATTGTTTGTAATCCATATTGTTATATCCTGCTGCAGCCGCTGTTTTTTCTTTTGTTCCATAGCGGAGCCGCCTGGACTACAGTCACAAAAGCTCAAGGTGGTATTTGGAAGACTCCCAGGCTGTGGCCTCCACCATTCATTAAAATTCCACCGTTGACTGAAATTCTTCACATTGACCGTGAGGCACTGCGTGTGATCCCCGTGCATCACGTGGTCTCTTCTAAATTTTATCTTACAAGGAAAGACGCTTTTTTTTTTTTAGAGAAGAGGATTTGGCCTATTATTTTGTATTTTATCTGATCATCAAAAGGAAGAGGAATTCTTAACATTTCAAGGTGGGTATTGTATTGCTGTAGTTTTCTTGTTAAACTTATACTGCTGGTTGTAGTTACATAACCGAGAAAGGGTTGATTATAATGTGAATTTGGAAGTACCCAGAAATGTGGCGGACGTCCATGCTTGTGCTTGTTTGTGGATGTGGAAGCCGGTGTCACGATCGCAACTTGACTACACATTTTACAAATACTTTTGAAACGCAGATGTGGTATTATTTTATACACATATATTTATATTATTCTCTAATGTGTTTATATTGTATGGTTTTTGAAACTGGGATACCAAAACAGAAGAGAATTATTAAATTGTCTCTGCAACATGACACATACGCACACACACAGGAGAGGAAGTAAAGAATTTAAAGAAACATTTTGTCATTTATGATTTTGTAGTATTTAATTGTTGTACCCACTTTCCTCAAATAAATACATGGCTTCTACTTTCTAGGTTTAAACTTAGCTTAGTTATCTGTAAATTGAGTGTTTAGTTGCTAACTTTATGCAATAAACTGAGTCCAGCCACCTATTTTCCAGTTTTGTTGTAAACTAAACTTCCTCTTCATCTCCCAGGCTAAGCATCTGCATAGCATAGGCCCTTCTTTCTTTGCTTAGTTAGTGCTTTGGGTTTGGGCACACATGCCTAGCCCTTTGTTGACGTGGTAATGATTGATTGTATTGTGAACTAAAGAAGTTTTGTGTAGGATGATCAATGATGTAGCCAGCTTCACACCTACCCTCCTGTTGTCTCTTAATAAATAAGCAAGATAGATTACAGTACAGTATTTACTACTACTATAATTAGCGTGTTCTTCTTCTTCTGCGTTCATCCGGAGTTTTTTTCCGGATGTGATTGCGTTGGTGCCTGTTAACAGCAGAGCTGCGTTCTTGCGCCGTTAGGCCGACACACCCGACTTCTGCGGGCATTTGTTGACCGGGTTAACCTTCCCGGGGGTTTCTTAGGACGTTTGAATCTCACTGTTGTGGTGTTATCCCCCATCCCAGCTGGTCCATATAGAACAGCCAAAGATCCTGGTCAGCCCTCAAGGGAAGGCAGGGGCAGACCATGGGCATTCCCCGCCATCCAAGGAGGCTTCCATACTTGCAGGGCCGATACATAGCGCTCTGGTACTGGGCTCACCCAAGGAATTGTCACGTCCTGCACATGGCTGCTTAGCCTCACTTCCGTATATTGGGTCTTCCGTTCACCATAGGCTGTTCTTCCGGAAACCAGAAGTATGCAGTCTGCAGATGACATCCACACAGTGAGCTTTCGATTCGGACTTTCCATGTAATGGATTTGCTATCCAAGCAATATTCCATTTCATGCCACTAGGACACTTTTCCACCTTTTATGAAGCCCACAATGGGCTTTTGATTCAGACTTTCCACGTAATGGATTTGCTATCCAAGCAATATTCCATTTGGTGCCACTAGGACACTTTTCCACCTTTTATGAAGCCCACACAGCGAGCTTTCGATTTGGTCTTTCCACATAATGGATTTGCTATCCAAGCAATATTCCATTTCATGCCTCTGGGTCTTCATGCACCTTTAAATGTCAACCTGTATGTAGTTAAAAGTAAGCTGCGGTCAACTTTAGCTTGTTGATATCTCCATAGAGCTTGTCCTCAAATGAAGCAGGTGTGGGCCAAAATATCTTTCTCTGTTCTGCATACGTTGGGCAATCCTGCAGCAAATGTTTTGCTGTCATTTTTCCAGTTCTACAATTACATTCATCGGTATCTCCTATTTTTAGTTTATTGAACAAGTGGTATTTCAGCCTGTTATGTCCTGTGCGGAGTCTGAAGATTGCTACTTGTTCTCTTCGGTCGAGTTTGTAATATGCATCATCCTTCTGATGGCCTGGATGCTCTGATTCCCATTTGGTTCTATAAGTGCTTTTTATCAACCTCTTTGCCTCATTATAGGTTATGTCTATGTCAGGCTGTGGTAGTCGTCCGCCCTCTTTTGCCAGTCTGTCAGCCTCTTCGTTTCCAGGTATACTGCAATGTGATGGGATCCACTGTATTACAACTTTTTTGGATTTCTGGCATAGACCATGGAGTGTTGCTCTTAGGTCAGCTAGTTCTGTGCTGTTATTGCTCTTCAGTATTGAGACAGCTGACTTTGCACCTGTGAAGATAGCTATTTGCTTCTCTTTATTTTCCTCCATCAAGAGCATTTCTGCTGCAGTTTTCAGAGCCTCTACCTCCGCTTTGAAGTTACTTGAAAATTTTCCAGTTGCCATTGAATGTGTTTTTTTCACTCCATTTTTTAAATTTAGGAGAATTCCTCCTCCTCCATTCTCTATTGAATATTTGGCTGATCCATCTGTATATGCATGGGTCCAATTCCTGCTTGGGTAATGTTCTTTTATGTAGTTTAGGGTTATTTCTCTTCTTTCGGTTTCATGCTGAGTGTTCTTTTTCTCAATACCAGGAATGTTTTCTATCATCTCAGGCAGTTGCTGCTGTCTCCAAGCTGGGAACTTGTGTGCATTGTATATGGGCTTGACTGTTGATATGTTAAGTATAGGATCTGCCCTAATCCTTCGCTTTGCAGTTTCTACAAAGTTGCTACGCTTCAGTCTTCCCTTTCCAAAACCATTAAATCTGTTGTACATAGGGTGGTCTGTCAATCTTCTAAATTTTTCTGCTTGTTGCTGGGCTCTGCTATCTCTTCTATCTTGCATTGGTTGTAAACAAGTGATCTTTTCTAGTTCATTAATAGGCGTTGTCTTCAGGCTTCCAGTTATGATTCGCATTCCTTGGTTTCGGACTCTACTTATTTTGTTAAAGTTTGGCTTAGCTGCTGTTGCCCAAGCTGCAATGCCATATTCCAGTACTGGCCTCACCCGTCCAGTATATAACTTCTTGAGAACTTTCTCATCTGCTCCCCACGTTGTACCAGCAAGCTTTTTCATGATTGCCATTCTTTGCCTTGCTCTTGTTCGATTGTTCTCAACCTGTGTCTTCCATGTCAGGCGACGATCAAAGGTGACTCCTAGATAGTTTGGATTTTCTTCATGGCGCAATATTGTTCCATTCAATACCAGCTTAGGTTGCTGAGTTTTATTTGAGAGGGAGAACACTGTGCATGTTGTTTTCTCCTCACTTATCTTCACTAGCCATGATTTTGACCAGTCCTCTAGCGCTAATAAGGCTTGCTGTATTCTGCTGTTAGCTGTACTAATATATTCTTCAGATGTCCATATGGCTAGGTCATCTGCAAAGGATGATGTGTGTACTCTGGCTGGAAAATTTTCTGTGATGCCATTTATATATGCTAGGAATAATGTTGGTGAAAGAACTCCTCCTTGGGGGACACCTTGCTCCAATAGCATCATTTTGCTTGTTTGTCCTTGTACCTTTGTCCTGGCAGTTCTGTTCTCAAAGTAGTGGCTGATCCATTTATACATTTTTCCACAAACATGCATGTTTTGCAGTTTTACTTTCAGTCCTTCCTTCCATACTTTATCAAATGCTTTTTCTAAATCTATCCAGACCGCTAGTGTGTGCTTTTTCTCTTGGAAGGCATCCTCTATTTCCTGAGCTATATAGGTTATTTGATCTTCAGTGGATCTGTACTTTCTGAATAGTGCTTGGTGTGGTGTTAAGAGTTTGTTTTCTTCCAGATGCCATGTTAGCCTGCCATTGATAATGCGTTCCTTTAATTTTCCTACACAGCTAAGTAGACTGATAGGTCGATAGCCATTTGGTTCTTCCAGGTCTTTTCCTTTCTTTGGGACTGGTATTAGTATAGCTTCCTTCCATGCCTGTGGGACTATTCCTCTCTTCCAGCTGTTATTTAGGACTGCTAGTAGTTTCTTCTTTGCCTTGGTGCCTAGTCCTATTAGCATTTCATTTGTGATTCCATCCTTTCCTGGTGAATTCTTCTTTTTTAGGGTATTCATTGCCTGTTCCATTTCTTCCATTGTTAGATTTGCCATCATATATTCTGCTGTTGTCTCTGTATTTCTATGATGTATCTGTTTGTCTTTGATTGCTTTCTTCTGTTCGGTTGTAATATCAATGTGGTTTGCATTTGCATAGTGTTCCATTAGTGCATTTGCAGCCTTTTTTCCAGTAAGCAAGGCATTTCCTTGTTTAATTATTTGTTTGTTTCTAGGTCCTTCATTGTTCATGGCTTTCACTAGATTCCATAGTTTGTTTCCATCCCTGTCAAAATTCAGGTTTTCTGTTTTTTCCCTCCAACAGTCTCTTATTGTTTGATTTACTGTTCTTTTATATTTTGCTGAGATGGCTTTGAGAGAGATATTCGCTTCAATTGTTTGTTCTCTCTCTGCTGTCTTCCTGGCATCTTCAACTTTGTCCTCCAAACTTTGTAGTTCTTCAGTCCAGTATGGTTTGTAATTTTTCCTCACTCTTCTAGGAACGGACTCAGTGGCTGCCTGTATTATCGCTCTGTTTAGACTTTCCACCATTTGCTTTATGTTGCCATATCGTGTATTTATGTTTTCACAATATTTGTCTGTTAGTATGGCAAATCTGTCCCAATCTGCTCGTTTGTAATTCCAGCGGGGCAAGAGCTTTTGCTCCTGTGGAACATACTCCATATTCATTACAAGCTTGATTGGTCTGTGGTCACTACCTGCTAATTGGTCCAGCACATGGCGATCAATTTTGTGGACCTGTGCAGAAAGCTAAGTCTGGAGTAGAAGTGGTAACTGGAGTAGAAGCTCGGTGTGTCATCCGCTTTGTTGAGTAGATGGAGATTTGAGTCTATTTCCCAGTCCTCCAATTGATCTCCTCTTTTGTCAGTATCTGGGTATCCCCATCTTTCTGAACGGCTATTAAAGTCTCCGACAATAATGCAGTTTGTGTCAGTTATTTTCATGTTTGAGAGTGTAAGGTCCTTATCTGCTGGGCTATACAGATTGTAGATTCTTATCTTCACGTCCTTTATCATTATATCAACACCTATAATTTCCGTTTGGTTGTCAGAGATCACAGATACGTCGCTGCAAGGTATTGTATTTCGTGTAAGTATTAGAACTCCTCCTTTGTGTCCTTCGCGGTCGAAACGTGTGGCCTGATATCCTCTGACTGAGAATTTGTGATTGGCGTTGAGGTGTGTCTCTTGAATGCATGCCACATCTATTCTATTTTTATGAAGACGCTGTGTTAGGGAGTCTTTCTTCTTGTAAACTCCTTCGGCATTCCACTGTAGTATGTTGAGTGTCCGGGGTATTTGGTCAATAGCTCTTAACCTACT
Source organism: Cepaea nemoralis (assembly GCA_014155875.1). Lineage (NCBI taxonomy): Eukaryota > Metazoa > Mollusca > Gastropoda > Stylommatophora > Helicidae > Cepaea > Cepaea nemoralis. The sequence goes on from JACEFZ010007813.1 coordinate 31,805, forward strand.
CCTCTGTGCCTTGACTCCACAGCACAGGGGAAGGTGACCACCAGTAGTCATGGGTGGACCCCCTCGAGGCAGGGGGCACGGCACTATCGCCGCCTGATGGGACTTCACGGGATTAGCACCATATTAGCGTGTTCCATTGTGCCATTACCCAAAATTAAAACGGAAGTCATGTACGGAGTCATTCTGCCATTATTCACCTTGTCCCGGAAAACTATCTAATTTACCATGCATTCTTTCGACATCATTCATTCATTCAAATCTCACGTGACAATAACTAGCGAGTTCCATCGTGCCACGACCGGAAATGAAAACCGAAATCATGTACGGAATCATACAGCCATGATTCACCATGTCTCTCAGTTCGTGCTAGTTCAGACCATGCATTCTTTCGACGTCATTCATTCATTCAGATCTCACGTGACAATAACACACGTTATCCTGGGTTTTCCAGGAAAGGTTTGCCTAATATTCCGTGCACAGGGATTGGTTGAAATCATCGTGACCTTTTGTATAAATAACATATTTCATACCTACCGTAATTAATTTTTTTCAGGCACTGGTAATAGATAGGCATAACTTTTAGATGAATTTTCAAGTTCTGCATGCAAATTTACATATATTTGGAAAGATTCATCACTAGACAAGCTTGTTGATGAAATCAACATTTTCCTTGAAGATGTGCTTTTCATGAATGGAGAAACGCATGGCTATGGGCTATAGCGGCTGTGCATGCGCATATCGTTCGGACTGGCATGTACACTTTCACTTTTTAACACTCAAAACACACAAACGTGCAATTTGAACTACTAAAGTTAAAGAGAACACAAGTTTAAAGATTAACAATAATTTATTTGTATACTTCTACTATTGTTTAATCATTTAACATCACGGAACATATTGTTGAAGTCAATTTTCATAATCCGCCTATGACCCGTTGGTTGTGACACGCGAGGTTGATTGAACCTCGCATGCGGAACCATAATTAATTTATTTTTTTCTGGAGCTTTCAATAGAAAACCATCAATTGTAGATGGATCTTCGAATTCTACATAAAATTTTCCAGAAATTTGGAAAGTTTCACGCTAAACTTGCTTTAATTGTGGTTGAAAAACAGGCGAAGATGTTACGATCATGAAACCCAAAACGGCGGCTTGACTAGATAAAAATCTTTGTGGAACAATCACTGTGTCCTCGCTAGCGTAGTCGTAAGCATTCCGCCTGTCACGCGGGAGACCGGGTAACAGGTCCCGGCTGGGCATATTTTAAAAAACAAATTTCTCACAAAATTATTAGGTGATATAATAGAAACTATTAAACATTACGAACTAAAATATTATATAGAACTAAGAAACTGGAAGTTTGTGAATAAAGTGTGCTCTATGGATATGTGCGAGCTGCCGACTGCCGGGGAGCACATCCCACTGAGGCAGCGGAATGATCGCGTGTCGGAATTGATGGATCCAATAGATGTCGTCTTTGTTTAATGTAAATTTTAATTGCCATATAAAATATCGCCCCTGAATCAGCAAAGTTTCATCGCTAAACTTGCTCGAATTGTGGTTGAAAAACAGATTTTCTGCGAAGATGTGACTTTATGAATTGGAAACCCACGGGTCATGACGGCCGCGCATATCGATTGCACTATACTTTTCAGCACACAAAACGTGCGATTTTACCTACTAAATTTAAAGAGAACACAAGTTTAAAGATTATTAATAATTTATTTGTATACTTGTACTATTTTGTAATGATTTAACATGACGGAACATATTTTTGAAGGCCCCAGTTTTCATATGACCGTTTGAGATCTCACGCGCACAGACCGCTGGTGAAGGTAATCGGACACACTGGAGAGCGCCACTATCGGGTGAATAGCATGAGAAATCGCAACTCGTCTCACCTTCACAAAAATGTGAATATCTTCACTTAGAAGTGACATACAGGCATCATTGAGGTACCATTAGATTTTGATTTTGGTGGTCTCATGAGTAAATACTCAAATTTAAAATCGTGATAGTTCATGTTACTATAATATAAATAATCTTTGCGTCCCTAAATAAATCAGTAAATGTGCTCCAGTAACACACTGGCGGATTTGTAAACTTATATATATATACCCCTTTCCCAAAACAAAAACAATCATATGTAGAGGTTCTAGGAAAACTGGGAATGAAAAGAGAAGTTGAAAGAAATAAAAAAGAGGCAAGTGAAATATTTCGGCCACGTTAAAAGTAAAGACATAACACTCATAAAAACCATACTGGAGGGCAAGGTTGAAGGCAAGCGAGCAAGAGGTAGACAGCAATACAAATAGGAAGATAACATTAAGAGATGGACGAACATCAGCCTGACAGAATGTACAGTCAGGACGAGAGACTGTGTTGGAGATCATTGCAGCCAACCTTTATTGTTGAGATGGCACCTGATTAATTAATTGATCCCCAAACATTCTCTCTCTCTCTCTCTCTCTCTCTCTCTCTCTCTCTCTCTCTCTCTCTCTCTCTCTCTCTCTCTCTCTCTCTCTCTCTCTCTCTCTCTCTCTCTCTCTCTCTCTCTCTCTCTCTCTCTCTCTCTCTCTGCGTGTGCGCTTGAGTTAGACTTTTAATTTGGGAGAGTTAATTCGCAGGGCCCTGCGAATAGACGCTTTGTTTATTCACAGGGCCCTACGAATAGACGCTTTGTTTATTCACAGGGCCCTACGAATATGTCTATCTGAATCTCTATCTAACAAACTGTGTGTCTGTCTTTCCATATGCATATGTATGTCTGGTTGACTCTCTGTGTGTATGTATGCGTGTGTCTGACTCTGTCTGCCAGTTTATATATCCGTTGTTTATTTGTCTGTATCTCTGACTGCCTGCCTCTCTCTCTCTCTCTCTCTCTCTCTCTCTCTCTCTCTCTCTCTCTCTCTCTCTCTCTCTCTCTCTCTCTCTCTCTCTCTCTCTCTCTCTCCTTCTCTCTCGGTCGCTCGGCCGGTCAACTTGCCTGTTCAGAGTATTGCAGGGAGAGGTTGAAAGATATGTATGAATTGGCATGGTGGAACACAGATGATCGACGAGCGAGTGTCGAATTGGATCTAGCTACCCATCTACCTGCGTACCTACTCATCCACCTACCTGCCTAGCTACCCACATACCTGCTTACTTAACTACCTACCTACATATCTGCCTCTCTAACAACCCACCTACCTGCCTACTTAACCACTTTCGTGTCTAACTACCTACCTAACCAACTATGAATATTACAAAGAATTATCGCCGAAGCAACGGAGTACGTGCTTTGTGCTTGATACTTTTGACAACAGCCAGCGGGGAGAGAATGAAGCGGAGGAGAAGAAGTAGGGGAAAGGGGGGAAGGAAAAGGAAGAAGAGGGCTGGAGCCAGAAGGGGTAGAAGGAAAACGGATCGTTTGGGACTCAAAAATGTGTGGGTTGGGTATTGGAATTGCCGTAGTGCAAAGCAACGAGGACCAATACTGGAGAAACTGGTACTAACTAAATTACACTCACTTTAAACAACACAATTCTAAATACCCAAAGAGATGAAGGATTGACTTTCACCCAATGAATTGCTGAAAAATAAAAAAAAGCATTGTCCGGCAAGGAAACGAACGATTGACATTTGACTTTCATCCAATTAATTGCTGAACAATTAAAAAAAAATGTCCGGCAAGGAAACGAACCTCGAGCTTCCGCCCATCAGGTGGGGACACTATCAACTATGCCACTGACGACACGTTTTCCAATCAACGAAAATGTATAATATTGCCGCAAACTTACGTTAAATCACGTGACCAGCACATAGGGCCCTGCGAATAGACGCTTTGTTTATTCACAGGGCCCCACGAATAGACACTTCCTTTAATTTTCTAACTTGAAATTTACCCTGCGATTAATTTTTTTTATGAACAGAATATTAATGCAAAAAAAAAAAAAATTCTTATCTTTTCTAATTGACATAACACATTCAGTAAGATACTTGTACTATTGCACTATTGGACGTTGTCAGCTTACATTTCATTTGCAATATCCAGTAAACTAAAATACAATTGAAATAGATACGTGTAGGAAAACAGTGAGTCAGTGACTGTAAGTTTATAAATTTATTGCTGTGAAATAAATTCTTCAGAAAAATTACTAATTAAACATTCACTAGCATATGTGCAAAGTCACAAACACTTTCTTTTTATCAACAAAATGTCATCAACAGAAATCATAATCACATTAAGGTGACTTGTGGGTAAGATATTGTTATCAGACAACAAAAATATCAACAGAAATTATAATCACATTAAGGTGACTTGTGGGTAAGATATTTTTGATCAGACAACAAAAATATCAAATGTGTAACGATTCTGATTTCCTGAGTGTGAATTTACAATGATTAATTGTATGCAGATCTCATAAAATAATAAATAGTATCATGAGGGTTAGTCAGCAAGTCACAAAATGGTGTGTTAAAAAAACTATATGAGATGTGAACTTGAAAGCCATGTATTAATTGTACTTATATATTTCCTTATTTCTCAACATAATCTCCACAAACATTGTCTTTATTCCATTGTTTTATCAGTACAGTAATGCATGCAGTGAGGTAGTCATTGGGCTGCTGCCGTAGCCAGTTTGCCCCTCAAACTCAGCTTCTGTGCCATTAGCAAATACCTTGCAACTAAAGTGATTAAATGATATTTTTATTTAACGAACCAAAGAGGTGGATATTGCTCTGAAGTCTGAGCTAGGTTGAGGCTGTAAGTGGAAATTCAAGAAGCTTCCACCCTGTTTGAGTAATTTTCTCCTGGGTTAATGGAACCGTAGAGGATCTGGCATTGTGGAGGACCAATACCACCATAGCCATTAGACTGGGGTGTTCCATTTCTCCCCCTTCCCCCACCAAATTATAATATTAACATTATTAGAACTTCACTGCACCATGCACCTTATTTGGAAAGGAGATAATAGTAGTCACTTGGAATCCCTAGACTGCATGCAACATCTTCCCTGCTGATGTTGAAACCGTTCATGTCTTGGCTGAAGATGAAGAAGGATCTTTCCATGGCATTGAAGAACATTTGTTTCTGGTTGATAATGATGCACTCATTATTCTTGCCCTGTAACAATTCTGCCGAGCATGTCTTCTCCGTCTGCATACTGGCTGAGATGTTCAAATGAAAGGCTCATTCGGTTCATTTTGTGTTCTTTCTTAGTTGCCCTGCCATCTAACATGAGCACCTTTTGCCAGAATTAATCAGCATGCTTTATCCTGTAGACTAAACAAGCAGAACATCTGATTGCAGTTGCTACATTGTCTGTGTTTAGCCACATGTCAGCTCAGTTAACCACCTCGAACCTCCTTAGTTCTCTCACAAATGTACTGGATGACTGGGTCCTGTCTGTGTTTAGCCACATGTCAGCTCAGTTAACCACCTCGAACCTCCACAGTTCTCTCACAAATGTACAGGGCGACTGGGTCCTGTCTGTGTTTAGCCACATGTCAGCTCAGTTAACTGCCTCAAACCTCCACAGTTCTCTCACAAATGTACAGGGCGACTGGTCCTTCATAAACAATTTGACTGTCCTTGAAGAAACTTATCCACTCAATTGCATACTGCTTTTGCAACAAGACACTTGCCACCATAGACAGGTAACATGTCCTAATGAATATCTTTGGCAGTACTTCCTCCGGCCTCCCACAAAAACCATCACAACAGCATAGCATGTTTTTTGGTGATGCAGTCCTAAAGTACAGTTGACATTTTCAACACAGGTGTTGTGGAACTTGTATGAACATAGGCATGTGGCAATCGTCTGCCACATATACACACTAAGCTAGATGGATATGCCACGTAATCTTTTTAAACTACTGGTCAGAGGTAGAAAAAATTGAAAATCAGGAGCCAGCACATATTTTTGTTTGTAAATAAGGGCTATAAATAAAAACTACTGAACATGCAGACACCTGGTTAACATTTCCAGGTGCCATGGCGACTGGTGACCTGAATTATTCACACCATTTCTCAACTGATGTAATAATTTGTTGACTTATTTACTGATAACGCCCTCATATTATGTGTGTACATTTTGGAATATATGTCATGTCATATCAGGTTATTCAGTCCAAAGAGAGGTGTCAGTGTCAGGTTGTTCATGCCATGACAGGTTTTCAGTCCAAATACTATGTCATGTCATGTCAGGTTGTTCAGTCCAAATACTATGTCATGTCAAGTTATTTTCCAAAGACTGATATGTCATGTCAGGTTATTTGGTCCAATGACTGGTATGTCATGTCAGGTTGTTCAGTCCAAAGACTGGTATGTTGTGACAAGTTTTTCAGGTGTCATGTCAGGTTCTGTCCAAAGACTGGTATGTCATGTCAGGTTGTTCAGTCCAAAGACTGGTATGTTGTGACAAGTTTTCAGATGTCAGGTTCTGTCCAAAGACTGGTATGTCATGTCAGGTTATTCAGTCCAAAGACTGGTATGTTGTGACAAGTTTTTCAGGTGTCATGTCAGGTTCTGTCCAAAGACTGGTATGTCATGTCAGGTTGTTCAGTCCAAAGACTGGTATGTTGTGACAAGTTTTTCAGGTGTCATGTCAGGTTCTGTCCAAAGGCTGGTATGTCATGTCAGGTTATTCAGTCCAAAGATTGGTATATCATGTCAGGATATTTAGTCCAAAGATTGGTATGTCGTGCCAGGTTAATCAGTCCAAAGACTGGTATGTCGTGTCAGGTTATTCAGATGTCATGTAAGGTTATTCAGTCCAAAGACTGGCATGTCATGTCAGGTTGTCCAGTCCACAGACTGGCATGTTGTGTCAGGTCAATCAGCGGGCATGTCAGGTTAATCAGTTTAAAAAAAATAACTGGTATATAATGTGCCAAGTTATTCAGTACAAACACTTGAAGTTTAGGAAGCCTTGCTTTAGAAGACATCCATGGCATGGGCATGTCATTTTGTTTCACCACATGGAATTACTCCCTGCCTGGTGGTCAAGTGTTCGAATCCCCATTAAGGCAGACTTAACAAATTAAGTGGGCTGCCAGCTTGACCCAGTCTAAAGGTGGTTACTGGAAATGTCCTGGGAGGTTAAGGGGGAAAGTGTGACCACATCACCCATCTAGTGCCTGGTTGGTCTGTGCAACACCATATACCCAATACACCTCAAGGAGTCGAACAGGGCCCGCTTGACTGTTTTTACAGAGAATAATAATTGTACATGTTCAGTTGCTAGAGCAAAGTGGCCGAGAGGTTATGGTATCTGTGTCAGGCTCGCTCAGAAGGTACTAGGTTTATTGGTATCTAAGGATATCGCATGTTCCCCTGATCTTTTGGGTAGTGAGATTGGATAAAACAGCAGGTCTAGTGTGCAAGTTAAAAATCTCCCGGTAGTTGGAAATTGCAAAGAATAGGCCATTAGACCACTGCTCTTTTAGTTTTATGGGAAAAGGTACACCTACTCAAGGATACATGGAGCCGGTGACCTTGGATGGAATTTGTCTAGAGGAAGTGAACTTTACACAGATGCATGCTGAAGTTGGGCACACTGACCTCTAAGGTGCATAACTAAGTGTGACGCACTCCACTCAAAAGAGGAATGAAGAAGAAAACAAATGAAACATTGGTGTTTGTTTATAGAATTTGACATAATTGTGACATTTTTTTCCAGATGAGTCAAAACGGAGGTGATTCAGATAAAGACATCTTGACTAAAGAAGAGTTGGTTGAAGCAGAAACCCTCCTAAAACATGGAATTAACAAAACTGTAGCTAAAGAACTTCTGTCAATCTACAAAACAGGTTAGAAATTTATTTCCGTGTTCTGCTATATTTATGAGTTTGCTCCTGTTTTGTTTTTTTAAGTATTTAATTTTGTTGCGTTTTACGTTACAGAATGATATTCTTATAGCCTATGCTGTCTATGTGGCATTAGTTACCATGTCTGCCCACAGCCGTCTGTCTCGATACTGCTAATAATTTATGATACCAATATTCTCCATGCCATGATGTCCAGCTTCTCTCTTGGTCTTCTCACTCTTCTTCCCTCCAACTTTCCTGTTGTCACGACATACTCCAGCTTCCCCTTTCCCATGATATGGCCAAAGAATGTAGACTGTCTTCTCCTGATGTGAGTAGCCAGTTCTCTTTATTAGTTAACTTCTTGTGAACATACCTTACTAAAATTAATTTCCAGCATAAATTAGTAGACATTGGGATTGTTGCCAGTAGTTCAGATTGTAGTAGTGAAAGAAAAAAATGGACATTGAATATCAGGAATATGACATTACATTACAACATATGTGTAACTCGTTTGACAGTTTTTAATAAATGCAACTTTTAAAATGTTTAATCTTTGACATGTTACCGAAAAATCCCTCAAACATTTGCTGAAAAATGTGGAATTTTGAAACTACTGGTACACATTTAATTAATTGCACAGAGAATGTGATAGTTATATTTTTTTTTTAATGATTTCTTGTCACGTTGCTATTTGGGGAAACATTTCCACATAATACCAGGACTCATTAGCGAGCCTTGAAAATAGAAAAAAAGTCCTGGGAATGGCAGCTTATTTCAAGATTATGAATTAAAAGCACTGGTTAAATTTGCTGTAACCCATTGCTATAAGGATGCTTCACATGTTTAAAGTGAACTTAATTGTAAACACATACATTTAGTCAAAATTTTTTGGGCATGTTATGAGAAGAATTGAATTGGAGAACTTGGTGACAACTGGCAAGATCGAGGGGAACAGACCAATGGGAAGACCGAGAAGCAAATACCTGGATGGCTTGGCCTCATGGCATGGTCGAGTCAAGAACACTGAGCTGATCCACGACTCTGGTGATCGAGATGGCAAAACATGACCACCCAAGCTTATCGGCATGGCACATGATGGATGGATGGACATTTAATCACTTATATCTTTGGTGTAGTGATTAAGCTACCAGCCTTGCTCTCTCATGCTGGTGGGTGTAATTCTGGACTCGAACAAGTTAGTTCCCGAGTGCAGTTTTTTTTGGAGGCTTAGAGAGGGTCCTCGCTGCAGCTATGAAGTTTGTGCTTTGTACAGTGCTTTTGGCAGGTCGCCCTGCGGAAAGAGGCCAGGCCATGTGGGATGAACCCGGTGCAGGGAAATCAATCTTCTCATCTTTAAACCTCCTTTTTACCCCCCGGGAAGTCGGATGTGTCGGCCTAACGGCGCAAGAACGCAGCTCTGCTGTAAACAGGCACAACGCAGTCACATCCGAAAAAAAATCCGGATGAACGCAGAAGAAGAAGGAACCTCCTTTTTAAAAACCTTTATTCACTCATGAATGTTTGCTATTTTTTTCTAGCTTGTAAGTAACAATGTTGTTTACAATGCGCTTTGTATCTATTGTAATGTGCCTTGAATCTTGCTAAGATTGTTCATGCAACTCATTTCTTTATTCAGTCTTAGCTCTTTCAGTCCCAAGCAACGTGTAATTATCTCTTACTCTTGAGTCCCAACCACGGAGTCATGTGTTCTATTTGTACGTTTGATCAGAACATATGAATGAAATCAGGCCTCCCCAGTGACCACTCCATGTATTTAACCTCTTTGAAAGTAATGCACCCTTGATTTTTCTAGTAATTTCCCCCCTTGGGCACCTGCTGCAAAGCCTTCTGCAGTGAAAGAGTTAAATTTTTATGCTTTTGGATATTCTGATTTTCACCTCATAGGAGCATAAGCCAAGAACCATCTAAAGCCAAGCCCTTTTGTAGACTTGTTTGTCATTGGTTGAGATTTGCAGGTAAAATATTTTACGCAGTGAGGCAGCCATTCTCCTGCCAACCTAGTTAGCCGCACCATATGCCCAATACACCTTAAAGCAGTAGTTCCCAAGCTTTTCAAGCAGAGGGCCATAGTCTACTATTGTCAGTAGTTAAGCGGGCCACAACGTTATAATAAATTATAAAAGTCGTGCAATGTAATTCTTACCTTTCTTAACTCAAATTTTAAATCAGTTCCGAAAATCGCTATTAATGTAATTAATTTACAATTGTAACTGTTTTTCCTAACCAGTTATTTAAGTTCAGATACCAGTTTATCAATGTCTGGGCACAAATCTGTCACGCCCAAAGCCATAAGCGCAGCTAGGTTACTGTTGGTAAGTCTGGAACGTTGCTCATGTTTTATAACGGTCATTGCGGAAAATGACTGTTTGAGGCCCCGCTTGCCACTTTCTAACAGCCGGCGGGCCACAAGTGGCCCGTGGGCCGTGATTTGGCAAACTCTGCCTTAAGGCAAACTCTGCCTTAAAGCATGTAAAAGGGCCCTTCACTTTTTGTTTTATAGATTAGTTTAATATACTTTATTTATTTCGCTTCACGAGTACATTTTTCTCGGAGACTCCTGGGAGTTGTTGCTGGAGCTACAGTGTTCATGCTTTGTGTGTTGCTTTCAGAGGCCGCCCTGCAGAAAGGGACCGAGCCATATGGGATAAATCCCGGGGCAATGAAGTCAATCCTCTTGACTTTTGTGTTTAGGCTGCTAGTTTTCTAGTGACTGCCGCTTCCATCGACGGTGAACTGTATTTTCCGTGGAGGACTTTTGTGTTGGCATTCTGACGGCGGAATAATGCATAGTGTACCTGTGTGGGCTGTTGGTTTGTCGAGACTCCTGTCTATTCCATTGTTCACATAGGGCAGTGAGGAGCATTGTGTGTGATTTTTTTTTTTTCTTTCTTTTTTTCCCTCCACTGACACAGGAACAGCATAGTGGGGACAAACTGTTGCCGTGAAGTTGGAACCATGACTAATGACTAATACTTTATTTACATGTTTAAATTCTTAGACAGCCTTTAGTGCGTGCAGCTTGTGTTTCAGTTAAGTGCATTTGATTTTGAGAAAATACAACTTAGGAATTGTTTCATTTTAACAGGAAAACTGTCTCAGTCTGATCTTGATGAACGAGCTATGGATGCATTAAAGGAGTTTTCTACAGAAGATGCTGTCAAAGTGCTGCAACAGTTCTGTGAGAGCAACCTTGAGCATGTCGGCAACAAGAGTGCTTTTCTCTGTGGACAGATGAAGACATTCAGGCACAAGTCCAAGGCTGGCAGTGTGGTGCCACTCGTGAAGGGACCTGATGAGGCCAAGCTGAAGGTTGGTTTGATGTGGCCGTTCTTTGTATGCATGTCTGGTTTTTATTTTGTTCACTTGTAACCACGAAGGCTAGGCGGGACGGGACTGTCCTGCCTGTCTTAGTTTCAAGCACGTAAAATTAGCTACTTGATTTTTGCATTTAAAGAACATTTAAATATGCACATGCAATAGATTTTGGGGATCTGTGGGGTGATTAGGTTGCCTGGCCTGCGCTCCGAAGGTTGTGAGTTTATTTTCTGGACTCCATCATTGTTTACAAATGCAGTTTTCTTGGAGATGCCTGGGGTCATTGCTGGAACTATGGAGTTCATGCTCTGTACAATGCTTTTGGCAGGCTACTCTGCTGAAAGAGATTGAATCTTCAGGGGTAAAACCCAGTGCAATGAAGTCAATCCTCTCACCATTAAACCCCTCATTTAAATCCATTATTAAAGAAATTGGGTAACCTTACTACCCCACCTGGTATTTGCACTGTATTTATGATTATAACCCTCCACCTATCTGTATACACTTAAAATAGTATTTGTGTTTATCGTTTACTTAGGAAATTCTTGACCGTACTGGTTATTCTTTGGATGTTACCACTGGACAGAGAAAATATGGAGGCCCTCCACCTGGAGGTGACCCAACACCCCCTGGTGTTGGACACGAGGTAATCATTATGGTGAATTGTCTGTTGTGGATATGCATCATTTACTTAGCTATGTTGCTGTGGATGGTGCCTGAGAACAGTGTATGCATTTTGGTTCCTGCTCCATGGTGAAGGGGTTATGGATGCAGTTCATAATCCCACATTCAAAACACAGCTGTGGGCGATTTGGCAGCAGACCGCCTTACGTTGTTTTTTTATGAAATGGTATGGGTGCCCATCGTTCAGACAGCAATGGCAAACTACTGAACGTAGACTTGCCAAGAGATCACGAGCGGCCAATAAATGCTGGCGTTGACTGCTACATCCTGTAAAGGATATGTAACTAATTAACCTTTTGTATTTAAGTTTCCTGAACTGTTTCAGTGCCGAAGGACAGAAGTGCAATATTTCCATACTAGGATTATCATGTTTTTTTTGTTTCGTGATATCTTCGGCAATTTCAATGCTCATTGAATGGAGAATCATTATTATAATTGTTCATTTGATTGTGTGCCATGTTTGGTCCAAACCTGCTCTTTGTTTGGCACTGAATCTGTTAATATAAATGTGTAATTAAAATGAGAGACAACGAGCTGAAATGTGGACAGTGAGCATACAAGCTAAAAAACAACCATTGGCAGAGAAAATCTCGTTTCTGAGGAAAAGGTGAAGAATGTCATGGACAGACAGAAAACCTAATGAGCAAGTCCTACAAGAAACAAATGAAAACCGTAAACTGATTAGAGAAATTAGACGTAGACAGTCATTGGGTGCATGAGAATAAATAAACAAGAGAACTTGCTTACAACTTGGATGAAGCGAACATGGGGATGGCAGAGAAGTAAATATCTGAATGACTTCGCCACATGGTATGGCTGAGACTAAAACAGCTGATCCATGACTGAGATGGCAAAATATGACCACCCACGCTTATCGGCATGGCACATGATGATTAGTTAAAATGTGTAATCAGTTGCTGCTGAATGGAGACAATTTTAATACACAAAATACAATTTTTATGACTTCCCAGAAGCTTTTAATGCTATTACTCAAGACCTTTTTGTTTTGGCTGATTCTAATATTTACTTAATTTTTTTAACAATGTAGCAGTCACGAAATGGGTGTCACGATATGTTTAATAAATTTTGGGGAATTGTTTGGAAAGGAAAGCTATTGAGAAAAGGAATTGATTGCCTAACCTGGTGTGGTGATTTAGATCACAGGCATGAGGGAAAGTTCAGGCCGTTGAGATCTATAATTTATATGAAATTATTTTCGTTCTGGTTAAATAACTTGTATGTTTATAAAACTTGGGGTAAAATAATGCTTTTATAAGTTGTCTGCACCTGTTTTGAGATAACATAAAATTCCTAATTTATTCAGACATTTTCATATAGGATTTATACATGCTGTTCAGATTTTTTTCTGTACAATTTGGGAATACATTCACAAGTATTTCTCTTATGTAATGTTCACCGTGCTAAATTAACATTTCCTATGTCAATAGTATGAAGAAGGCGGATTGTAATTTTACACACGCCCAAAAAATAAAAACATACACAACCACCACCACCAGATAATGTTGAATTCTTCATTCAGATTATTTTAAGGTTCAGTAATTGATTTTTCTGCTACAAAAATGTCTATTACAGATTTTCTGTGGAAAAATCCCCAAGGATGTCTTTGAAGATGAACTGATTCCACTGTTTGAAAAATGTGGTAAAATCTGGGACATGAGGCTCATGATGGATCCTTTGACTGGATTAAACAGGGGTTATGCCTTTGTTACATTCTGCGAGAAAGAGGCAGCCACAGAAGCAGTGAATCAGGTTTGAGAGTTTTATTTCCCAGTACTGTGTTTACAGGAAAAAAAAAAGATAGTAGTGTTCATGTTTTTGAGAGCTGCAATAACACATTGGCCAACACGCTTCCTTCCAATCTGGTGGACAAAAGTTCAAAATTGTGGCAGAAGCAGATTTTTAAAATTGACCTGGGCTGCCAAGTTGACCTAGTCTAAAATAGGTACCTGAAAATGTTTTGGAAAGGAGAGGCAGCCAGCGTAATATTAAATACGTAAACAGAGAACACTGATTGGTCTACAAATATGGGGCCAACACAATATGTCCCAAACACAAGGTGTGTAAAAACAAATTAGGTCCTTTTTACTGATAAATATTTTGGGAGCTGGGGGTGCACTTGCCTGCCAGTCCTGTGGTCATGTGGTTGAATATCCATCGAGGTGACCTTTACATATAGACGTTGGACAACATCAAGGGATAGGAACCAGGCGAGACACACCAACCTGCTGCCTTGTAGGTAGACTGGGGACAGTCAAAAACTAATTCGTATGTAGTGAGCCACAGGCTTGACAGAACTGCTATGTAATTCAGTCAGTCAAGATCAGTGATGCTACAAATTAAAAGAAAATAGAATGGTGCTAATCCCATGGAGTCCTGCCAGGTGGTGATAGTGCTGCACTCATACATACACACCAAGCAGGGTTCAGAAAGTACAGATCCACTGAAGATCAAATAACCTATATAGGTCAGGAAATGTAGGATGCCTTCCAAGAGAAAAAGCATTTGATAAAGTATGGAAGCAAAATGGCAAAACATGCAATATTGGGGGGGGGGGGTATGTACAGGTAGATCAGCCACTACCTTGAGAACAGAACTACCAGGACAACCAAAAGTACAAGGACAAACCAGCAAAAAGATGTTGGAGCAAGGTGGCCCCCCCAACAGGGAGTTCTTTCACCATTATTCCTAGCATATATAAATGACATCACAGAAAATTTCCAAGCCAGAGTACACACACCTCATTTGCAGATGACCTAGCCATATGGCAGGCACAACTGGTATGGCAGTTTGAAACAGAATATGTAGTTCTAATAGTTCTAATTTAGTATACTTGTAATGAGGTATGGGCAGTTTGAAACGAAATATGTAATTCTAATTTAGTACACTTGTAATGAGGTGTGGGCAGTTTGAAAAAGAATATGTAGTTCTAATTTAGTATACTTGTAATGAGGTGGGCAGTTTGAAACAGAACATGCAGTTCTTCTTCTTCTTCGTTCATCCGGAGTTTTTTTTTCCGGATGTGATTGCGCTGTGCCTGTTTACAGCAGAGCTGCGTTCTTGCGCCGTTAGGCCGACACATCCGACTTCTGCGGGCATTTGTTGACCGGGTTAACCTTCCCGGGATGCAGTTTTAATTTTGTGTATTTGTAATGAGGTATGGGCAGTTTGAAACAGAATATGTAGTTCTAATTTAGTATACTTGTAATGAGGTGTGGGCAGTTTGAAACAGAATATGTAGTTCTAAGTTAGTATACTTCTAATGAGGTATGGGCAGTTTGAAACAGAACATGTAGTTCTAAGTTAGTATATTTGTAATGAGGTATGGGCAGTTTAGTATTCTTGTAGCACGTTTTTATTCTGTCCTCAGCTCAATGATCATGAAATTCGACCTGGAAAGAAGTTAAAGGTGAACATCTCTGTCGCAAATGTGAGGTTGTTTGTAGGCAACATACCCAAAAACAAGTCTAAAGATGAAATAAAGGAAGAATTTGGAAAAAGGACAGGTACTGTAGTGTGCGCTCAGTTTGTTTTCAGTTTGTGTACTCGTGTGACACACCTGTCAGCATAGAATTGCAGGGTCCAAATATGATTTGATTGCATCACCATTTAAGTAAAGTAAGGACCCGTAACTGATTGCCTGCCAAACATAATAGCGGTCCTGACCAAACAGAAATTCAAGGCAGAAAATTTGAAGTAGGGGTATGTTACAATAATGCTTTTAAAATGGTTAAAATGGTAGCAGATGTATTGTATTACATATCAAATTAAAGAGGATTGCACAGGGAACATGACAGTGTTAATAATTAATTGATAGGTTACAAATATTATGACAATAATGAGAGATTAAGTAATAACAATTGAAATTAGTGTTAAAAATTATGAAAAAAAAATTCACTTACCAAGGTCTTATTTTCTAGTCGCCGCAGCTAATCCAGTTAAATTTAGTGAATAATGGTACAAACACCACTTGTGTTCAAGAATATCACAAGAACTGCTCCATAACATGAATAAAACACAATGAAATCATAAAATTTTGAAGCACATAATTTTCACACAAAATGGAAACTGTCAGGAACACATCAGGCAGATTACTGAGGAGTAGAGTACTGAGAAACAATATAACACTATTTTCTATTTAGTTATTATTATTATTCTAAATTTAATTATTTATATATATGATTATTTATATACTCATATACTTTGTGATAGGCAAAGCAAATTTAGTGGCACAAGTGTGGCCCTATTAGCGCAAGCATAAGTCGGCATGTGCCATCATATTCTGAGGAACTTTCACTGTTAGATTTCTTTTTATATTATGACTGTCTTCTAAATAATTAACTGACTACTGCACATGGTTAGTTTTAGAATCTTTCACAAAGTCCTTTACATCACAATAACTTTAATATAAAATTGTTTAAAACGGTAATTTTATTAAAATATATGAGGTCCAGAACCAGAAGGTATTGTCACTTCGAATTTCGAATCACAACAATCATTTTGAATCTCAATTTTTCCTTAAAATGAAACGGGGACCATGCATGTTTTTGCACACGGGCGGAAGGGAAATCTTTTGTTGTAAAGTTTAAATCAATGGGACACTAAAAATTGTGGAGTAAAAAGGAGAAATTGATCAAATAAAGCTCTATATACGGAAGCGATAGGTCGGTCTTTGGGTGTCAAATTTGTGCTATAGAACCGACCAATGGGTCTGCGGCAGAGAATCAGTTATTACACCACATTGGGGCATACTGTGCTAGAGCCATATTTCTATAGACCAGTAGACACATGGTGGGTCATGTGGTCAATATCATACCAGTCGGCACTTGGTGGGTCATGTGGTTAATATCATACCAGTCAGCACTTGGTGGGTCATGTGGTCAGTATCATACCAGTCGCCACTTGGTGGGTCATGTGGTCAGTATCACGCCAGTCTGACACTTGGTGGGTCATGTGGTCAGTTTACCAATTCTCGCGCGCTGTGAGAACCTACGTGGATAAAGTCTAGTTGTTTAGCTGGTCGTAAATAGACTGTCACACCTGTGACAGATATATGTGTATGTTTTATTGCTTGATTTTAATTTGTTTGTAACTGCAATGTTGTCTCTTGTATAAGCTTCACTGTCTTTTTTAAAAGTTCACTCAGTTGTCCATACAGTTTTATCTTCCACTGTTGTTTCTCTAGGCCAGAAGGTTTGTCTAGATATTTCATAATCTTAGAGTATGTAATCTGCTGTCTTTGACGTCAGTGCGCATATGCACATGGCTGATTCGCTCATCTTGAATTTTGTACACATGTGGTTATGTAATCTTCTTGATCGTTCACCAAAATTTTTGTTTTGGATGTAGTCTTGTCCCTGTTTACATCAGACCTGTGATATTTATGCCTTTCGCCCGATACATCTGAATCTTCGGGCGTTTGTTGACTGGTTACTCTTCTTGAGTGTTTCTTAGGATGTTCATCCCCTCTGTGTTGTGATGTCGTCTTCATCTCTCCTCTTCATCCCATTTCGTAGCCACTATGACACTATTGCCGGTTAGGTCTTAGGTATGACTGAGCTATCGTATGACAGTAGACGGTAGTACTCGTTTTCTGTTAGCGCTGAATGTTGGGCGGTGCTCACCAAATCCGACACTCCACATTGTGCCAACGGCTTCGGGTGGAGGAGTGCAATTGGGAGGGTACAAGTACAAGCACTTGACCCTAGTGCGAAGAAATGCAACCTAAAGACTAAATGTCAGGCAGACCAGGCCCTAAGCCTTGGTCTGCAACTGGTCTAGGATGGAAGCTCCTGTAGGCGGACAGTTTGAGCATTGCTTTGCTGATCTGGCAGCTTCTGCAGCTTGTCTTGTTCCTGACGTATTGGTGTTACCTTTCCTCTGGAGTAAACTAGACAGGCCAAGAGAGGGATCATGCTGCATGGGCAACACATGGTCTCTAAACTCAGCCCAGGCTTTGTGTTATGTAAAGGTATAACTTCTTTTTACAAACTATCGTCTGTCAAGACGGCCAGGTGCCAGTCAGGGTCAATCATGACACTATTGTCGCCTTTGAAGATGCCCACACAGGGAGCTTCTGATCCAGACATCCACGTAATATATTCGCTAGTCAAGCAATATTCCATTTTGTTGCCATGGGACGCCTTTTCCACATACATGCCTGTGGCACGAAGTAAGGCAGGCCAGAGACAATTGGGTTCTTTCCTTCTATTTTGAGAACCATGCACAAGAAGCAACATTTTCTCGCACAGTGCCGATACCTCTTTTGGTAGATCACACACAGTGGACTTTTGAACAGGCATCTAATAGGGGTTTCGTTTGGTGGACATGTGAACCTTTCACTTTGGAGGAATCATTTGTTGCAGACGTTACAACTATTTTATCATTTGAGTAGTGTGTACCTTCTATGGACATTGCCCATACTTTGGGGATGCGCTGATGAGTGCCTGAACACAGCATCTCTAGGAGCCACCAACTCCCAGATTTCTTGCTAGTTCAGTTTAGGCCTATTGTGGCCATCCATTTATCTGTGGTGGACGTATGGCAGAAGTCTTGCATGGGGTTGCATAAAACCAACACAGAGCTCGCTGGTGTCTGAGGTGGTCCATGGTATCCCTTTATGCATCGCCTACGGCCTTAACTTTCCTCCATGCGTGTGACAGAAATCAACACATCACTGGTTGCTTAATCGATTGTTTCCTGTTCTGAGGTGCAGAATAATGATTTGTTTTGGTCTACCCATAAAAATTATAATTCTGATTTTTTTCCCTTGCTCACTAGCTTTTAACTCAAGCTTAGTCCATAACTCTACTTCTAGTAGTGCTGGGCTGAATTTTGTGTGTGGATTAGCTTGCCCTATTAAGTGTCCCTTGCCATCAGGTGAGCCCACTTCGACTTCAGAGATACTTGTAATTTACATCCCAAAGTCAAGGGCGAGAGGTGAACATTTTAGTCCAACTGTCCAGTGTAGGGGTTGAACCACTTATCTTGGCATCAGCACACTGGATGTTTCTTCTTCTGCGTTCATCCGGAGTTTCTTTTTTTCAGACGTGACTGCGTTGTGCCTGTTTACAGCAGAGCTGCGTTCTTGCGCCGTTAGGCCGACACATCCAACTTCTGCGGGCATTTTTTGACCGGGTTAACCTTCTCGGACTGGATGTTTAAGAACACACGTTCTTATCCATTCGGCCATTCTGACCTCTGGCTTTCTGATTGATTTGATAATTCTTCTCTTTTGGTGGTAAATAAAATTTCTTGGAGAGATTTCATT
This sequence comes from Cepaea nemoralis, assembly GCA_014155875.1. Taxonomy (NCBI): domain Eukaryota; kingdom Metazoa; phylum Mollusca; class Gastropoda; order Stylommatophora; family Helicidae; genus Cepaea; species Cepaea nemoralis. The sequence goes on from JACEFZ010007813.1 coordinate 50,906, forward strand.
TTTCTGCACTTTGTATGATACAGTCATGCCGAATTAGGTTGGTGAAGGTTCCCTACCATTGGTTTCTTTGTGTTTGTTACAGATGGCTTGGTGGATGTGATTGTCTATGGGTTAGCTGATAACCCAAGGCAGAAGAACAGGGGCTTTGCATTTCTGGAGTATGAAAGCCACAAGCATGCATCTAATGCCAAGAGAAAGCTACAGTCAGGGCATCCAAAGTTTTGGCAGTGTGATGTGATTGTCGACTGGGCCGACCCCATGGAAGAGCCTGATAATGAAACAATGTCAAAGGTGACCTGTGTGTTTTGTTTTTGTTTTAAATATTAGAGTTCCTAATTCATGGTTCTACTTTGATTTGCTTCAGATTTGGTTCATTTCAATATTTTGATTAAAATTTGCAATGTTTTAATGTAATGCAATTTCTCTCTCTCTCTCTCTCTCTCTCTCTCTCTCTCTCTCTCTCTCTCTCTCTCTCTCTCTCTCTCTCTCTCTCTCTCTCTCTCTCTCTCTCTCTCTCTCTCTCCTCTCCCCCCCCCCCCCCTTTCCTCCCTCTGTGTGTGTGTGAGAGATTAAATAATGTAGTTATGTGGAGCTATGCAAATTAACATCACTAAAACAAAATCTGTGTTATTAACCAAAGACTTCAAACTCTAAATTCACACATTATAAAGTATAATTGAGCACAAAACATTAGGCCTCTCAACATTGATAAAAACCTGAACTTTAATTCCCATGTTCAAGCACTCATTAAACAAATAGTGAGAAGTCTACAAACTTGCCAAAATTAAACATTTCCTTGATGAAGACACAAGGAAGATATTCTATAAAAAGTCGCTTAAAAGTCAACAGGGTCGACTTCATTGCACCGAGTTTTATCCCATATGGCAACGTGGAAAGTGTCGCACAAGGCACGAACTCTGTAGCTCTAGCGACGACCGACAGGAGTCTTCGAAAAATTTCACTCGTGAACCGAAGGGCACGGCCCGGAATCGAACCCACAATCTTCGGAGCCCGAGTCAAACTACCTGACCACTTTGCCACGGAGACTTCCGGAAGATATTATATACTTCTCACATGCAGAGACTATTGCTCTACAATCTGTGACGGTTGTTCCAATTCAATCGCCAAGCAACTTTATTCACCCCAGAAATGAGCTTTGAGTTAATATGTATACTTAGAAGGTAACTGACAATCCTAGCCTACATAGACTCATTCCTTCCGCAAATGCCTGCTTTCAATAAGGCCAAACTAATTCAGAAAATCCTACATCAGAAAGGTCTAAGTTACTTTTGGCCATTGTTTAAATATAATGCTAGACACAGCAAACTACTAAATGTTAGGGACGTTCATTTGAAACCCGTCCCAATGGCTTTATTACAAAAGCATGAAAGAAACGTTACCAGGTGTGGTAGAATTAAACAAAGCATTCATTTTTAATTAATTATGCATCATGGGTTGGTCAGAAGTCGCTGTAGTCATTCAGGCAAGCTTCCCATTGCTTAGGTAGGCGGCGAATGCTGTCCGCTAAAAAGGATTGTGGTTTCTCACTGAACCAAGTGTTTACCGCATTCATTATGTCTGCATTTGTGTGAAATCGTTGCCCCTTGAGAGCTTTTTTTTTAAGAGGTCAAGACAAATGAAAATCACATGGTGACAAATCAAGACTATAGGCTGGATGTTGCAGAATTTCCCACTTCCTCCTTGCCCCAGGGCAGTTTTATCAATTCGGTTGATGCAAATTCTATCACATATACACGCAAGACCCAAAATATGAAAGTGAGGCTAAGTAGCCATGTGCAGGTCATAACGATTCCTTGTGCGAGTCTAGTAGAGTGCTGTGTGTCAGCTCTGCATTGTGGGAGCCTCCTTCTGATGGCGGGGAATGCCCACGGCCTGCCCCACCTTCCCTTGAGGGCCAACAGGTGCAACACAATTGCATCCAGAACAACCATTTTGGATGAGGAACCCGTGACCAATAGGCATCGTGCTAGCCACTACACCGCCACAGCCGCCTGCTTGGTTCAAGAGAAGGATTCACGATTTGATTCACGAAGTGTAAATGTAGTTCTGTGTGACACATCCATAGTTGCAAGGCTGTACTATGTCGTGCTCAACCTGAGGCTAGCTGTGATAAATGCACAAAGAACCACATTTGATTAAATTCTGCTTGTGCTTTGCAAAGCTGGTGGACATTGTATTAACATTTTATGTTTGTTCTGATCTGCCTAAATATGAAGTTGGACATTGTATGAAAATTTGATGTCTGTTCTAATCTGTCTAAAGGTGAAGGCTGACACTGTATTAATATGTGATGTGTGTTCTAATCTGTCTAAAGGTGAAGGCGGACATTGTATTAATATGTGATGTGTGTTCTAATCTGTCTAAAGGTGAAGGCGGACATTGTATTAATATGTGATGTGTGTTCTGATCTGTCTAAAGGTGAAGATGGACATTGTAATAACATTTTATGTCTGTTCTGATCTGTCTCTAAAGGTGAAGGTGCTCTACGTTCGAAATTTGACCTCAGATGTAACAGAAGACCAGTTGAAGGAGAAATTTGGTGAACACGGAAAAGTTGAGAGGGTGAAAAAAATTAAAGATTATGGATTTGTTCACTTTGAGGAGCGTAATGATGCTGTAAAAGCCATGGAAGCTCTAAATGGCACAAAGATCGGCGGTTTGGAAATTGATGTATCACTGGCGAAACCTCCATCAGAAAACAAGAAAAAAGAGCTGCGCAAGCGGGAACAAGACCGCCATGTGATGAGAGGTCATTACTATGCCTACGATGATTACTGGCTGCCTCCAATGAGAGGTGGTCCACCAAGTGTGGGAGTCCCTATGAGACGCTTGCCATATCCAGGTATAGACTTTTATGTTATTTGTAAACCATGTTTTATGTAGTCCTGTGCAGAACCTTTTCTTCATCATCATCATCATCATGAAGCAGGATCTTTGCAGAATGCCACTTTAATGGCTCAGTGATTTCACCACTCCCTGTGTCCTGTCCTTCTCTGATCTGGTGAATGTCAACAAATCTGGATGTGTTTCTCAAGGTATATTCGCCAAGTGAGGCTTACCCCTCATGCTTTGTCACTTCAGAATTTCTCTTTCTTTTTGCGTTTGCTCACTTTGAACTCAAGCATAGTCCATACACAACAACTTCTAGTAGTGCTGGACTTACATTTGATTGTGGATTATCATTCCCTGTTAGCTTTATGCTAAACCCAAGAAGACTCCTTCACCTACACTGAGCTGGAGTGATAAGTTGTCCTTGGTAAGAACTCTGAGGTCTGAGCACACAAAATTGTGTCAGGCATGCAGTGGTGATAGTCCATGTTGATCATTTGACATCTTTAATAATCCACTTTTATGCAAGAGTGTAATTGTAGAATGTGTTGTTTCTGCTTTTAGTTCTATATTTATATGTATTTTACCAGCAAATAGGCATTTACCTTATTACAGTAAGGTTTAAACATCATGGTGGCATGAAGTTCCATACGTTATATTACACTTTTGGGGCCCACTTTCTATACTCAAGGGCAGACACACGTTGCAAAATGTACAAGGGTTAAGTAGGTAAGGAACCTACAACTGGTCTAGCAAACCGGTAGGGAATTTACTTGATCCTAAAACTTTGCTCAAGATTCACGGAAGAAAGGTGCTAGTCAAGGCGCAGGAACTCCAATTAGCCCTCCCCATGGCATAAGTGGAAGACAACAACAACACGTTGCAAACTGGCGTAGAAATGTTCTGAAAGCACCCATTAGTTGATATCACAGTGGTATAGTGATTAGTGCACTCACCTGCTGTGACAGTGATCTACATTCACTCCCCAGAAGAGACATGATTATTTTGTCCGATTACAGCTCTAGAGTCGACCCAGGGAGATAGCAATGGGTATCACTTGAAAGCATTTCTGGACAGTAAAGGGAATTGGCCACCCCACCCCCAACATTAGTGTCTACTTTAGGACTGTCTCTGAAGTTTACTTGAATGATCATTATTTTATTTGTCTTTGTTTTATCCTGCAGAGCCCTTCTATGACAGCTACTATGGCTATGACGAATTTGACTACTATGCTTACCCACCCGTACCCCCAGTGAGAGGTGCCCGTGGCAGAGGCGGCATGCCCCCTGTAAGTATATATGTTAGAACTGAACCAAGCGGGGCTCTTATGCAAATGTGACAGTGACATCGGTCGACCAAGGGTGGGGGGGTTGATGTTGGAGGGAGGGTGCCGCGTTCAGCTATGTCATGTGTGAATTGGACATGGCATCATTAGACATGCTGTCACAATTGGACATGGCATCATTAGACATGCTGTCACAATTGGACATGGCATCATTAAACATGCTGTCACAATTGGACATGGCATCATTAGACATGCTGTCACAATTGCATCACTAGGCATCATTAGACATTCTGTCACAATTGCATCACTAACATTTGGTAGGCATTAGAAGTGTGCTGTAGTTTGATTTTAACTTGTAGATGCGTGTGGCGGTTGATGACAGAACAATTTTATGAACCACTGCAGAAGAACAATTCATTTATGTGTTACAGAGGCCCTTGAGGGAAGAACAATTTGGGTTCTGCAAAAACAGCGGCACCAGAGAAGCTATAATCTGTTCAAGGATGTTAACAGAAAAATATATATGTTTTATAGACTACAAGAAAGATTTTGATAGAGCACAGCATGAAAAACTAATTACATGCTAACAAGATATAGGAGTAGACGGGAAAGACATCTGACTTATTAGTAACATGCACTGGGAACAAGTGGCGTCTATTAGATGCGGAAATAATTAGTCGTCGCCTATAGAGATAAAAAGAGGAGTACGGCAGGGATGTGTGTTGTCCTCAACCTATTCAACCTATACACAGAAAGAATTTTTAAACAAGTTGAACTGCCTAGACTCAACATCAATGGGAGAATCATAAATAATCTTAGGTATGCTGACGAAACCGTGTTACTAGCCGAAAGCGAGCAAGAGTTACAAAACCTAGTGGAACAAGTAAACATGCATAGTGCAGAATGTGGCTTAGATATTAACATCCAAAAAAAAAATGAAAAAAT
>JACEFZ010007814.1:0-45000 GCA_014155875.1 Cepaea nemoralis
AATTTTTTGGGAGATCGGAGCATCCATCACATTAGAATGAGGAGGAGAGAAGGGGGAGGGGCGGAAAGGCAGAAAACAAAAAATGGGGAGCAGGGGTAGGAAGAGGGGGCGGAGGAGCACACAGGGAAAAAAGGGAAGAAAGGACAGGGGAAGAAGCATTGTAAGAAGCACCATCAGAGGAAATAAACAAGAAAGCACAGGAGTAGAACAGGAAAGCAGTTGTAGCAGAAACACCAGCAGCAGGCAAAATAAACTAGGAAAAAAACAAAAAAGCGAAGAAGGCGCGGGAGAAGCACGGGCATACGACAGGAGTAGTATTGCACAACAAGGGAGGGTACAAGTAAAGGAATAGCTGTATCGGAATATCAACAACAGAAACAGGCGGGGAGCGAAAGATAGCAGGAAGAAAGGGAAAAAGGGGGAGCAGAAGGAAGCAGGACAGTAAAAAAGCTTCATTTATCAATCTGCAAGAATAATTACACCTTAAAACCGCATCACTTGGACTCCAAAAATCTTAACCTTTGACCAAACATAAAATTAACGAAAATAACAATTTTATTGAAATCAGGAGAGTAAATTAACAAAACGACAAAGAAACCACACAAAGGGAATATTAAATCATAATAATAATTATAGGGTTATTTTTAATGACTGTGTAGTGTTTAAAATATTCCCGGGTCCAATTTTTTGTATTCACCCTCTGTAAAGTTCATGAAACATAACATTTTAAATTTAAAACATTTGGCCCGGGCAATATTTTCAAACACTGCACAGTCATTAAAAATACCCGTAATAAAATGTTGAATGTCCTAGGTAGGATGTTTCAATCAACACATGTGTATTTTTATAGGCCATTTTAGGTCAGTAATTTGCCATGGCTTTCTGAACGAGAAATCATCCTGTAAATCCAACTGACTGGTATAGGGGAATGCACTCGCTTCCCCGCCATCGGGGGGATCGGGGAGTTTATGAACGAGCGGTTGAATATTTAGGCCACGCTGATCTATAATAATTATAATGATCATAATAATAAATGAATAAAAGTAGACAATTTAACCTAACAGAAATATGGGAAAGGCAAAGAAAGCGATTGTTTAAATGACAATAAACAACAGCTAAATTAAATGGTGTGCTACTTTCGTGGTCATATTTGTTGTCAGTAAAGTGACTTTGTTGTGTGCTTGTTGGCTCCAAAGTATTCGTGCCATGCATGGCGATGTTTGTTCACCACTGGCTTCCGTTATTCCATGTCACTGTTGCCTTTCCTTATTTATATAACGTGGAAGGCGATTGGTTTGTCAGGGACTGCAGTCTGTTTCACTATTCACATGGGACAGCGAGAAGCATTTTCTGTAATGTGTTCTGTAATATTCACCGGCACAGAAACGGAGCATTATGGGATGGCCGTTTGCCTTTGCGTGAAGTTTCAGCCGCGCGTTCACGACTAACTATCAGCACCACTGGTTCGGAAACTTGATGGAGAACTGATAGATAAAGAACCCATTGCCGTTGGGGGAAATGGATGTAGTCCTACTGCTTGCTTCTTATAGAAAAGCTGACTTTGAGTGATCTCATACTGAAGTTATCGCCGTGTGTGATATAGTACATGATCCAATGATGTACCCACACAATAACGTGGTACAATTCCTTGTCCTGCTTGCTGTACCTATTATTCCCCAGGTAAGAAGAGACACTCCTCTACTACCCAGATTTCATGCGCTCTTGAATCTACCCAGCCTCGTCCATTAAATAAGCAATTTCTCAGAGAAGAACACAATCATCGAGAAATAAAATTGGTGACAACACCTGGTGTAATAACCTAGTTAAACACATACGAAGTCATATGAATTCACACATGTTGTTGTAGTTAAGAGAAAAAAAGCCTTATAAGCAATGACGAAGTTGACAATAACGATGACTGAAGATTATGGTTGTGATATAATTTGTGTGGCAATGGAATACAATCGTTGCATGTCCTGGATTTGAGCTACAGTGTTACGCCGCCGGAAACGACACTGCCAGAATGTCGTCAAGGTCATTTCAAGTAGTGGTTGCTACTGACACACATAATACGGCTCCCATGATGTCTTTTACCGCAATAGTGAAATAGGCGCCGCTGTTCAAAAATAGGGCACAGGGTCACAACACTTGTACTTCAGGTAGCTTCGCCACTGCTTTGTGTGTTACGCAACAAATCACGTGTGACTGGCAATTATTCATGTTTCATCATCATCTTGTGCCATGCCAGCTGGCGTTTATGTCTCTCCACAGATCTCGTTCTTTGCTGTTCTGGATTAACTCTGCTGCTGATACTAATCCATGCCACCGTCACAATCCATCCAATATCATTTCTCTTGGTCTGCCTCTATTCCCCTCGATCTTTCCAGTTGTCACGGTGTTCTCCAATGCCTCTTTTCTCATAACAGGACCAAAGAAAGCCGTTTGTCTCTTTCTTATTGTTGTATATAATGTTCTAGTATCATTAACCTCTTCAGTCATGTTTACTCATTTTATTTCGTTCGTTCGCTGGGCACTCGAGCGTCGTTCCACTCACATATTGCTTCTACTGCTAGTGGTTGCTACTGCTAGTGGTTGCTACTGCTAGTGGTTGCTACTGCTAGTGGTTGCTACTGCTAGTGGTTGCTACTGCTAGTGGTTGCTACTGCTAGTGGTTGCTACTGCTAGTGGTTGCTACTGCTACTGGTTGCTACTGCTAGTGGTTGCTACTGCTAGTGGTTGCTACTGCTAGTGGTTGCTACTGCTAGTGGTTGCTACTGCTAGTGGTTGCTACTGCTACTGGTTGCTACTGCTACTGGTTGCTACTGCTACTGGTTGCTACTGCTAGTGGTTGCTACTGCTAGTGGTTGCTACTGCTAGTGGTTGCTACTGCTAGTGGTTGCTACTGCTAGTGGTTGCTACTGCTACTGGTTGCTACTGCTAGTGGTTGCTACTGCTAGTGGTTGCTACTGCTAGTGGTTGCTACTGCTAGTGGTTGCTACTGCTAGTGGTTGCTACTGCTAGGTAGTACACTGGACTGATGTTTCCGTGTGGGTTAGCTTTCTATATTACCAATGCCCCTTACCATCAGGAGAACCTATTGAAAGTGACATGAGTAGTTGAAAATTTTTCATGTTTACCCATCAAAGTGACACAAACGACAGCCATTTTTAAAAAATATATTTACCCATCAAAGTGGCTGGGTAATTTTTAATGTTTACCCATTAAAGTTTTCTGTGTGGTGGGCAATATTCGTTAAAATTACGACACTTGTATGTTGTCGGTGGACCGACGAAACAACCAATGGGAAAGCCTACAAGACATGGACGGACAAAAAAACCAATGAGAAAGTCCTATAAGCCATAGACGGACGAAAAATACCAATTAGAAAGTCAACATTTAAGTCCAACTGACCACTGTGTGAAATAAAACCAGTACGACGCCGCCAGCGCACAGAAAGTTTAACCGCGAGCGGCTTAAACCTTTCGACTTCGCACTGATTCTCCAGCTTTGACTAATTCTAAATACAGGGATACTTCGTAAATTCCACCTACAATGTTATCAATACAAGAACATCGGCCCTTCACATGTCCACAAACTGCACCAATACATGACAAAGAACGCTACATTGTAATTTATAATAATAATAATAATAATAATAATAATAATAATAATAATAATAATAATAATAATAATAATTCATAAACCGCTAACACAAGGCGTACACATATATGGTCACCAACGCCAAAAATCATGGACCATAACTAGTAGAAGATGATCTAGCTAATTGCTGGCTCTCTTTCCCCCCATCTGGTTCCTCCTAATCTGTTTATTCCTCATCTATCCCCTCCCCCCCCCCCCCCCCACAAAAAAAAATCTGTTTCTCCCTCACCTGCTTCCCTACATTTGTGTTTCCCCACATTTGTCCCCTCACCCCATCTGTTTCCGCCTCATCTGTTTCCCCACATTTGTTCCCCCCCCCCCTTTTCCCATCTGTTTCCTCCTCATCTGTTTCCCTCCTATCTGTCTCCTCCTTATCCTTTTACTCCTCATCTGTTTCTCTCTCCCCCCCCCCCCCTTTTCCAATATGTTTACCCCCATCTGTTTCCCTCCATCTTTACCGTGGGGAAGGAGTCTCCGCGGCCAAGTGATTACGCCACCTGCCACATTCTCCGAAGTTTGTGAGTTCGATTCCGGCCTACGTCGTTCGGTTCACGAGTTTTCTCGTAGACTCCTGGAGGTCACCACCGAGTTCGTGCTTTGTGTGGCGCTGTCGCCAGGCCCCGCTGCGGAAAGAGACCGAGCCATGTGGGATAAAACCCGGTGCAGTGAAGTCGATCCTCTTGACTTTTAACATGTGTATACCATAGGGAAAATGTTAATCGAAAATGACTATGTGCACCTGTATGTTTTCGGCTGCATGATCGGTATCTACTACTGCATTTCCTATTGGATGCTTCTGTTCCTCAAGCAGTAAGTGGTTATAAATACAAATACACGTATTTGTTCATTCTGCCTACATTGTATTTAATACAATGAAATCCTCCCCCTCCAATCTGCACAAACTCCACCAATACATAAAAAGAGACCTTACATGTTAAATGAAGAAGCCGTTGTAAAGTGAACAAGAACACTAATGAACTTTATATCCTCAGCGTAACATTAAACATAGAGCAATATTTCACTGGGAAATCACTAGGAAAGATTTCACTAGCCGCGAAAACATAGCCGTACTGTAATCAAAATACTCTTCAGTTCATCTAAACAGGTCAGTTAGGGTTTTCAATTCTCGTCATACAGCAGCTGAATACAAGGCGAACACTATCTAAAATGACACACACAGTTTATCATCACCATAATGTGGTAGAGCTACCGTATGACAGTAGACGGTACCACCTGCTCTCTGTTAGTACTGAATATTGGGCGACGCTCATCAAACCCGACACCCCACATTGTGCCAATGGCTTCGAGCGGAGGAGCGTAGTTGAGAGGATAGAAGCCTTATCCTGGTGCAAGGAAATGCAATCTTATCCTGGTGCAAGGAAATGCAACCTAACGACTAAATATCGTGATAGAGTAGAGTATTCCCTAAGCCTTTGTCGGCAACTAGTCTAGATTCGACGCTCCGATAGACAGACAGATCATTGCTTTGCTGACCTGTCAGCTTCTGCAACTTGTCTTGCTCCTCGTGTATTTGTGTTACCTTTCCTCGGAGTAAACTAGGCAGGCCAAGAGACGGCTCATGCTGCATTGACAACACATGGTCTCTATAGTTCAGCCCAGGCTTTGTGCTATGAAGAGGTTAGTATGCCTTTTTGTTCAAAGCACAAAGTAACAAATTATCGTCTGCCAAGACGGCAAGGTACCAGTAATGTGGTCACCTCGAAGACTAGTGTTGAAATCGTTGGATCACACCACTTCATTGTCCCCCTACTCTCATCTTATCTCTTTCAAAGTCTGAATCTTTTAGTGAGTTGGTCCGAAATTTGATGACTTCCATCTGAATGAAGCAAAATTAGTAGTTAGAATGGAAAAGAGTAACATACCACTTGTATCAGTAGGCTCGAAAGTCGACACAGAATTGGCAGTTAGATGATGAGTTAGTCATTTAGGAGATCGGAGCATCCATGCACATGTGAGAATGAGGAGGAGAGAAGGGGGAGGGGCAGGAGAGGCAGCAACAGAAAATGGAGGAGCAGCGGTAGGAAGAGGAGGGCAGGAGGAGGAGCAGCAGCAGGGGAAGAAGCGGAAGCAAGAGGACATGGGAAGAAGCTATTGTAGCAGAAGCACCATCAGAGGAAATAAACAAGAGAAGCAGCAGGAGTAGAAACAGGAGAAGCAGTTGTAGCAGAAACAGCAGCAGCAGCAGGCAAAATAAACTAGGAGAAGAAACAGAAAAGCGAAGAAGGCGCGGGAGAAGCAGCTGCAGTAACGACAGGAGTAGTAGTTGCAGCAACAAGAGGAGTACAAGTGAAGGAATAGCTGTATCAGGAATATCAACAACAGTAACAGGCGGGGGAGCAGTAAGAGTAGCAGGAAGAAGAAGGAGAAGGAGGAGCAGAAGGAAGCATGGACAGTAAACAAGCTTCATTTATCAATCCTGCAAGAATAATTACACCTTAAAACCGCATCACTTCGACTCCAATAATCTTCAACCATATGACCAAACATAAAATTAACGAAAATAACAATTTTAGTTGAAATCAGGAGAGTAAATTAACAAAACGACAAAGAAACCACACGTAAGGAATAGTTAATCATAATAATAATATAGGGTGTATTTTTAATGACTGTGTAGTGTTTGAAAATATTGCCGGTCCAAGTTTTGTATTCACCCTCTGTAAAGTTCATGCAACATAACAGTTAAATATAACACTTGGACCGGCAATATTTTCAAACACTGCACAGTCATTAAAAATACCCCGTAATAAAATGTTGAATGTCCTAGGTAGGATGTTTCAGTCAACCACATGTGTATTTTATAGGCCATTTTAGGTTCAGTAATTTGCCATGGCTTTCTGAACGAGAAATCATCCTGTAAATCCAACTGACTGGTATAGGGAATGCACTCGCTTCCCCGCCATCGGGGGGATCGGGGAGTTTATGAACGAGCGGTTGAATATTTAGGCCACGCTGATCTATAATAATTATAATGATCATAATAATAAATGAATAAAAGTAGACAATTTAACTAACAGAAATATGGGAAGGCAAAGAAAGCGATTGTTTAAATGACAATAAACAACAGCTAAATTAAATGGTGTGCTACTTTCGTTGGTCATATTTGTTGTCAGTAAAGTGACTTTGTTGTGTGCTTGTTGGCTCCAAAGTATTCGTGCCATGCATGGCGATGTTTGTTCACCACTGGCTTCCGTTATTCCATTGTCACTGTTGCCTTTCCTTATTTATATAACGTGGAAGGCGATTGGTTTGTCGGGGACTGCAGTCTGTTTCACTATTCACATGGGACAGCGAGAAGCATTTTCTGTAATGTGTTCTGTAATATTCACCGGCACAGAAACGGAGCATTATGGGATGGCCGTTTGCCTTTGCGTGAAGTTTCAGCCGCGCGTTCACGACTAACTATCAGCACCACTGGTTCGGAAACTTGATGGAGAACTGATAGATAAAGAACCCATTGCCGTTGGGGGAATGGATGTAGTCCTACTGCTTGCTTCTTATAGAAAAGCTGACTTTGAGTGACCTCATACTGAAGTTATCGCCAGTGTGTGATATAGTACTATGATCCAATGATGTACCCACACAATAACATGGTACAATTCCTTGTCCTGCTTGCTGTGCCTATTATTCCCCAGGTAAGAAGAGACACTCCTCTACTACCCAGATTTCATGCGCGCTTGAATCTACCCAGCCTCGTCCATTAAATAAGAAATTTCTCAGAGAAGAACACAATCATCGAGAAATAAAATTGGCGACATCACCTGGTGTAATAACCTAGTTAAACACATACGAAGTCATATGAATTCACACATGTTGTTGTAGTTAAGAAAAAAAAAAAAAGCCTTATAAGCAATGACGAAGTTGACAATAACGATGACTGAAGATTATGGTTGTGATATAATTTGTGTGGCAATGGAATATAATCGTTGCATGTCCTGGATTTGAGCTACAGGGTTAGGTCGCCGGAAACGACACTGCCAGAATGTCGTCAAGGTCATTTTCCGGGCTAATGGTATAGCTCCCAGACGTGGTCGTGTTGTCGTCGTCGTCCTGGATTCCGGGACTTGCTCCCGTAGGAAATCCGATGGGGTGTAGTTGATCCGTGGCAACCAGGTGGCGCCAGGTACATGGTACCGGGTTGGGCGTTCATCTTCTGGCATAGGTCCCACGTTTTTAAGTTCTGTGTCGTGAGGTCTGTCTGGAATGTGACTTTCTTACTGCCTACACAGGACTCCCCGCGATCGGGAATATTCTGAGGGTACTGGCCCGGCCCTGATACAGGACTAGAATGTTGTTGTTGCTGGTGGTAATGTTGCTGCTGTTTACCACCCGGTGAAAGATACGACGTCTGATTATGACAATTCTGTGCGTCGTAAGACAGGTTGCTCTTTTTGTTCAGCCAGCGCCTGTCATGTCTGTCACTGGTAATGAGAGTATGGGCGTCTCGTGCTGAAGCTGGCAGTCTCTCCTGAAGTCCATTGACATCTGGAAAAGTCCTGGGAGAAAAGGTTTCAAATGCTATGCTGTCCTTGTCCCTGGAGTCCGGGTGGTCAGACTGGACAAAGCGAGAATCTTTCAATCCGGAGCCAATGGATCTGAAGATGATACGAGATGTGTCCTCTGAGGAAATATAAGAAGATAATATCTTTAATATTCATCTTCATGAGAACTGTAAAAACATAAAACATAAAACATGTGTCCGAAGCAAGAACATGCTGTGGGTTTGTGATACAATTGGGCTTACACATTTTGTAGGTCTGAATGCACGAGGGAATAGATGGCCAGGCTCTCCCTCACTCAGCCAGACGACGAACGCAGGCGTTACACCGCGGTCGTGACGTAATCACCGTAACACCTTAACAACGACGTTTACACATCCGCTAAGGGAATTGAAAGGTGGACATTCATTCTTCTTCTTTAATCATCTAGCCGTCATTGGAGGTCGAGACTTCAGGTCCTCTTGTGTCCCCTGAGTAATAGGAAAATAACATCTGTGATATTTATTTATGTTCCCTCGATTTGAACTCAAGCGTTGTCCATACACGTGCTACTTCTTCTAGGGAACTGAACCGAATTGTGTGTAGGGATTAGCTTTCCCTATTACCGGTGTCCCTCGCCATCAACCAAACCCACTCCGAGTTCAGAGGTACTTGTAATTTAGGTTCCCAAGTCAAGGACGAAAAGTTAACATTTTAGTCCACCTTCCCGGTATAGGGACTGAACCTGTTATCTCGACATCAGCACACCGGATGTTTAAGGACGAGCGATCTTATCCATTCAGCCATGTGGACCTCCATCCGTGATATGAATCTGCATGAGAATGTTGGTTACATAAGACCATTATCATCGCACACCGGACAGATCTACATATCCGACTGATGGCTCCAGTTCTGTGTTGGTTTAATAAAATGTCTGGTGCTCTTGACAAAATGTCTGGCGGCGTCCCGCTTCAGTTCCTTCTCCTTGACCCTAGAGGCAGATTCCCAAGTGTACTTAAACTCAACTGTTCGTCCAGCTTTCTTATGACTTTGTTGATGTCTTTCCCATTTCTTGTCCCACCTCGATCATCGCCATGTCCGTCAACTGGTTGGTTCGCTAGTTGCCTTTTACGCTTGAGTGCACCGGTAAATAACCGGTTTTTTTTTTTTTGCATATCCTATTTACAGGACATCGCTGTCAACCTCAGCATTTTACTGCTGTTGTTGATGTCTTGGCAAGTTTACGTTCAGTAGTTTGCCAATGCTTTCTGAACGACCGGCTCTCATTCCAGCACATTAAAACCCAGCGCAACAAGGTCTGCTCTCAAATCGGTCCCAGCTATTTCGAACGCAGTTAAGCGGAATTATAAACCGTGTCCGTAACGCCTTTGCCACGGAGGACGGCAAAAGTTAGATTGCATAATTGTAATGTGCTCGGTGTGTCGAGCCACGCATGTCTTCGGAAGGATATCAGGACCCACTTGAGCATGTTAATGGGTCGCTCAATATGGATGCGTGTAACTATTATTGCGCGCTGTGCCAGTTCAGGGCATTAGTTACAGCCATTGTTTCCATCTTGTTGGCTGCTTGTTGTCACAACAAAATCCCCAACGTGCTTCCTTGACAGTTGTGCAACTCGAGCTAGCTAAGAATGCCCATGCACCCCTCTCACCCATGACAACATAACCTCTTACATTTCTTCTTTCTCTCTCTCTTCTTCTCTCTCTCTCTCTCTCTCTCTCTCTCTCTCTCTCTCTCTCTCTCTCTCTCTCTCTCTCTCTACCCCCCCCTCCCCCATCCTTTCCATCCCATTTAAACACATCACCTTTTGCGCGTGCTCTAATAAGCAGGAAAATTACAACATCGTTGATATTCATGTGCATGAGAATTGTAAGATGTGAATTTCTCCTTCTATATCTTCTAAGGGTGTCTAGTTGGCCGTATGTCACACCACACTTGTTCCTTCAGCAAAGTTATGTCGTCATTTGAGTGCGGTAGATTCGAATCCCGCGATTGCGAGGGTACAAGCCTTACTCTCGTGCGAGAAAATGCAACCTAAATATTAAATGTCACGGCAGGGTAGACCAGGCTCTAATCTTTGGTCGGCAACTGGTCTAGGCGTGCAGTTAGAGTATTGCTTTGCTGATCCGCCAGTTACTGCAGCTTGTCTTGTTCCAGACGTATTGGTGTTACCTTTCCTCTGGAGTAAACTAGGCAGGCGGCGAGATGGATCATAATGCATGGGCAATACAAAGTCTCTAAATCAAGCCCAAGCGTTGTATGATGGAGAGGTATAATTCAAATTCACAAACTATCGCCCATCAAGGCAGCCAGGTGCCAGTCAGTCAATATATTTATATTTCATTTAACCAATTTATACTTATCATTTTCTAACTTTGTATTTTGAATAAGAGTTATGATATTCCACATGTGACATTTAACTGATTAAGCCTCCTGTGAAGATAAATCGTCTTATTCGAACTACCCGTAGCTGCCACGAGCTGATAAATCTAACTATAGTTAAAATACCAATACAATATTTCCCTATGCAATCCTCTGTAATTTGATATATAATACAATATGTCTGCTATAATATTAGCAACTTTTAAGTCATAACTGTCATATACCACTACTTCCAATTGTCCACCATTCATTTGCGTTTGGTCCAAACCTACATTCTGTTTGGCACTGAATCTGTTCAGATATTTAAAAAAAAAAAAAGAAGATTAATTTGCCTACAGTGGCATGGTTGGTATAGGGGGGGGGGGGGGGGGGGGGGGGGGGGAGAAGTGTTTGACATCTCGTACCCGTCGATGACCATGCCACCTAGGTTTGAGGTATTGTATAGAGACAGTTGCTCCACCACCGTCGATGACCATGCCACCTAGGTTTGAGGTATTGTATAGAGACAGTTGCTCCACCACCGTCGATGACCATGCCACAGAGTTTGAGGTATTGTATACAGACAGTTGCCCCACCACCAATTAACGCGCCTTCTCTCAATCACCACCGCCTGTTTTGCTCAACGGCTACTCATTCACCATATTCGCAGCCCTATCTAGAGACCCCTCCACCAGCCGCCACCCGGTGAATGCGCATAGTAGAATGTTATAATATACGTTCACAAGCTATAATTTGTGTGATCAGGCAATGCCAATAGAAGCTCGTGTGATCATTGTGATAAAAGGAAAGTTTGGGGGGAAAAAATAGTCACAGAAGAAGAAAGTGCTAAATGCTCTGACGTAGTTTACCTGTTTGAAAATGCCAAGAGAATTAAACATAGAAGTTTATCAAGTGATATAATTACCCTCGGTTAGCAGATGATGATGATGATGATGACCATAGTAATAATGAGATAATAAGAATAACACCACCAGGTTATCTCATTCCAGCCTGTCGCAACGTTTCATCCTGTTTCAATGAATCCTTGAATTTACTCTGATTTCTCAAGGACGCCTTGAAATTAGTGTCTTGGTCTTCAACCGCCCTTGAAATCATGACCATGTCTCAAGGCATTGTTGAAACCATTAGTACGTGTCAGCGAATAATTGATACCACTGCCGTAGGTTCAGAAAACTCTTAACAATACGTAATGTCTTCTTCTTCGTCATCATCTTCCTCCTCTTCGTCTTCATCCACCTACTTCTCTTCGTCCGCACTTTCCTCATCCTCTTCGTCCTCGCCTTTCACCTCTTCCTCTTCGTCTTGCTTTTTCCTCCTACTCCTCCTCTTCGTACTCCTCCTCCTCTTCGCCTTCCTCCTCTTCGTCTTCTTTTTCTCCCTCATTGACTTCGTCTTCTTCCCTCTCATTGATTTTGTCTTATTCTTCTTGCTCTTCCTCTTCTTCTTTTCTTTCTTCTTTTCTTCCTTCTTTTTCTCCATCCTCTTCTTTCTCATCTTAGATCGTTCAAGAATTTTTTAATTTTATTTTGGACGACTTTCAACATTTATTTAAATTGTGAACGTAATTGGGTTATGTCCGTTTGCATCAGAGCTGCGATATTTGAGCCTTTCGGCCGACACAACCGACTACCGCAGGCGTTTATTGACCGGGTTAGCCTTCCCAAGTGTGTCTCAGGACGCCCAATATTCTCAAGGTAGTGATGTCATCACTGTTCGTCCATCTACAGGTGGTTTCTCTAGAACAACCGCATGCATGGCAGTTGGCTTGCCTAGTACTGCGGTTCATGAACCGCATTCGTAAGCCTTTGGCCTCAAGGGAAGGCAAGAGCAGAGCATGGGTGCCTGTCATCGATGTCACCACACCACAGCACATATGTCTCACAAAATATGTATAACGCCGAACATGTTAATTACTGTGATATATTTTCACAAAACGTAACATCGCATTAAATAAATCCAGGACGACAAAATCGGAGTTCACCGAAACAGAATTGGTTTGTTCCACAATTGTACGATCCAAGATTTAATATACCCGTTGTCAATGAAAAACGTTCACTGGGAAAGGACCGTATAAATAGCAGCGTGCAGAGAGACATGGCCTGTTTGTTCATCAGTCAGCATGAGACATAAGAACTGAAGCAGCGGAAGGAGTGAGAGAGTTTCAAAATTCACTAGAAAAGAAAATCCTCAGCCTACGAAATCGCTGTGAGAAATTGCATCTCATTCAGATCATGAAACATGTCGACATGTTGAGGTCATTCTGATAAATAAGGTAAACACCACATTTAATTCAGTTAAATTTTAGTTATCGGCGATCGGCGTTGCCGGTGGTGGGTTGTGCTCATATTTAAATTTCAATCCCGAACAACCAAATAATCAATTTTATCATTGCTCACTTGATTTAGGAGGCATGGTGTTCCTTGCCAGTGAGAAGTCCTATCGTTCGGGTCCACATCGATTGACGGACGTCAGTCGCGGCGATTGGGCAATCTTGAGCATAGCCTACGATGGGTAGCGTTGTGGTATTCCGGTGTGATAATTTGGCGTGTCCAGTGTGTGCTGCGTGGTTACACACCCGCTTCACACGCGTGATCCGGGGCTTGTTTCCGGATCCGGTCAGGGATATGCACTACTGACGAGCTCAAACGAGGGCGAAACTCGAGTATAGTGCTTCCATGACGTGGATAGGCCTTAGGTTCGTGTCGGAGTGCGATCGGCGTTGCCGGTGGTGGGTTGTGCTCAATATTTAAATTTCAAATCCCGAAACAACCAAATAATCAAATTTTAGTTAGTTGTGAGCCTATTTTCCCAGAAGAGAGTTGGTAAATAGACTCGGTTGAACACGTGTGGTGAACTAAGAAGTTAATTTAATTGTTATAGTTTATAGATAAACTATTAATTAAAAATACCCATAGTGAATGTTATTTTCTCCCAAAAGTAAACACCTGACTTAATGTATAAAAAGCATTAATCCAAGTTGTACATTTAATTCTTAAGCAACTCAATCTACAATGATTGGAATGGTGAGTTCTTAAAGAATTTAATCTAGTACAAACTAAATAATATTATACTCATTTATCATAGTCATAAGATAAACTGTACATTAGGAGGAAAATACAGTGTATTTTCTCCCAGCTAAACAACTTAGTTAATGTATAAAACATTAGACACATGTTATACATTTTATTTCTTAAGCATGAAACTGAATCTACAATGAATTAGAGTGGCTTAAGGAAATTCAGAATTCTTAGTACAGTGGTAAGGACATAATGTTTATAGCCCACTGGTAAGATTAAAAACTAGTTTACATGTGCCAGCACTAATAGAGAATTTAGTGGAATGTGTATAGTCAAGTAGATGGAGCACATAAGTCAGTAGATTTAATTGTGACATGAGCACATGGACAACCAAATAGTTTTCTTATAATTCATGAACCCATGAGAACCGGATTCTACAGGTATCATAATTTGTGTGATGGTACAGAACACATTGGGTAAGGCAAATATATAGACATGGCTGTTAACCATGGGCAATAATAATATTTGTGCCTCATAATAGTGCGTAACCAACCGCCATGCAAGAAGTATTTTAATTCATAATGCCTGAATGTGAATTGGATATATCACCTAAATTGTATGTAGTTTATGAGAACATGTGATAACTCCTGGATTTCCTGTTGCTAAATCCTGGGGGAATTGCCTAAGTGTGTCTTATGATCACTGGGTCATTGCTGATAGCATGTCTGTGAGGATTCATATGTGATTTCATCATTGTTAAACAGATGTGAATGTATCATTTGATAAAACACACCAGCATGCATGACTACAAGTTAAGTTGAAGGATGAGATTCCCTTGTAATGTCATTCTTGGTGAATCTGTGAATGTATTCTGTGTAAAGCACCTACATATGCATGACTGTCATCCATACAGATATGATTGTGTCTGATGAATAGGTGAGATCTCATTGTGATGCCATATGGTGTAAACATATTATGTTGTCATTTGGAAATCACATAAGTACCCACCTTACATGACAGTATGAAGGATGTGTGATGAATGATTCCTATATGATTCCCCCTACCAATATGAATGTGTCTATGGACTGAGTGAAATTATCATACATACATATGAATGATGTCAAGAGAGAGTGAAGTGACCTCACATGCACAGAGGGATATGTTGACTGATGCATGAGGAAATTGAGTGAGTGAGTGAAGTTACATGCTGAGAGAGAGGGAGTATAAGCCAACAGTCAATCTCATGATAGCCGGCAACTTTGATGTGGAATGCCATGCCTATCACCAGAGAAATGCTTCGGGGTAACCCATAAACTAAAAAAAAATAATTTAGTACACTCCGGCGCATAACACCACTCTGTATGAAATATCATTCTTATTCCTATCATCTAGTTTTGTGCGCTAAGCACGACGCAAACCATATCATACATTACGCATAGCACCAGCATCTGTGTTTGTAATTTAAGCAAAATCCCACTTTGTAGTTCATGTTAACACATATGGTCTTGTAGTGAAATACTGAAGAGTTAATGATTCCCAGATGGACGACTGCATACACCGACTACCCAGGTAGGAGAAGGGTTAACAAAGGAGAGACAAGGCGCATGTGTTTATAGGTCAAGACACAGAAGGGGCCGGCTAACCGCGCAGGTAAAACGGTCGAGTGGAAAGATTGGTTTGGGACAAAGGCCAACAGTATTATGGGACAAGCATATTGCAGTATGGATGGTAAACGGTCCCGAGCTGTAATTTTCCACTAACAATGATAATGCAGTCTGGATGTGAGGTGTCCAGCAATGTCAAGGACTATGCGGCATAAATGACCGATATAAAGAGGGGCAAATGCTTTGTGTAAGTTTAGTGTGTGTTCCAAACTGACCTGAAGGAGATATGTTCTTGAGTGGGAATAGAAATACACGTCCCTAATGATGGAAAGAGGGGATAATAGTGTGTTATTCGCTAAGTGTTTTTTCGATTCCAGGAACATAGATGCCTAAATAAGGTATAAAGATATTAGATATAGTTTAGCATAGGAATATAGATGTGAATGAATAGCCTTTACCATTGCTTTCTATTAGTAGATAGTTTAGACTTTGGTGAATTCATATGTCTTATGCGGGTGTTCACTTCGGAAGCCTTGTCATTATGGCTGGAGAAGGACACTTGCATAAGTAGTAGAAAGAGGCGGACGCTTATCACTGGATTTGTTATACTTTTCCAGGTTCCACTCTCCTAGTGAAAGCAGAGAAGAGATGAAGAGGAATACCCTTGAACAAATAAAGTACTTACATGGAACCAAACAGAATATGAACATATTTACGATGAAGAAAGAAATAAGTTAAATAAAATACAGAACACTGTATGCTCAACCGAATATACCACTAAGGCCCTGAAAGGGAAGAGAGGTTAACCTGTGGCAAGCAGGGATACTTAAAACTACATACATCTTATATGTATAATGAAGAAAGAATAGACAAGTAAGAACAGTGCTATTACTAAAAGACTATAAGAAGAACTGTGACAATGTGGTGGTTTTTCGATGATGGATACTTACCGTCATGAAACAGATTCAGGTGCATTCATAAACTTACGGGACTTTTATTACGGTACCTTGACTCTGTGGTGAACAGTTTTTGTGTCAAACAATCTCGGATTTACCATTAGATGCAAGCATACGGATCATCCGGGTGAGCTCTGTCCTGTTTGATGTGCTGTCCTGTGATCTTGAAGAATGAAAGGGCGAGAAGCAACCACGCTGATAGACATTCAGAGTTCATAACTGGCAACCACACTAGAAGAACATACCAACTACATAGACAATATCCATACATACACCCGACATAGTTTTTATTAATAAATCGTTTATCTTATCGTTGAAAGGAACTGTTGTCGGAGTATGTGTTGAGGGAATAATAGAGAGAGTGAAAGAAATAGATATATGGAAGGGAAGACAGAAGAGAGGAGTGTAGACCAAAGTCAGTCAATAATCCCAACAGATAATCAGTTTAAAGATGTGCTTGTTGAGTCCAGTCTTCTCTCGGGAATTTAACAGGACATAATTGGTGGAGCGAGCGGGGTAACATATATTATACCCATATGACCTGAATGCATAACATGGCAGATGCATAAAGGGGTACTTGCATATTGGCACAGGCATAGCGGAGTACCTACATGTTGGGACATACTGATTGGAATAAATAGAAGTATATATTGATGACTTTTAATGGAAGGACGTCCATTGGATATATGGTGCCATTACATTTATGGTAGAAACATTTCATTAATGATGGTGACTTTGCAGTGAGAAAGTTCCAGACAGAGTGAATGTGGATAGGTGGTAAGACACATTACATACCTAGTCACACGGTCACACGTCTACATAAGTCTTTATCCTATATCTCCTCTTGTGGATGAGAGAGTGGTTGTGATGTACTGTGTGGGGTTGGAGATTTATAATATTTAAATGACATAGATAAATGATATAGGTTCTAGGTAGATTATCGGTTTATAGTGAGTACTTTTACGGCCTTGAGGTGTCTTGACTCAACGTGCTGACTTACCTGCTTTAACTATGGCCACTCCCAAACTAACTACAGCAGAACTTAGGGCAAACGGAGAGGAAATTGGGTTGGCGGGTTCAGACTTAACTGATTACAAACAAGAAAGAGAGCGAGAGATTCGTCAAGCGGAACGAGAAGAGCGAAAGACCGAGTTGGAAGTGAGAAGAATAGAGGTGGAGACCAAGAAACTGGAAATGGAACAAGAGGCCAAGAAAATAGAGGTGGAGACCAAGAAACTGGAAATGGAACAAGAGGCCAAGAAAATGGACCAGGAGACCAAGCGACTAGAAATGGAACAAGAGGCCAAGAAAATGGACCAGGAGACCAAGAAACTGGAAATGGAACATGAATACCGCTTGAAAGAGTTAGAACTCAAGACACAAACTAAGGGTGAAATAGATGCAGCAGAAGGAAGTTCATCTTCACCTGGGGCAATCTACATGAGTGGACAGGGTTACCATGCCATGAAGTTTCCCTTGGCGGTCTATGATGAAAGTAAAGAGAAGATATACCAGTTTTTGGATCGGTTCGAGGCTATGGCAGTCGCTATGGGACTAGATAGAACCAGATGGACTCTTAAAGTATCCCAGTCTTTACGTGGTTCGGGCTACGAGGTCTACACACGCCTACCACCAGGACAGGAAAATCAGTATGAGGAATTGAAAGCAGCTTTGATGAAACATTATGAAGTCACAGCACAAACGTATCGGAAGAAGTTTAGATCGTCTAGACGAGAGCCGGGAGAACTATTCGCCGCCTACAGTCTGAGGCTGAAATCCTATCTCCAGAAATGGATGGACTTGGCAGAATTCACGAGGGATTATGAGAGTCTCGAAGAGATGATGGTGGTAGACCAAATGCGAAAGCAAATGTCGAAACCTCTCAGAACCTTCTTAGGAGAACAAGGGGCGGAACGGATTGATGTTGTGAATAAGCTGGCGGAACGATTCGTGGAAGTACATGGTGAAACTGAGGAACTAAGTACACAAACCAAAGGTCAGGAGAAACCAGAGAAAAAGAAACCTAAAAACTGGGAAGGAGAAAAAGGGGAACCTTATATAAAGCACACAGAGGAGAGTTCAGAGAAGGTGAAGGTAGGAAACCAGAGCACCTCCAATTCTCAAGCGAAACGACAGTGGTCTGAAAAGTGGTGTTCATTTTGTAAGGCGGCCTCCCACAACACCAAAGACTGCAGATCGAAACCTAAAAGTTCTTACTTCGCAGCATGCAAAGTGATTCCTACATCGGTGATCACAGACAAGGCTGAGGTCGGCGAAGGAGAAAGGAACAAAAAGGACACAGGGAAACCTAGGAAAGGAACAGGGTGCACTCACTGCCAGCCGACAACACATAATGCTGTGGACTGCAGATGCAAGGCAAAACACGCCAATTGCATAACCAACCTCGAGGAATCAAAAGAGGAAGGCAAGGAAACGGTCAAGGAGATGAAAGACACTCAGGACCAAGAGAGACCACCTGTGGTTGAACTTATTGAAGTCAATGGCCAGCAGGTTGTTTGTCTCTACGATACCGGTTTGGATGGGGAAGCGGTGGTGGACGCCAGCTTGGTAAGCCCAGACCAATTTACAGGGGAGACCATAGAAATACAGCCGGCAATGAGGAGTGCTGTTACCATGACGCTGCCAATCGCCAAGGTGGAGATTAAATCCAGGTACGTCACGGGCATTATTCCAGCTGCTGTATTATCTGACTCCTTATTTCCAATGATCATTGGCACGAAATATGTCTTTTTGGGGATGCCCAAACAGCAAACCCACAAGGGAACAGTAGTCAGTGGATCTCAAGGGAAGGAAAAAGAGGCAGAGACACTATGCGACAACTCAGAGATAGGAGAATTGCATACTGCCCAGAGGAAGGATACTACGTTGCATCCTTGCTACAGGAAGCTGCAAAGAAGTGCTGAGCCACCAGAACGGGGACAGTACTTTCTGAAGAATCAACTACTCTATCGGAGAGCTGGGAGGGGAGATAACCTGCATGAGCAGTGGGTGGTTCCAGAGACCCACCGTCCTCATATTCTTCAGAGTGGACACATCATAGGCGAGAATCAACATATGGGTGTCAGAGAGACCTTGCAGAAAATATCCGGCCATTATTGCTGGCCAGGAATGACCGGAGATGTACGCCGGTGGGTGAAGTCTTGTTCGGAGTGCCAGAGAGCACCACCCAACAAGCGAATTAAGAGGAAACTAGCTCTTAAAGTGGAAGACAAAGTGGAAGTGTGGAGTCCAGCAGAGACCAATATACTCCAAGTAGGATGGAAAGGACCTTATCCTGTGGAAAAGGTGGTGTCCAAGAACATCTACAAAATACGGATCGGGGAGGAGAAGAAAAATCTCCCTAGACATCTCATTAGGAAATATGACGAGAGATCCGGGAGCAAAGCTTCGCACTTTATGGTGATGGCAGCCATTGGGACAAAGGTTACCAGTCCAGACGAAGACCAGAGATCGCCAGTACAACATAGGAGGGCCTATGGGACAGTACGTGATAGGTCAGATTTACCCAACGACAGGAGGAGGGAAATCACAAGTCAGGGAAAGGACAAGAGTGAAAGTTTCACCGGTAACCAAGTTCAGAAGGGGTGGGTAACGTCGGGAAAAGCGAGAATTACCCAGGACTCCAACCAAAGATTGGCTGACCAGATACAACATCGCCCAAGATGGTCCTGGAAGCAAAAGTCCAGGAGTTTTGGGAAAGACGACTCGGTCCGACGAGGACGAGGTGGAACATCCCCAGAGGCAAAGCCGGGGGAAACCAAGAGGACATGGAAGCAGTGTTACAATCAGGATGGGACAATTCGTCTGTATTGTGAGCCGTCGCTGACGCAAGTCGAAAGTAGGTCGACCAGACGTCCAGGAGCGAGGAGCCAACACTAGTTTCAGTCGTTAGTAGTATAGTAGGGTGTCAATTAGAGCGCCTACTGGATAATGAAGTGAGCAATGTGAGGATCCAATCATATCATCAACACGTGATGTTAATAGCTACTTAGCAGAAGCTCAACGCACGGTGGATGTGATGGACGTTGTTGCTGCAACTGGACTTCACAATGGAATACATCCTTGGTAAGGAGAATGTAGGAGCGGATTTGATATCCAGACATCCAGCTCCGGAGGAAGAAGACTAGGGTTGTGGATCATGGGAATCAAACCTACAGTGAGAAAGATTCGACGCGGTCTAATCTCTTAAGAGGGGGGCCTCTGTAGTGAAATACTGAAGAGTTAATGATTCCCAGATGGACGACTGCATACACCGACTACCCAGGTAGGAGAAGGGTAACAAAGGAGAGACAAGGCGCATGTGTTTATAGGTCAAGACACAGAAGGGGCCGGCTAACCGCGCAGGTAAAACGGTCGAGTGGAAAGATTGGTTTGGGACAAAGGCCGACAGTATTATGGGACAAGCATATTGCAGTATGGATGGGAAACGGTCCCGAGCTGTAATTTTCCACTAACAATGATAATGCAGTCTGGATGTGAGGTGTCCAGCAATGTCAAGGACTATGCGGCATAAATGACCGATATAAAGAGGGGCAAATGCTTTGTGTAAGTTTAGTGTGTGTTCCAAACTGACCTGAAGGAGATATGTTCTTGAGTGGGAATAGAAATACACGTCCCTAATGATGGAAAGAGGGGATAATAGTGTGTTATTCGCTAAGTGTTTTTTTCGATTCCAGGAACATAGATTGCCTAAATAAGGTATAAAGATATTAGATATAGTTTAGCATAGGAATATAGATGTGAATGAATAGCCTTTACCATTGCTTTCTATTAGTAGATAGTTTAGACTTTGGTGAATTCATATGTCTTATGCGGGTGTTCACTTCGGAAGCCTTGTCATTATGGCTGGAGAAGGACACTTGCATAAGTAGTAGAAAGGGGCGGACGCTTATCACTGGATTTGTTATACTTTTCCAGGTTCCACTCTCCTAGTGAAAGCAGAGAAGAGATGAAGAGGAATACCCTTGAACAAATAAAGTACTTACATGGAACCAAACAGAATATGAACATATTTACGATGAAGAAAGAAATATGTTAAATAAAATACAGAACACTGTATACTCAACCGGATATACCACTAAGGCCCTGAAAGGGAAGAGAGGTTAACCTGTGGCAAGCAGGGATACTTAAAACTACATACATCTTATATGTATAATGAAGAAAGAATAGACAAGTAAGAACAGTGCTATTACTAAAAGACTATAAGAAGAACTGTGACAATGTGGTGGTTTTTCGATGATGGATACTTACCGTCATGAAACAGATTCAGGTGCATTCATAAACTTACGGGACTTTTATTACGGTACCTTGACTCTGTGGTGAACAGTTTTTGTGTCAAACAATCACGGATTTACCATTAGATGCAAGCATACGGATCATCCGGGTGAGCTCTGTCCTGTTTGATGTGCTGTCCTGTGATCTTGAAGAATGAAAGGGCGAGAAGCAACCACGCTGATAGACATTCAGAGTTCATAACTGGCAACCACACTAGAAGAACATACCAACTACATAGACAATATCCATACATACACCCGACATAGTTTTATTAATAAATCGTTTATCTTATCGTTGAAAGGAACTGTTGTCGGAGTATGTGTTGAGGGAATAATAGAGAGAGTGAAAGAAATAGATATATGGAAGGGAAGACAGAAGAGAGGAGTGTAGACCAAAGTCAGTCAATAATCCCAACAGATAATCAGTTTAAAGATGTGCTTGTTGAGTCCAGTCTTCTCTCGGGAATTTAACAGGATAGGTCTATTGTAATGATAATAATGAACTTCAAAGATAATTAGGATGACTGTAATTTAATGAAAATGAAATAACCATGATTATGATGATAATGTTAGAATAATGCCATGATTTCTAATGTCATAAGCATGATAATAATGATGATGATTGTAATAACAATGTAATAATTATGAAAATAATGATAAGGATTTTAATTACAATTATTATAAAAACCATGATGATGTTGATGATAATAATCATTATTACATCCATGAGAATGGAAGAAATCTTCTCACTGGAAGCATTTAATGAAGAAGAATACACATGAAGGCTATACAAGAATAATACCCGAATGTACTTATCTTGTTTATAAGCAAATACTCATGGAAATGGGAACTGGTTTAAAAGCCCTAAATGTATAAGATCCTTTTTCTTGAATAGGAAAAGATGAAGTAGAGAACAAAACTAGATACAGAAGAGAATGGTCAACATAATTGTTAAATTCCCAATCACTCAAGGTATTACTTCTATAAACCTGAGGACAGGCATAGGTGATGATGAAACTGCACATCTGCTAGTTAAACCTTGAACACTTGATAGTGGAAGATTGGATTGAGAGCAAACAACTGTGTTGGTGATAACCAATTGGGAACACCAAGACTATCTTTCTTCCCTGTTTATTTTCTCTAAGAACAGATTCATTTTATTGTTTTCACTGGTTATATTCTTAGGTTTTTACATGTAAATTCGAATGTCATATTACTGATATTATTAGAATTATGTGATTGATGGACATTTCAGGTAGTGGTCTTATTCATGTCAATCCAGACCTGACTTGGTGAAGATTGAATGCAGCACCTGTTGAGTGAGCACATGGTTGAGTGATGCCCTTGATAGAGTAGCGCAGAAACTTATCTACCTGCAACCATTCCATTGGTCTCATAGGAGAGGTAACCTTTAGTTAAACAATTACCTGCTCTGAGAAAAGAAAACCAAGAGCCAACTTATGTTCTACTACACCCAGGAACACTTAATACTACAATTGATGATAGCCAGAGTGATTCCCAAAGCTAGAAGTGGAGAATCCTGATTGCAGACAGTTCTTTTTTTTTCAGATCATCCAGGCCAGTAAAAGATTAGCATTACATGCCACTGGGAAAAATATAACTGTTAATATCTACCTTATAATTGGCACATCAATTCTGTATATTTACTATATATGTATATGTCCTTTTTTATGACAGGAAATTGTAATTTTGAATGCAATTTACAAAATCCATATTTGTGTTTATTAAATCATAAAAACTGAGGTCATGTCATGTATTGATTGTATTTTACTTGTCATAAACAAACTGTTTTAAATTACCCTAGATAGAATTAATTAGTTGGTAGAGGAGAGGCAAGGAACCACTTAAGGAATAAATTGGGTATAAAAGGGAGTACAACTTTTTCAGTATTTCCTAAAGGTATTCCTTGGTTTTCCAAAACTCTATTTCTGGTCTCAACAATTGAGTCAGTACAGCTAAATTAATTAAACGGGCAGGATCACATTGGGAAAAATGATGTTTCATCATTTATCTCTGTGGGGTTGAGCCATCAATCACATACGTATCCGACAATTACTACTTATAGTAACATGCGGTGTATGACTGGGGAAGGGCTAGGAGGAGGGGAGTTTGGCCTGACGAATTAAGGCCGCCTGACTAGTGCAGTCACCACGAACTGGGCAGGTTAGGGTTTTCTTTTATGCCCCAACAAAAAGAAATCCGCACCTTACCGAGGATTCGAAACCGGGCCTCCCGAATGGGATCCTGCAATTCTAGCTACTCGGCCAGAAGCTCATCATCATCATCATCATCATCCAGTGCGTTACCGGATGGCGTGGGCGATCATACTCTCCACAAATTACGATCTCTGACGTCATGGATCGATTCGTGTGTTGACTCCCTTCCGTGCCATGACACAAGATCATATCACCATATACATAATCACCATTTAGCATGTTATAGTAGGTGATGTCGAATGACGTCGCTTTACATTGAGCATCCCCATCCGCACTCGGTCCTTCGATGCAGTAGCCATCCCAAAATATTTCTGCACACTGTTCCCTTCAGACGTTGGTGGTGGTATCTTCTCTACCCCCCCCCCCCCCACCCCCACCTCCCTCGAAGGTGGCAATGGAGTGCCCGACAAGGCTTCACGCCCAGTTTATGTAATCGGGCTAGAGTAGGAGTCAGAATCTGCCAGCCAATTCCTTACTGCATTGATTATATCAGTGTTGAACATACTTCTTCCCGTGGTGCATTATTTGCCAGCTGGTCTGCACGTTCATTATCTTTAACTCTGGCATGTCCCCGTGCCTACATCTAGGTGAATGACGTGAACAGCAATTGTCGAAGGCTGTTTATCCAATCACAGCGCAAACTGCCGGTTGCTATTTTCTGTATATATTGAAGAGAGGAAGAAAATAGCATACAGTAGAACAGGTGCAGTGAATTGCAAATAATATACAGCGTAACAATTGTTGTGAAATTGGAGAAAAATGACAGCCGAAAGAAACAAACACAACTGGAGGGTCATAGTATCAGACTGAAAGAAATTCACGCTGAAAGACATTTTTTATAGTCCATGCCGTGTGGGATTGGTGATTATGTCTGTCCACAGCCTTCTGTATCGTGTACTGCCAATCTTCTTATAGTCCATGCCATGTGGCATTGGCGATCATGTCTGTCCAGAGCCTTCTGTATTGTGTACTGCCAATCTTCTTATAGTCCCAGCCGTGTTTCGTAGGCGATCATGTATGTCCACAGCCTTATGTCTCGTGTACTGCTAATTTGCTTATAGCCCATGCCGTATGGCATTGGTGATCATGTCTGTCCACAACCTTCTGCCTCTTGTACTTTTTTATGTTGCATATCCCTTGCAGGACGTTGCAGTCAACACCAGCATTTTTCACCTGCTGTTGATGTACTAGGCAAATTTTACGTTCAGTAGTTTGCCATTGCTTTCTGAACGATCGGTTTCCATACCAACACGTTATAACACAACGCGACACGGTCTGCTGCACAAATCAGTCGCCGCTGCGTTTCGAACGCCTGGTAAGCGGTTCATGAACCGCTTTCGTAAGCCTTTTGCCACGGAGACCTCTTGTACTACCAATAATTTATGATACTGATGTTCCCTTATGCCATCGTGTTAAATTGTCCAGCATCTTCTCTCTTGGTCTCTACTGTCACTTCTACCCCTCAACTTTATCTTTGTCACTACGCATTCGAGCTTTCCCATCCTCATTACATTACCAAATGATGTGGACTGATGCGAGCAACTATTTCTTGTGAGTTTAACTTCTTTCCAGGTATCTTTATAACTCTTTCTATCTGTCCTATGTGTTCCCACCATTCTTCTATTAAACAAATTTCAGCATATTTCAACACTTTGATAATTGTCCATGATTCCCTTCCACACATCAGGGTTAGTTCAATTTAGCTCTTAAGAACTAATGCATCTCTTCGATTAACAAGTATATATTACAGAAACTATTATATCCCATCTTGTGAAATGCTGCTTTTATTTGTGCTGTTCAACAGAAAGACAGACACACATAGAGAAAGAACGAAGTGTGTACAGACATAATTAACCATAAAAACAAACCCATTGTTTATTTATAAATGATCTTACCGCAGTTTTCCGGCAGGGGCGGCAACTGGATATCTTCCTCACTTCCGCCACGCCCACTGTCGCTGGTAGTTGTCTCCCCGGAAGTGTCACTTTGGTGGTCATCACTAGGCGGGCGCAGTACACACTGACAAACAAACAATAGAACCGGTTAATAACAGTCAGCGTAAATGTTGTCTAACGTTCTAGAAAAGTTTTTTGTTTTTTTTATAAATATAAATAATTTCTGATTTTTAGTCCGTATTACGTCAAGTTCAATATGGAAATATGGGGCAGGTTGAATACCACGGACAGACACAACTCTTTTGGGGAATTATACTGACACCTTGCCGACTGTCAAGATGATAGTTTATTACATTGTGCTACAAAACAGGCATAATAACTACAACCTATGGCGGCAACGAATGCGACCGATTAGACCAATTCGCGCGGTAAATGTTCGTCCATAATAGATGCATGTGAACATATGGTCATTTGCACCAATACGCACCATCTGACGTCTCAGATTCTCAGTGTATAGCCTATCTAAAATAATTTTCTCCTTTATTTTTATTCCATTCCTGATATTTTTCCTCAATGAAAAACGATCAACGGCGACTTGCTCCCATGTTGCAATATCAATGCCTGTATCAATCATGTCCCGCTTACAGACATCTTCGTATCGCAGTAGAGGTCGACCCCGAGATCTCTTACCCATCTGTAATTCACTGTTAGAAGATGTCCTTTGGTATTCTATCATCGTCCATCCTCCTATTGTTCTACGAAGACTGAGAAAGGAACAAACCGTCACACCACCCGATCTCAATTTACAGAGGAATCTATATTAATATACACGAGCTTGAAGAATCGATTTCATTGCTCCTGGCTTTACCCATATTGACTCGGTCTGGGAAGAATGTTCCGAATACTTATGACTGCCAGAGTACCCAACAAGTGCCTGCTCGAGGCTGCTCCAATCGAAACTAAATTATATCCTTTGAAAAGTCGCCAAAATGTCGACAAGGTCGACTTCATTGCACCGGGTTTTTCTCCCATATGGCTCGGTCTCTTTCCGCAGCACGGAAAGCGTCACACAAAGCACGAATTCTGTAGCTCTAGCTCATAGAATTGCGTGCTCTGTTTTCTTAACCACGTTTTTACTTCACATTCAACTTCGGCGTTAATCGCAAAATCTCTCCCGCCAAGGTGGGACTTCAGTGGACTTAGCCCCTAGCGATTTCCCGTAAAGTGGTGTATAGGTGGGTAGAAAAAGTTACGAGGGCGAGTCAATAAGTAAGTCACACAGTTATGTGGGATGGCAGGTAAATGAAAATAAGGCACGCAATTCTATGCAGCCAGTTTGGGAGGACTGATAAAACGATGGGATAAGTGCATCAATGTTGGTGGAAATTATGTTGAGAAATAAAGGGACAATGTATGTATACAAATAAACTGGTTTAAAGTTGTTATCATATTTAGTTATTTTTCTACAGCCATTTGTGACTTACTTATTAACTTACCCTCGTACATATATTCTTATTGTTGTTGTGTAAGATTAGCCTCATAAGTGAAGTATAAATAAAATAATGTATGACAGCAGCGATAAGATGGGCAGAATACTAGACAGGCCTGCGTGCCCAATTCTCATTGCGTTGAAAATAAAGTTCGTTCATTAATTCGTTCTAATCTGTGCGTCTTTTAGTTCAATGAATACTTATGAATTTATTTATGAGCTGTTTTAGTGGTCTCAAAGGGCAGGTCGGCCTTCCGAAAGTCACGAACTCCATAGCTCCAGCGACGACCTACAGGAATCTCCGAGAAAACTGAACTCGTGAACCGAACGACTTAGGCCGGAATCGAACCCACAACCTTCTAATCGCTAGACCGACGACGTAACTACTTCGCTACGGAGTCGCCGTTGTGATATTTACGTGACATGTCCGTGCAATATCCGGTGTTCCTACAAACAGTAATCCGCACGGTGTTCACGTGACAAAGCACCCGGGGTAAACAACTCTGTGTCAATTTTATCCCAGACGGTGCATGCGAAATTTTACAGTTTTTCGTATTAATTACAGTGATCCCGTTAGACGCGCACGTGAATGCGTAATAGACAGCTTGAAATGGCAGGTAAATGCGTAACGTTTATAGGATAATTGATAACTTTACTACCCCGCCATTATTTTCCAGTCAGCTGATGGAATGTACTTTTAACGTTTGTTACGCAACGCTCTGTTCTGTATCGGGTAATGAAAGTTGTCATTAGAGCAAGGAATTTTAGGACATGTTATTTTATTATTATTTGGAAACGGTGCAGAGGTATAGGTGATAGTGAGGCGCAGAATTTCATAATGCACAGTCATACCGAGCCAAGAATTCGAAATCAGCTGCGGCAGATTTGAAAGCAGAGTGTTTTGCGCTGATTTCAATCGTGTGAGGTGTCGGCCGTTCAGACAGTAATGGCAAACTTTTGGATTAAAATTGCTGTAGTATTTTAAAACGTCCTTACCCTTTCCTAGCATTGACGCCCTTAAAAATATCACATGCCCTAGGGGTTACTGTTTAATTACCTTATTTTGAGGGGAAGAAAACAGCGATAGACTGACCGTGGCACAACCAAATTTATTTGGCATTAGTTTAAATTCTGGCCTTAGTTTGGTTCACGTACCTGGCCAGACCGGCTAGATTTTAAACAAAGGTAAAAGTAATAGCCATTTTGGTAAGTAAGCGGACAAAGGAAGTGAGACACGTAAAGCCTCCCCTGGCGTGGGGATAGGTCGTTAAGCCCTAAAATATGTCACTCTCTGGAGCAATTGGTATGTGAAATATACAATATAAATATGAATTCATGTATTTTGATAAGTACATATACCATTGTGTTTAATATAGAATAGCTTAAAATGATAAATCAACACTTCTTGTAACTAGAGTCTGATTGATTTTACTACTAAGGGCAATGCTGTACCACGCTGTCAATTTCCATATTTACAATTTCTAATTCCTATGTTAAAACCTCTTATAGGCATTGTGAACTATATCTCACTATCTATGCTTAGAATCTGCAAATAATCTATGTACTATAGAGTATTCAACTCTAAAGAACATTTTCAAAGAAGCTTTTTCTCCATGTGGAAGCAGACTACTGATCACACATCTTATAAATGTACGTATATGTTGGGGAAATTGTTTTGCTAATTGCTAATATGTAACTTGCATTATCGTGCCAAATTTTGGTACAATCTTCTCGTTAACACATTAGTAACCACTCAATATGGGTGATGTACACGTTTGTTTTTCTCGGTATGAGATTTACATATATTCTGTCATGATTGTTTGAGGGATGTACATGTTTGTTTTTCTCGGTATGAGATTTACATATATTCTGTCATGATTGCTATCCATACATGAGGGATGTACATGTTTGTTTTTCTCGGTATGAGATTTACATATATTCTGTCATGATTATAATCCATATATGAGAAATGTACATGCTTGTATTTCTCTGTATGATATATATATATATATATATATATATATATATATATATATATATATATATATATATATATATATATATATATATATATATATATATATATATATTCACGTTTATTACTATTATATTTAATGTGACTCCTGTGAAGACATGATGAGGTGATGTAAGAAACCTTGCGTAGGGCAGTACACAAGAAAATAATGTGAACCGTATGGTTATTGGCCTTGGCTAATGCTGATTATTGCTAAGGAATTGAGACGAGTAATTGGAAACAAAAGAGTCTATGTCTGGACTATTCTCTTCAAAGTATGACAGATACAATAGCAAAGTGTTGGATAGAAAGGATGGCTTCACACATCAGAAAGTCTCAGTAAAAACATGGGAAAGAATACAGAGTGAGAAAATACGTTACTCACATTTAGAGTCAGAATGGCTCTACAACAAGCGGCGAGGGAGAAGGGACACATTGGAACGACACTCCTTTCACCTTCCCCTTGTTTGTTTGTAATTGTGTTATAACCACGTTAACATAACACAGTAGATTAATGGCTGGGTTGTATTCTTTGTCATTTCCAGTTCTAGAAGAGAAGCAATTGATAGGTTTGTTGGATATATCACCAATCAGGATCCTGGGTCAAAAGCCTGATGTAAGTGATAAAAGGACAACCGGTCTTAAACCTCGTCTGGACCTAACAACTACATGTTTACTGCTGTACTCATTAGCTGCTTAGCCAGCGAAAGACAATTTCGAAGAGGACTGACAACGTTATTGATGAATTACTACTTCAGTAGGAATATCCAGGATGGACTTCAGTATCTAAAAATCTACAAAGATAAAGATCTACAGAGTAACTGACAACGGTGTACCGTCTAGCCTTACTTCTAAAAAGTACCGCCTGAAGCATCATCAGCCAGCAAAGTCAGTGAGACTATGGGACAGTCCTACAAGTTTAATAAAACTAACAGCAGTAAGAACCCTCCATCTGTCTGTTGGACTCCCAAGTTCAAAGGATACTCATCGTATTCTCCTCCGAAAGAAAAGTCACCCCGCAGCAAAAGTCAACATAAGATTCAAGACACTAGAACACCAACTGGGGATACACTGAATACAGCATAATATCAACCAACTCAAACCAACATAAATTTACCTCGACAACAGCAAGTTCAACACCTGAATACCAACCCAAAGACACCGAATGAAGCTAGTGGAGTAAGTATGTATACACACGCAGCACAAAAATCATTGGACTGTTTACGACTCTGTGTACTGGAATTATTCATCTTCGGATACATGTATGTGCAGATCAAACCTGAACATAGTTAGTCACAGATGCTACCAATAATGACTCTCACCCATATATGTTCTTACACTAGACTGAATACCAACGAATGACTCTTTGCTGGTCCCAAGTCAACCGAAACGCCATCATCAAGTGTGGAATGGGTTACTGCTGACTAGGTGGGTGTAAAAGCCTTGTGAAAAGGATTGGGATTCTGATATCGGAAGCAGAGCAGCTGAATGGACGTCTATTTGGCACCGTGTATGGTGAGATGTGAAAGTACCTTCTGCAGAGCTTAAGTGGAAATTCCTGGAAGTAAGACCAACCTAGGCCCCAAAACTTCACTAGAGGCACCGAGCCTACTTGCAACATAAGAATTCGTGCTTTCAGCCCCATGGAGGGGATATGTGTAAATTCTATTCTTGGATTATGGAGTATGATTTTTACCAACCAATTACCAGTGAACATAAATGTGAGGAACACAACTGAGTGCAATTCTTTTGGTACCCAGATAATGGGAAACTGTGATCTACTATACACAAGGGATGAACAGTGAACAGTACAACAGGAGAGTAAAGGACAACAAACCGCTAATTAATTAGTTAGTATTATGTCCTGCATGTAGTGTTTGATTTGTTTTTGTGAACACATGGCAATGTTTTTTTTTTGTTACATCATTAGGTTTCAAGGGTATTAGAGCCATGTATTGGTTATTGTTTTGGTTTTGTACATGAATATGATATGTAGTAGGTGGTTTTATGAACTCATACCATGGTTTCTTTTTGTGTAAAAACCAATGGATGGTTCAATGGTGGTATAACCAATTATTGTTTGTTTGGGGTGAGTAAATGAATATGATTATACTGATTTTGGGACAATGGGGTTGTCATATGGGATTGTACATCTATGACATATTTAATGTGATTTTATACCTATGTCCTATGTCATGTCATGCAAAGCCCAGAACCGAATATAGCCATTATATGTTTGTATTTTACCTCTGATTTGAGTTTATTTCTGAACAGTATGTCCAAATGTTGATGTCTACATCAATGGTGTTGATGTTTGTTCAACCATGGTTGTTTATATGTTGTAACCAAGCAATATCCTCTAACACTATAGTAAATTTATAGGGTGGTTTAGTGGGAATGGAGAAGTACGCATAGACACAGTTACAAAAAGAAGTGAAGTATTTTCCTTCTTGTGTTTGTGGTAGGATTCCAAGATCACCTTGCATTCTAGAAGTGACCAGAGAATAAAAATTAAAATCCCCTAGACAAAACAAACAAATAATTCTCATATATTAAAATCCACATCCCACAATTGCCTAGTAAATCATAAATATGACATAAATGTTGGGTTGATTGTAATGTCTTGTAAAATACAGGGGTTTTAAAAGTCAAGAGGATCAACTTCATTGCACGGAGTGTTATCCCATATGATCCGGTCTCTTTCCACAGGTCTGCGCACACAGCTCGAACTCCCTAGTTTCTGATACTGATATGCCTCCATGTCATGAGGTCAAACTGTAGAGTGCCTTATTTCCTCTCCTCTAACTTTCCTGTTGTGACTACATACTCCAGCTTTCCTCTTCTCATAACATGCATACATAATGTGGACTGTCTTCTTCTGATGCGAGTAACCAGTTCTCTTATGAGAGTTCACTGATATCCTCATTGCGCTTTCTATCCTCCCACGGTGCTTTCATCGTTCGTCTATAAATCAATATCTAGTTATCTGGATAAGAGCTCTCGTTCTTAAACATCCGGTGTACTAATGCCTAGATAACAGGTTCAACCCCTACACCGGGCAGGTGGACTGAATGTTGATTTCTCGTCCTTGACTTGTGAACGTAAATTACAAGTACCCCAGAAGTCGGAGTGGGTTCGTACGATGGCGAGGGACACTGGTAATGGAGCCAACTAATTCACATGCACGAATCAGTCCAGTTCACTAGAAGTAGTAGTACGTATAAGGGCTACGCTTGAGTTTAAAGATTCATATCATTCAGTAGCAGTGCCCTTTGCAAATCCTCGCTCCCATAACAACCTTCCGGAAAACTTCTTGATCATAAGCAAGATGTCCCGCAGTCCTGATACACCCATCTGGAGATCATCCGCTACATCCTGCACCCATCTTCTCTATGGCCTTCCTCTCTTCCCAGGCATATATCCAACCATTATTGTTCTCTCCAAACTTTGACGTTTCAAGAGACCAAAATATTTCAATGTTCTTTGTTTTATCGTCTTTGATACCCAACCTTCTTCAATACTGAGCTCTTGAAGTATGGATGCATTTGTTATTTTCTGTATCCCAGATATTATTAGAACTCGTCTATTAAATTTATATTGAAAGGCACATTCATAAACACACACGCAGTCATACATACCTGCATACATACTTACGTCATTTACACAAACTCCCATAGTTATGCACACACTCAGTAACATACAAATGCACACTCCCTCGCATACACTGCATGCATGCACACATACCCACACAAACATATATATACACATACATACACGAACACACACATACACACTCACACTTAAACACACGCACATACACAGATATAAGATGAGGAGGCTGAGGATGAAAGAGAAAAGAGAAAGAACAAGGAGGAAGAAGGAACAAGTATAAAGAGGAGGTAAAACAGGGAGAAGGAGGAAGAAGAAGAATAAAAGGCGGAGGCAGCAGCAGTTGTAATCAAGGTACGATAACTCCCTTGAAATAGACTTGTTTAATACAAGTCGCTTAAAAGTCGACAGGTCGACTTCATTGCACCGAGTTTTACCCCATGTGGCTCAGTCTCTTTCCGCAGCACGGAAAGCGTCGCACAAAGTATTAACTCCTTAGCTCCAGCGACGACCCCCAGGTGTCTCTGAAAAATGCACTCCTGAACCGAAAGATGCGGCCCAGAATCGAACCCACAACCTTCAGAGTCCGAGTCAGACGCTTGACCACTTCGCCACAAAGGCTCTCCTGACTGGTTTAATAATACCGTCAACCTAGACCCCACCCGCTTTTTCGCCCCACGACCGCGACCCCCCTTTCACCCCACAGTGTCGCCATGCCCCCGCTGGCAAATACCCGTGAACCGCAACTAACACTGACAAATGACAGCCAACCTTACCGGCGCTAAAGTGATGACAGCTCCCTTACCCAGGACAGCAAGAAAACATGGAAGTACAGATCCCGTTATGTGACATTCAAACGACAGCAACCGTGTCATCGCTGGGCAGTCACTCCACTGTTTTAAAACTGACTTTAACATAAATGCTATGGGCCTATCACGTCACAGACAGGGGTTCACCATGGCCGAATGAATAAAAGCGCTCCAGGGGAAAAAACACAGCGGGTATAATATAACCTGTCCCGTTTAGGACTAACTCGAAAGAGAGCAAACATAGTAAAAAAGATGAAAACTCACAAAATACGGGATTTCAATTTTAAGCAGGTTGAACGATTGATTGTTTGTTTGTTTGTTGTAAATTTCCTTCGATGACCAGATCTGATGGTCGAGTAAAATGGCGAGTCATGACTGCCCACGCTTTCCGGCATGGCACATGATGGATGGATGTTGTAAAAACTGACCTGAACAAAACTCCCGGTATGCTGATGCCGAAGTAGCGGGTTCAACCCCTACACCGATCAGTTGGACTAAAATGATGAATTCTTGTCCTTGACTTGGGGATGTAAATTATCAATACCTCAGAAGTCGGAGTGGGTTTGCCTGATGGCGAGGGACACTGGTAATAGGGAAAGATAATCCACACGCACAAATCAGTCCCGTGCACTAGAAATAATATCACATGTATGGACGACCCTTGAGTTTAAAAATAGCGAACGTAAAACGAAACAACAACAAAAACAAAAACAAAAAAACTGAGTTTGTCTGGAAAGTCAAGTCAAATTTCAACATCCTAGCAAATACAAGCTTTCAGCTTGAAACAACAGGTGCAGAACGAGGTTCTGCGCGATCCTCTCAATGAGACGGCCGGTTTCATCCTCGCTATTACCTCCACCTTTCAATGTTTAAACGGTTTCCTTGCGCCTTCCAATCCTTACTTCTCTCCTTTAACTTCTTCAAGTGCTAATCAATACGCCTGAATATATTTCTCGCCCCATTTGCCCGCCTGAAATGTCTGAGTGTCAATTAGCAGGGAGTCCGATACAACGCGAATTCCGCGCCATGACTTATGCCAGAAACGAGGGATTTATCAGTCACCGTCGATCTTCGGGGAACTGCCGTCATTGATACGGCGATTGATTT
Source organism: Cepaea nemoralis (assembly GCA_014155875.1). Taxonomy (NCBI): domain Eukaryota; kingdom Metazoa; phylum Mollusca; class Gastropoda; order Stylommatophora; family Helicidae; genus Cepaea; species Cepaea nemoralis. The sequence continues at coordinate 34,591 of JACEFZ010007814.1, forward strand.
TACGACTGTCGTTATTAGTTGTACCCTGGGGGGTTTTCCTAAATGGGGGGAAATTTACAACAATATCCCGCGGGAGTTAAGCGCCAGGGGTCGTTGCATGTCAGGCGTGGACTTTGTTGGTTTATTGTTGTGTCAGTCTGCTAGTTGGTGGCAGGGCTGGGGTGGGGGTGGGGGGAGGCGCAGTTGTGTTATAGGGGTGGGTGGACTTCTGTTCATTGGGGGAAGGTCGCAGCAGCCATTGGGGGTTCTTTGTGTGTGTTTGAGTGTATGTGTGTGAGTGCGTTTATGAGAGTGTGTGAGAGTGAATGTGTGAGAGTGTGTGTGTGAGAGTGTGTGAGTGAGAGTGTGTGAGTGTGTTTGAGAAAGTGTGAGAGAGAGTTATGAGAGTATGTGCGAGTGTGAAAGTGTGTAAGAGTGTGTGAGAGAGTGAGTGTGTGAGAGTATGTGTGTAAGTGTGTGTGTGAGTGTATGTGTGAGAGAGAGAGAGTGTGTGTTTGAAAGAGAGACTGTGTAAGTGTATGAGAAAAAGAGTGTGTGTACGTGTGTATGAAAGAGTGCATGTGAAAGAGAGCGTGTGTGTGCGTGTGCATATGTGTAAGATAATGTATGTGTGAGAAAGAATTGTGTGAGAGAGTAAGTGTGTCTGAGAGAAAGTGTGTGCGTGCATGTGTGTGTGTGTGTGTGTACTTGTGTATGAGAGATAGAATATGTGTGTGTGTGTGTGTGTGTGTGTGTGTGTGTGTGGAAAACTGTGTGGGAGAGAGAGTTGTGTATGTGAGATTGTGTGTGTGAGAGAGACAGAGTGTGTGTGAGCGAAGGAGTGTGTGTGTGAATGTGTGTGTCTCAAACACAGTGTTTGTGAGAGAGAGAGAGAGAGAGAGAGAGAGAGAGAGAGAGAGAGAGAGAGAGAAAGAGAGAGAATGTGTGTGTGTGTGTGTGTGTGTAAAAATGATGCTATTTCTAGAGCAAGGATATCTCCATAAGTTCCTCCAGCATCTCTCCGACAGATCTCATACACGTAGAATCTCCAAACCGTACACGGACTCCCTAGCGCCAGACAGGACCCACACAATGTGGATGACTGACTCATCCGTTGTGCGTAACTGTCGTAAAATTGTTTACTGCCTATAGTACCTTACGGTGTAGGCATCTGGCCGAGTGACTAGAACAGTTGGCTCCCATTTGGAACACCTGGGTTCGAATCCTCGGTGAGGTAGGATTTGGAATTTTACACATTTTGTCTGTGCTGTCTTTACTGCTCAAAGTACATCCTGGTATCAATTTTAGGTTGGGGCGAACGATGCCAATTCGATGACCCGCCGGGCGACAGTCCAGTGTTTAAGGTAATAGTTACTGATTCAGAATGATATATCGTCATAAGTGACTTCCCATTTGGACAGAAGGTCGATATGTCGCCATACTTAGGTCATCATGATATTTGTTTCATAGTATCTTCCGGAATGTCAATGCTCAGTGAAGGGAAATGTACATGATAATACTGGTACATTTGTGTACCATGTTTGGCCCAAACCCACCTATTGTTTGGCAGTGAATCAGTGAACAAGAAGATAGGATGATATGTGGTTTTGGGGATATATTATCACTAGCACTGATATATGGTGATAATAACAAGGCAGGGTTTCTTCTGATACCTTGGAATCCAAGACAAAATGGAAACTGTGCTCACTTATCATCCTTGACTTGGGGACTTAAGTCGTGGAGGATGGCGAGGGAAACTGGTAATAGTGAAAGCTAACCCACAAGCAAATCTCAGTCCAGTGCACTAGAAGTAGTATCATGTTTATGGACTACGCTTGAGTTCAAAACGAGCGTGCGCTAAAATCAAACATCTGAAACCTGAAAATTCAATATAAAATGGAAACTGTGTTAACTTCTCGTGCATGACTTAGGGATGTAAACAACCAGTACCTCAGAGGTCGGAAAGGGTTTGCATGATGACGATGGACACTGCTAATATGAAAAGCTAACACTCACGCAAACGCTACTAGTTGTAGCACATGACTTAGACTGAGGTCGTGTTCAAAGCAAGCGAGCACAAAACAAACAACGATAACAACAACAACAACAACAAACACTTGTGCTAGCGTAGGCAAGTTATCGTCATTACATTTGTAAGAGGAAATTATCTGACTAGAATGGGTTACAGTTCAAACAGAAGTCTAATAAGTTTAAGTAACGACTATCTAGGAGACAATGGGTTCACGTGAATTGCCTTGATCCGACTATTTTTCAGATGCCAAAATAAGAATTCTGGTGTTTTATGTTTTGTTTTCCTTGACCGTTGAAAAAGAGAGGCGGTGGAAATGCTAGAATCTGTGTGTGTTTTCCCCACTGGTCGAGCTTCCTAGTTACATTTGGTGTGTTTTTATCGGAACATACTAGAATTCCTTGTGTTTACGTCAATTCAGGTGGGGGACAGGGAGATTTAAATAACTCACGCGATAAGTGTTTACTCGAGTCATGTCAAGGACATGCATGTGTGGTAAATTGTGTCGCTATTTTGCTGCTCAATTCCGGCTCTCAACTTTCGCAATATGACACCTACGTTTGCTAAAAATACGACCAGGCGTCCCGGCATAGACTTACCATTATATAAATAGAATATACAGTTACCCAATATTATGAATGTCGAGTATTACATTCACATTGTATATATTCGCATTTTAAATAAACCGTTAGTTGCATATCCTATACGGACGTAACTGTAAACCCCAGCATTTTTTGGCTGTTCGTTATTCCTGGGCAAGTTTACGTTCAGTAGTTTTCCATTGCTTTCCGAACGACCAGCACCCATACCATTTCATAAAAAGCAACGCAGCTGTTTCGAAAGCGGTATGCAGGATAAGAAATGCGTCCGTAACCTCTTCATCAACAATAAAATAAAACTATATCTTTGCTAAGAGTTGTGTTGTTGTTATTATTTTTAACTCCGTAACTTGTAAATATTCAAGGTCTTAATTCTTAGTTTCCAGATTACTGAATAATAGGTCACAAGGCCATCAATTTGTAAATTCGTGTCTTTTTTATGCCATTAATAATTGATCACACTGAGCTGTGGTGACCCTTTCTCACGGCCTGTCCTGGGGGATTCCTAAAACCGCCTGTAATATTTTGTTCTTATGGTTGTTACGACAGAGGCGAGAAGACGGTCAGACAGACATGGCATATCACCGATCGAGTGCCCGATTGATCTATAGAATATGGAACTAACGCCATTTAACTGCCGGCGTCTTTGACGAAGGCGTAATGAATGCGAATCTCATTCTTCCACTATGCTGGAAACCAGCTGCAGGCGATAAGCACACCGCTTTTCGTTGATTTTCTACAATGTTATCAGTGTCAGTTTGAACCAATATCAAATCACAGAACATAAACTTGCCTAATAACAAACAGCTTAAATATGCTGGGTTGATTGCAACGTCATGTAAAGACACGCAAGACACTTTACCATTTACCAACTGCGCCTCAGGCGTGTAAAATCGTCCTTTACTAATTTCTTAGAAGATGCGCCAGCGTTATGGCAAGACGGGCGTGTAAAGTCGTCCTTTACTAATTTCTTGCGGGATGCACCGGCGTTGTGGCAAGATGCTAGCGTTCAGTCCGGTGATTTTCAGTTTGAATTCGATTCGAGGAGGTTTGGGAACATTAGTCTTTGATCACAGGTCAACTCAGCCTTACATGGGAACGGCTGGGCGTGAGTTGGTTCAGGGCCTCGGGTCTAACTGAGGGTACAGGAGGGAGAAGGAGAAGGAGAGGAAGAGGAAAAAGAAGGAGGAGGAGAAAAGAGGAGAAGAGAGAAGGAGAAGAAGACGACAAAGCAGAAGAAGGAGTAGCTGGAATAAAAAGAGGAGGAAGAAGTAGCTGGAAGAAGAAGAGGATAAGGAAGTAGCTGGAAGAAGCAGAAGAGGAAGCGGTAGCTGGAAGAAGAAGAAGAGGAAGAAATAGCTGTAATAAGAAGAGGAAGAAGTTGCTGGAATAAGAAGGGAGAAGAAACAAGGGTGGAGAAGGTAGAAGAAAGAAGGGAGAAGGAAGAAGGAAGAAGAAGGAGGCAGAAGGATGAAGAAAGAAGCAGAAGGAAGAAGAAGGAGCAACACGAAGGAATAAGAAGGAGGAAGAAGAAGAAAGGAGGAAGAATGAAGAAAGAAGAAGGAAGAAAAGGATGGAGATGGAGGAGAGAGATGAAGAAGACAGTGGAAGGAGACGGAGAACACAGGCATGACGGAGAAGGACAAGACGGAGTTGGAGACGGACGGAGAACGGGAAGGACAGAGAAGGAGAAGACGAAGACGCAGCAGCAGGTGGAAGAGAAAAAGCAGTGAAAAAAAAAAAATACCCAGGAAACCCCTCCGATCAAGTCTCATTAGTCCAACCTTCAGCTCAAACCTGTCTTACGAGCAAATTTCGACTCTGATGGCTAGGTCTCGAGGCTGTCTGACGAGGTTACCATCGACCCGAGAGCCTTGTTATTTCTATTTATTTGGCGTTAATTTCCCCAGCATACCAGTCACAAATCTCGAATGATTCAACACGCATTTTATGAGACCTTTACTTAAACAAACACGCGTCTCGTCTGAACTTTCCATTTATTCCCTGTCCATCTTTGTTTGCTTGTTTGTTTGTTTGTCAAAGACAGTACGTTAACAAGCAGTAATTATATTATTGTAACCTTTTTCTTATTATTTTCATAATTAGTAATATCTTACGGTGTTCCATTGTCTGCGATCGATTCATACCTTTTGAGTTCATACCGTCTTTCCTATCAATATATTTATGTCAATTTTCGCGACTGAAAGAAAGGATATGGTTTCTATTTTTTAAGTTCGTTATGTTATTTGTTTTTTCCCTATAATTGTTGTGCTGTTATTAGCTGTAATCAGCTAATTCGAGTCTGATGATGCATGGAAAACTAATGATTATTTTCTGTTTTGCTTATTACGTTTTGTTGTTGTTGTTGTTTGGGGGGGGGGGGGGGGGGGGGGTAGGCAGGCATGATGGAAATACGAGTCAGACAGAAGCGATAAGACAAGTAAACATGACAAGATAGGAATATAGGTTTTTCAGACGTGAATACACATCACTCAGACATGATGGGAATACATACCAGACAGACTTGATGGGAATACATATCAGACAGACTTGATGGGAATACACATCAGACAGACTTGATGGGAATACACATCAGACAGACTTGATGGGAATACACATCAGACAGATTTGATGGGGAAAACACTTGTGACAGACGTGATGGGTATACCAGACAAACAGATATGATAGGAATATAGATCTGACAGACCTGCTGGGAATACATGTCAGACAAACAGAATAGGACTATAAGTCAGACACACAGGATGGGGAAAAAAACGAATTCTTTCGTTGATTTTCAGTTCAGACAATTCTTCATTTTGCTTTAAATAAGATGTTTTCAGAAATTCAAAACAATGTCTTCTATTAGTGAATTTAAACACAGAGCCAAAGATAATACGTTCAACTGATATAGGTAAAGCAGAATGACAATTAGCAAATCGAATCATCGAACATATTCCAGTATGAAAAAGAGCTAATCAGTGTTCACGAAACCCCGTGCGGTCTGCAGGATATAACAGTACTAACTCGGCCATCTTTCAACAACTGCTAAATTGCGATAATAAAGTCAACAAAGAACAGACATTTCACATACTGTATTCGAGAAACAAACGATTACTAAAATGCGTCGAGGCCATAGCAATTAGGCATTTAAAACCTGAGTTATGCAGACGAAAGAGTTTTCATAGTCATCGCAATTACTGTGAAGATTACACTGCTTCACATTCGAACAGTATCACAGACTGTGTGTTTTATGTATTTCAGTTAAAAATTACGATTCATCTATTCACTTCATATGATATATAATTCTGCAGTATGAGCCTGACGAGATGCAGCGAAATATGCCTGGCAATAAATTGCGCAACACATTGTTTGTGACTTCCATTTGTAAAAATGCTTTCTGTGTAAAAGTTGAATTTGCTCGGGGACACCACGCAAGCCTGCAGTATTCATCTACGTAGGAGAGTATTTATTTTAGTATCTAATTATTTTCACTTGTTCCCGGTATACAAATAAATCTGATATCTTTTCCATATATTTCTATAGCCTGTAGGCATCTAATTAGCCGCTCATGTTGTACTTTTGTCAAAGTCTGTCTTCTAGTCTATAAACCATCCACATACATATTTTTCTGTACTTTTATTTGTTTTCATCTAACATCCTTAAAGAAAGTATAGCTTCTCTGCTACTCTTTTATTTGCAATTGTATCCTGTATGTATTTGAGGAGTATCTTTGTTATATGGCTTTGTAAGTTAATTAGTTTTGTAGTCTTCACATTCAGCTGGTTTTGGTTTCTTGGACAGTGTGATAAGAATGCTCATATGTTCAAAGTCCTTGGGGATGTTAATACAAGTTAGTTGCATGTGGTCATATCAAGTTAGTTGCATGTGGTCATATCAGTTGCACGTGGTCATATCAAGTTAGTTGCATGTGGTCATATCAAGTTTGTTGCATATGGCCAGTAGCAAGCCAGCCGACCCTTCTTCCAAGAGTAATGTCTTATACATATTTTAGTCAGTGACGACCTGGGCGACAAGGTCTATTTATAAAAAAAAAACACTTCATTTTCAATGGGGATTCAAACACATGCAGGACTGCTGGCATGTACACGACCGCGGCAAATGCTAAGGTCATCACCACTTAGCAGGTTCTCCACACAACGTCGCTCTCTATCACGACAGAAAAACAGTCTCGATATTTTACTGGGTACCTTGCCTCGTGCGTCCTGGTGTTCACGATGCCTGCAATGCCCATCTCCACGCTGTGTCTATCTCCATATTTTTTTCCATTTCCATGCTGTGTCCATCATCTTCATGCTTGTGTCCATCTCCATATTGTGTCCATCCCCATGATGTGTCCAGCTCCATGCTGTGTCCATCTCTATGTTGAGTCCATCTCCGTGTGTCCATATCAATGCTGTGTCCATCTCCATGTGCCCATCTCCATGCTGTGTCCATCTTCATGCTGTGTCCATCTCCATGCCGTGTCCATCTCCATGTGTTCATCTCCATGCCGTGTCCATCTCCATGCTGTGTCCATCTACATGCTGTGTCAATCTCCATGTGTCCATCTTCATGTGTCCATTTCCATGCTTTGTCCATCTGTGTCCAACTCCGTGCTGTGTCCATCTCCATGTGTCCATCTCTATGTGTCCATCTCCGTGTGTCCATCTCCATGCTGTGTCCATCTGTGTCCAACTCCATGCTGTGTCCATCTGTGTCCATCTCCATGTGTCTATCTCCATGCTGTGTCTATCTCCATGCTGTGTCCATTTCCATGCTGTGTCCATCTCCATGCTGTGTCCATCTCCATGTGTCAATTTCCATGTGTCCATTTCCATGCTGTGTCCATCTCCATGCGTCCATCTCCATGCGTCCATCTCCATGCTGTGTCCACCTCCATGCTGTGTCCATCTCCATGTGTCCATCTCCATGCTGTGTCCATCTACTTGTGTCCATCTCCATGTAGTGTCCACCTCCATGCTGTGTCCGGCTCCATGCTGTGTCCATCTCCATGATGTGTCCATCTCCATGCTGTGTCCATCTCCATGCTATGTCCGTCTCCATGTGTCAATCTCCATGCTGTGTCCATCTGCATTCTGTGTCCATCTCCATGATGTGTCCATCTCCATGTGTCCATGCGGTGTCCACCTCCATGATGTGTCAATCTACATGTATCCATCTTCATGCTGTGTCCATCTCCATGCTGTATCCATCTCCATGCTGTGTCCATCTCCATGCTGTATCCATCTCCATGCTGTGTCCACCTCCATGCTGTGTCCATCTCCATGCTGTATCCATCTCCATGTATCTATCTCCAAGCTGTGTCCATCTCCACGTATCCATCTCCATGCTGTATCCATCTCCATGCTGTGTCCATCTCCATGCTGTGTCCATCTCCATGTGTCCATCTTCATGCTGTGTCCATCTCAATGTTGTATCCATCTCCATGCTCTATCCATTTCCATGCTGTGTCCATCTTCATGCTGTATCCATCTCCATGTGTCCATCTTCATGCTGTATCCATCTCCATTCTGTGTCCATTTCCATGCTGTGTCCATCTCCATGTGTCCATCTTCATGCTGTGTCCATCTTCATGCTGTGTCCATCTCCATGTGTCCATCTCCATGTGTCCATCTTCATGCTGTGTCCATCTCCATGTGTCCATCTTCATGTTGTGTCCATCTCCATGTGTCCATCTCCATGTGTCCATCTTCATGCATGTTCATGCTGTGTCCATCTCAATGATGTATCCATCTCCATCATGCTCTGTCCATTTCCATGCTGTGTCCATCTCCATGCTGTATCCATCTCTATGTGCCCATCTTCATGCTGTATCCATTTCCATGCTCTGTCCATTTCCATGCTGTATCCATCTCCATCCTGTGTCCACCTCCATCTTGTGTAGATCTCCATGCTGTGTCCATTTCCATGATGTGTACATCTCTATGCTGTGTCCATCTTCATCCTGTGTCCACCTCCATCTTGTGTATACCTCCATGCTGTATCCATCTCCATGCTGTGTCCATTTCCATGCTGTGTCCATCTCGATGCCTTGTCCATCTCCATCCTGTGTCCATCCCCATCTTGTGTACATCTCTATGCTGTGTCCATCTCCATGCTGTGTCCATTTCCATGCTGTGTCCATCTCCATTCTGTGTCCATCTCCATCTTGTGTACACCTCCATGATGTATCCATCTCCACCCTGTGTCCATCTGCATGTTGTGTCCACCTCTATGTTGTACCCACTTGCATGTGTCCATCTTCATGCTGGTCAACTCATGCCTCTTCTCCTTGAAACCAAACTCTCTCTCGCAGCTTTTTCCAAGCCAATGTGCCTTTTAATATGTCCAAATAATTCCTAGTTATGATGTCTATGAGCCAGTGTTCTTCGATTGTTAGACTTAATAGAATGTCAATATTTTTCTTCCTCTCGGTCCATGATATTCTAAAGTCTTTTCCGTGGCATTCAACTTTCGGTTATTCTCGGCGATTGAAAATACCAGGTTGCCTCCCCTTATGTGAAATGGAAATTGGCGAGGAACAGTATGGATTTGTAAAAGGAAAGGGTACAAACAATGCAATATATACATTACGGACACTAATAGAAAGGTCAATAGAGACACAAAACGACATAAATTTATGCTTCATATATTATACTAAGGCGTTTGAAAAAGTAAAACATGATGAACTGATTAAAATATTAGATGATATTAACATTGATGGGAAAGATATCAGAATAATCAACAATATTTACTGGAACCAAGTAGCTATTAAACTGGGAAATAAAGAGGGCAAATATGAACAAATAAAGTTAGGAGTACGACAGTGTTGTGCCTTGTCGAAGGATCTTTTCTCTGTCTATAGCGAATAATGAGAGAGATCAAAGAGAAACCAGGAATACAAATCGGAGGTTATAATATAAACAATAAACGATATACAGATGACACATTATTGTTGGCGGATAATTCAAAAGATCTACAACAATTGTTGGACATTGTAATAACAGAGAGTGCAAAGAAAGGACTCTCCTTGAATATCAAGAAAACGGTAACAATCGTAATATTAAAGAAAAAGGTGAAATGAAGGGAACATTCTTGACCAAGTGGATAATTTAAATACCTAAGGGCGTTAATAACTTCAGATTGAAGATGCACAACGGAGATTAAGAGCATAATAGGACAAGAAAAAGCTGCATTTCAGAAAAGAGTATATTATGCAATAAGTCACTATCATTGAAGGTAAGAAAGAGAGTGCTGAAGTGCTATATAGAACATGTTTTGCTGTATGACTGTGAATCTTGGAATGTAGCTAAACAAATTAGGAAGAACTTGTACAAACAGAGATGTGCTTCCTAAAACGAATGTTACAAATTCCTTGGACTGCCAAAGTAGCTAACAATGATAGCATGAAAGAGGTGAGGCTAATGAAACTAGAACATTATACACAACAATAAGAAAGAGTCAATCAGCTGTCTTTGGTCATGTGATGAAAAGGGAGACATTGGAGAACATCGTGACAACTGGAAAGATCGAAGGGAAGGGAAGCAGAGGCTGACCAAAAGAAATTATTCTGAATGGATTGAGACGGTGGCATGAAAGATTATCATCAGCAGAGTTGATCCATTAAACTAAAAACCGAGATCTGTGGAGAGTCATGAACACCTACGCCCGCTGGCATGGCGCTTGATAATATATATATATATATATATATATATATATATATATATATATATATATATATATATATATATATATATATATATATATATATATATATACTAGCTGACCCGGCCCGGCTTCACC
>JACEFZ010007814.1:50000-91079 GCA_014155875.1 Cepaea nemoralis
AACAGCAGAATTGATCCAAAATATGATGGTCTAAGACAGTGACATCGAGGAAGATCAACAATAGAATTGATCCAAAATATGATGGTCTAAGACAGTGACATCGAGGGACATCAACAGCAGTGTCACAGAAAAAAACTGCAGTTTAATGATTCCTTGATAACTTACATATTAAAATACAAGGAAGGAGTAGGGTTAACAATCGTGTACTTCATTCTGAGAGGAGGACGAATAAAAGAGCATTGACCGACACAGATATGAAAATAGGATACAGGTGTTCGTAAAGTTCATTGCTTGACGATCTGACGGACACGGAGAAACGGGACGATCGGCCGACGGGAAAATGAACGGAGAATGCTTTGAAGTGCAAACGAGCGATGGACAGAGGACCAGCGCAACAGCGGAGAACGGAGCGCCGGACGTATACGTGATTTCACTGAACGTTTGATGTTACGGGTACGGCAAATTTGATTGTAGATCAAACAATCAACGGAGAATGGGACAAGCAATATAAAAAGCTGAACATGGAGTTTCTGGTTAGTGTGATACCAAACTGGAAGGAAAGATAGAATTATGTGTCCTGTAATGAATAGAAATATCCTCCCTTATAATGGGATAGAGTGCTTGGCTGCGGATAAATTTCGATTCAGGGACTTACATTAATTCTATAGATATATATATATAAGGTAACACTAATATTAGAGTAATAGTGGCATAGGGATATAGGTGTTGTTCTTAATGTGTGAAATTGCATTCGTTTATCTAGTCGTGTAAACTTTAGTGCACTCAGAACTCGTATGTCCGTATGTTTTTCGGAGGCTTTTCAGTATGGCTAGAAAAGGACTATCACATAAGAAAATTATATGAAGCAGACGCATATCACCAGATTACCTATCTTCTCCACAGGTTCAAATCTCCTATTGAAATCATAGAAGAGATGAAGGTTACTACACTTGAGCAAATAAAGTACCTACTTAGAAACAACAAGAACATAGACATGTTTTAATATGAAGAAGTGATAACTTAACGTCAAATACAGAACACTGTATGCTCAAATATACAACTAAAACCCTTAAAAGGAAAAGAAGTTAACCTGTGGCAAGCAGGGATACTTAAAACTGCATGCAATTGCACTGTGCCGAAACATTAAACTTTGCTAACCATAGACATGGTGTAGAACAGCCATAGTAACTCTAGACAATGTCGGATAGTGGCGGTGTGTATTCAGAGGTGGATTATAATACCGTCCAAACGGGGAAATATATGAACTTCAGTGACTTACCAAATCGGTTTATTTTCTGGTGATAAGACATTGAACAGTTGTTTTCTTCAAGAATTGGATTAATTCCCGACTCAAGCAGGAGGAGATCATTCATGGTGAGATCACTCCATTTCTGTGTGTGCAGTCCTGTGTTTTGGCTGACAGAAAAGACCTATCGTCCTATCTTGCATTCCCACTAGCAGACAATACCAACTACATATACACAGTCCATACATACACCAGACATAGTTTTTCTTAATAAATCTTTTATTTATTGTTGAAAGGAACTGTTGTCAGAGTATGTGTTGAGAGAATAACAGAGAGAGTGAAAGAAATAGATATATGGAAGGGAAGACAGAAGGGAGGGGTGTAGACAAAAGGCAGTCAATAATCCCAACAGATAATAAGTTTGAAGATGTGCTTGTTGATTCCACCTCTCTCCCGGGAAAACAAGCGACATAATTGGTGGAGCGAGCGGGGTAGGAAATGGTGCCCATATGACCTGGAGGCATAACAGGACATATGCATAGAGGGGTACCTGCATATTGGCACAGGCATAGCGGAGTACCTGCATGTTGGGACATACTGATTGGAATAAATATAAGTATATATTGATGACTTTTAATGGAAGGACGTCCATTGGATATATGGTGCCATTACATTTATGGTAGAAACATTTCATTAACGCTGGTGACTTTACAGTGAAAAAGTTCCAGACAGAGTGAATGTGGATAGGTGGTAAGACACATTACATACCTAGTCACACGGTCACGCGTCTACATAAGTCTTTCCCCTATATCTCTTCTTGTGGATGAGAGAGTGGTTGTGATGTACTGTGTGGTGTTGTAGACATTATAATATTAGATATACATAGGGGGAAATGATATAGGTTCTAGGTAGATTATCTGTTTATAGGAAGGACTTCTTTATTGCTTGGAGGTGTCTGTACTCAACTTGCTGACTTACCTGCTTTAACTATGGCAACTCCTAAAGTAACTACAGCCGAACTGAGGGCCAACGGGGAGGCAATTGGTTTAGCTGGTTCGGAACTAACTGATTACATACAGGAACGAGAGAGGGAAATTCGTCAAGCGGAAAGATAAGATCGAAAGGCCGAGTTGGAAGTGAGAAGAATAGAGGTGGAGACCAAATGAATGGAAATGGAACAAGAGGCCAAGAAAATGGAAATGGAACAAGAGACCAAACGAATGGAAATGGAACAGGAGGCCAAGAAACTGGACCAGGAGACCAGGAGACTGGGACTGGAACAGGACAACAAGAGGTTGCAAGCAGAGGAAGCCAACAAGATAAGGGAACATGAATACCGCATGCGAGAACTGGAGCTCAAGACACAAACGAAGGGAGAAACTGACGGGACAGAAGGAGGATCCTTTTCCCAGGGTTCACTCAAGATGATTGGACAGGGTTACCATGCCATGAAGTTTCCCTTGGCGGTCTTTGATGAAAGTAAAGAGAAGATATACCGGTTTTTGGATCGGTTCGAGGCTATGGCAGTCGCTATGGGACTGGATAGAACCCGATGGGCTCTTAAATTATCCCAGGCTTTGCGTGGTTCAGGGTACGAGGTCTACACACGCCTACCACCAGGACAGGAAAATCAGTACGAGGAATTAAAAGCCGCTTTGATGAAACATTATGAAGTCACAGCACAAACGTATAGGAAGAAGTTTAGATCGTCTAGAAGAGAGCCGGGAGAACTATTCGCCGCCTACAGTCTGAGGCTGAAATCCTGTCTCCGGAAATGGATGGACTTGGCAGAATTCAAGAGGGATTATGAGAGTCTCGAAGAGATGATGGTGGTCGACCAGATGCGTAAGCAGATGTCGAAACCTCTCAGAACCTTCTTGGGAGAACAGGGGGCGGAGCGGATTGGTGTTGTGAATAAGCTGGCGGAGCGATTCGTGGGGGTACATGGGGAGGCTGCGGGGCTCGGTGTTCAAACCAAGGGTCAGGAGAAACAAGACAAAAAGAAACCTAAAAACTGGGAAGGAGAAAAAGTGGAACCTTATATAAAGCACACAGAGGAGAGTTCAGAGAGGGTGAGGGAGGGAAACCATAACACCTCGAATTCTTCAGCGAAACGACAGTGGTCTGAGAAGTGGTGTTCATTCTGCAAAGTGCCATCTCATAACACGAAGGACTGCAGATCGAAACCTAAAAGTTCTTACTTCGCAGCGTGCAGGGTGATTCCTACAACGGTGATCACCGACAAGGCTGAGGTCGGCGAAGGAGAATGGAACAAAAAGGACACACGGAAACCTAGGAAGGGAACATGGTGCACACCCTGCAAGTCGACAACACATGATACTGTGGACTGCAGACGCAAGCAGAAGACGCCAATTGCATAACCAACCTCGAGGAATCAAAAGAGGAAGGCAAGGAAACGGTCAAGGAGATGAAAGACACTCAGGACCAAGAGAGACCACCTGTGGTTGAACTGATTGAAGTCAATGGCCAGCAGGTTGTTTGTCTCTACGATACCGGTTTGGATGGGGAAGCGGTGGTGGACGCCAGCTTGGTAAGCCCAGACCAACTTACAGGGGAGACCATAGAGATACAGCCGGCAATGAGGAGTGCTGTTACCATGACGCTGCCAATCGCCAAGGTGGAGATTAAATCCAGGTAAGTCACGGGCATTATTCCAGCTGCTGTATTATCTGACTCCTTATTTCCCATGATCATTGGCACGAAATATGTCTTTTTGGGAATGCCCAAACAGCCAGCCCACAAGGGAACAGTAGTCAGTGGATCTCAAGGGAAGGAAACAGAGGCAGAGACACTATGCGACAACTCAGGGATAGGAGAATTGCATACTGCCCAGAGGAAGGATACTACGTTGCATCCTTGCTATAGGAAGCTGCAAAGAAGTGCTGAGCCACCAGAACGGGGACAGTACTTTCTGAAGAATCGACTACTCTATCGGAGAGCTGGGAGGAGAGATAACCTGCACGAGCAGTGGATGGTTCCAGAGACCCACCGTCCTCACATTCTTCAGAGTGGACACACCATAGCCGAGAATCGACATATGGGCGTCAGAGAGACCTTGCAGCAAATTTCCGGCCATTATTGCTGGCCAGGAATGACCGGAGATGTACGCCGGTGGTTGAAGTCTTGTTCGGAGTGCCAGAACCCACAACCCAATAAGCGGACTAAGTGTAAACTAGCTCTTAAAGTGGAAGACAAAGTGGAAGTGTGGGGTCCAGCAGAGACCAATATACTCCAAGTAGGATGGAAAGGACCTTATTCCTGTGGTAAAGGTTGTGTCCAAGAACATCTACAAAATACGGATCGGGGAAGAGCAGAAAAATCTCCCTAGACATCTCATTAGGAAATATGAGGAGAGATCCGGGAGCAAAGCTTCGCACTTTATGGTGATGGCAGCCATTGGGACAAAAGTTACCAGTCCAGACGAAGACCAGAAATCGCCAGTACAACATAGGAGAGCCTATGGGACAGTACGTGATAGGTCAGATTTACCCAACGAAAGGAGGAGGGAAATCACACGTCAGGGAAAGGACAAGAGGGAAAATTTCCCCAGTAACCAAGTTCAAAAGGGGTGGGTAACGTCGGGAAAGGCGAGAATTACCCAGGACTCCAACCGAAGATTGGCTGACCAGATACAATATCGCCCAAGATGGTCCTGGAAGCAAAAGTCCAGGAGGTTTGGGAAAGACAACTCGGTCCAACGCGGACGAGGTGGAACATCCCCAGAGGCAAAGCCGGGGGAAATCAAGAGGACATGGAAGCAGTGTTACAATCAGGATGGGACGACCGTCTGTATTGTGAGCCATCGCTTACGCCAGTGGAAAGGAGGTCGACTGAACGTACAGGAGCGATGAGCCAACACTAGTTTCAGTCATGAGTAGTGTGGTAGGGTGCATATGAGGTCGCCTACCGGATGAGGTGTTGATCCATGTGAGGATCCAATCATATCATCAACACGTGATGTTAATAGCTACTTCGCAGAAGCTCAACGCACGGTGGATGTGATGGACGTTGTTGTTGCAACAGGACTTCACAGTGGAATACATTTCTGGTAAGGAGAATGTAGGAGCGGATTTTTTATCTAGACATCCAACTCCAGAGGAAGAGGAATAAGTTGGAGGATCATAGGAATCAAAACTACAGGGATGAAGAGTCGACGCGGTCAACTCTCTTAAGAGGGGGCCTATGTCACAGAAAAATCTGCAGTTTAATGATTCCTTGATAACTTACATATTAAAATACAAGGAAGGAGTAGGGTTAACAATCGTGTACTTCATTCTGAGAGGAGGACGAATAAAAGAGCATTGACCGACACACATATGAAAATAGGATACAGGTGTTCGTAAAGTTCATTGCTTGACGATCTGACGGACACGGAGAAACGGGACGATCGGCCGACGGGAAAATGAACGGAGAATGCTTTGAAGTGCAAACGAGCGATGGACAGAGGACCAGCGCAACAGCGGAGAACGGAGCGCCGGACGTATACGTGATTTCACTGAACGTTTGATGTTACGGGTACGGCAAATTTGATTGTAGATCAAACAATCAACGGAGAATGGGACACGCAATATAAAAGCTGAACATGGAGTTTCTGGTTAGTGTGATACCAAACTGGAAGGAAAGATAGAATTATGTGTCCTGTAATGAATAGAAATATCCTCCCTTATAATGGGATAGAGTGCTTGGCTGCGGATAAATTTCGATTCAGGGACTTACATTAATTCTATAGATATATATATTAATATAAGGTAACACTAATATTAGAGTAATAGTGCATAGGGATATAGGTGTTGTTCTTAATGTGTGAAATTGCATTCGTTTATCGAGTCGTGTAAACTTAGTGCACTCAGAAATCGTATGTCCGTATGTTTTTCCCAGGCTTTTCAGTATGGCTAGAAAAGGACTATCACATAAGAAAATTATATGAAGCAGACGCATATCACCAGATTACCTATCTTCTCCACAGGTTCAAATCTCCTATTGAAATCATAGAAGAGATGAAGGTTACTACACTTGAGCAAATAAAGTACCTACTTAGAAACAACAAGAACATAGACATGTTTTAATATGAAGAAGTGATAACTTAACGTCAAATACAGAACACTGTATGCTCAAACAAATATACAACTAAAACCCTTAAAAGGAAAAGAAGTTAACCTGTGGCAAGCAGGGATACTTAAAACTGCATGCAATTGCACTGTGCCGAAACATTAAACTTTGTTAACCATAGACATGGTGTAGAACAGTCATAGTAACTCTAGACAATGTCGGATAGTGGCGGTGTGTATTCAGAGGTGGATTATAATACCGTCCAAACGGGGAAATATATGAACTTCAGTGACTTACCAAATCGGTTTATTTTCTGGTGATAAGACATTGAACAGTTGTTTTCTTCAAGAATTGGATTAATTCCCGACTCAAGCAGGAGGAGATCATTCATGGTGAGATCACTCCATTTCTGTGTGTGCAGTCCTGTGTTTTGGCTGACAGAAAAGACGAGAAGAACTAATGCACATACGAGATCAACCGTCCTATCTTGCATTCCGACTAGCAGACAATACCAACTACATATACACAGTCCATACCAGACATAGTTTTTCTTAATAAATCTTTTATTTATTGTTGAAAGGGACTGTTGTCAGAGTATGTGTTGAGATAATAACAGAGAGAGAGTGAAAGAAATAGATATATGGAAGGGAAGACAGAAGGGAGGGGTGTAGACAAAAGTCAGTCAATAATCCCAACAGATAATAAGTTTGAAGATGTGCTTGTTGATTCCACCTCTCTCCCGGGAAAACAAGCGACAAGCAGAATTGATCCAAAATATGATGGTCTAAGACAGTGACATCGAGGAAGATCAACAATAGAATTGATCCAAAATATGATGGTCTAAGACAGTGACATCGAGGAAGATCAACAATAGAATTGATCCAAAATATGATGGTCTAAGACAGTGACATCGAGGAACATCAACAGCAGAATTGATCCAAAAATATTATCTAAGACGGTTACATCGAAGAACATCAACAACAGAGGTGATTAAATGTATAAAGCAGCAAGATTTGAGGAAATGCGTTCTGTGTAGCTTATAGCTACAGGGATGAGAGAAAGGGATGAAATGGAGTGTAAGGGAGAAAGAAAGGGAGAAAGGGAGAAAAAAAGAAAGGGAGGGTGAAAGAAAGAAAGGGAGGAATAAAGAAAAGGAGAAAGGGAGGAAGAAAGAAAGGGAGACATGGAGGAAATCAGAAAGGGAGAAAGAAAGGGAGGAAGAAAGAAAGATATGGAGAGACAGGGCCAGAAACACAGGAGAAAGGTTTTGACAGGAGGCTGACAAGCGTGCGCTCTAATATGACTCAACACCTACACCAACCATTTAAAGGGCGGGGGGGGGGGGGGGGGGGGGGGGGGGGGGGGTAATTATAAATTCTGAAAATGTACTTTTCGTTGCTGCTGGTCACAACACACAGAATCGGATTTCCGCGGTACATCATCTCCCCCGCCAGATACCAAGACATTTGCCGGCAGAAAATGTCAAATCTACGTTGATTTTAGCCGCACGAATCATTCACACTACGGATTGATGACAGAATGTGAACATGTCGTGAACACATGAATTCCTCCTTCCTCCTTTTCTTTTATTTTACATTTCCTATACCATTTTCACAGACCTTGCAATTATCGACTTGTGCAGAAACTGTTATACTTAGATAATAGCCACTTCTGTTGTTCAGCCGGCGATGAGTTTAAAATACATATTGACTTAATAATATGCTGGCTTTTCATCGCAGCCATATTTAGACGCCATGTTATTGAGTAGAGAACAGTCTAGAAACTTAAAGAACACATCATCTTGTTCTACTACAGTCACGGTTCTGTCTACTTTCTTAACCTGTTTTGTTTTTCCCCCGTTTGTCGATATGTTTTGGTTTGTTTTCATTTTTCTTTACGGTGTTTCGTTACTTGCATTTTGTGGTTGCGCGTTTCTATTTATTTGTCATCTGTACGGTGTTTCGTTACTTTTATTTTGTGATTGTACTTTTCCCTTTATTTATCATCAGCCAAATTTGGTTGTCGTGTTTTTATATGTATTTATTGAGTTTTCTTATATTGACATTGTCTTATTTTCAATTTCATTGTTTTTAGTGTTCGTCTTATTATTTTTTTTTTTTTTTAATTTTCTTATGTATTCTTCGTCTAAGCGGTTTTCGTGTACATTCTTGTTGTTTATTCACGTCCTCTTTTTTCGTCAATTTACATTGTTGTCTTTCCTCTGCATCAACAAAACACCATGTTGTTGGTGTTAGTCTTCTTCTCCCCCTCTTCCATCTTCTTTGTCTTCTGCTGCTGCCGTCGCTACTACTACTACTACTACTACTACTACTACTACTACTACTACTACTACTACAGTGGTTCTCAACCTTTTTTGGCCCATGCCCCCCCCATTTACCATATGTTCAGAACGTTGTCCCCCCCCCCTTTCGAATTTCCTCCCTATAAATCCCCCCCCCCCACCCTTACACAGTATACATAAACATGGAAGATAAATTTAATAACGCATACTAGAACAAGTCTAGACATCTACATAAAACGTGATTTGCGGGTCTACTTACGTTATAAAACGAATTTTATTAGGGCGAGAAGTACAGAACCGTAACATTTAGAAGGAAAAACAATATCAAGTAATTGGTTCTTGTATTAATGAGATCTTGAAATAATCTTAAATCCCCCTTCCCTGGAAACCTTAAACTTCCCCCCGGGGGAGGGGGGAAATTCTCCACCGGTTGAGAACCACTCTACTACTACTACTACTACTACTATTACTACTACTACTACTACTACTACTACCACTACTACCACTAACCACTACTACTACTACAACCACCATCACCACTACTACTAATGCTACTACTACTACTACTACTACTACTACTACTACTACTACTACTGCTACTACTCTAATTATTACTACTGCTAGCACCACAGCTACTTAAATTATTACTTCGTCCTCCACCACACCCACCACTACTACTCCTACTACTAATACTACCTCCTGCCCCACCACCACCTTCAAATTAAAATGGTAGTTCCAAGCCAAGCCTGGTTCAATCAATGTGCCACTAACCAAAGAACAAAACAGAACCAACAAATATAACATCAGTTCAACTGCACATTTGCTCAACTTAAGCACTGCATCCCCGAGGGCCAGAAACTCATCCGCACAAAACTTCTGAGCTCATCAACATCTAGTGCAGCCTCGTGGCAAGTATTCAGTCCTTGCTACATTAGAGCAGTGTGCGTTTTTTCCCCCTTCTTTTTCTTATCAGCCTTCTTCGTCTGCTAAACTTATTCTCATCTCATCTCATCATGTTCCTCTTGTACCTTGCAGTGTCGAGGTGAAGTATAAACATCGTGAGAGTGCCCGATTATGGGCTTCATATATCGATATTCCCATGGACTCTGCTATTCCCTCCGTCCAACGTTTACGTGGTCGGCCTCTTCCTCTGTTTCCATCTGGTCTGTACATCATTGCTTGTTGTAGTATGCTGTTGACTGGTAACCTACTTGCATGGCCAAACCATTTGACTTGCTGTTTTCTAATATAATCTAGTGCTGCTTTAACCCCTCACTTTAGTCCTGATTTCTTCATTTCTGATCTTATATCTTCTTGATACGTTGAGTATTCTTCTCGGGAAACTCATTTCTGTTGTTGTGATTTTTCTTTTCTCTTTTTCTGTCACTGTCCAGGTTTGGCATTGGTAGCATAGAGTTGGTAGGAAGGTCTGCAAAGTTTGGAATGCGCCTGGCCCTGCAGCCAGCTGGGTTAGGATCGACTAGCCTCTCCCAGGAGGGGTGAAGAGAGAAAATTATAAGCCTGCCGATGACCCGCAGACTACACAAGTCAACCCCCACCTCCACGTGGTGCAGACCGGGCAACCATGACCGCGAGGTCATGGGCTAACTGGGCTATGGCTCGCCATAGGGGATGGACTCCCTGTGGTCAGATTTGTGTCCTAAACCTGTGACTGGCCTAGCAAGCCGGCAGGGGATCTTCATACTGCTCGTAGAAAAACTAAGAAGCTAAACTTCTTATTGTCCTATTTCACCCCGTTCTTCTTTCCATCCCCCACCCCTTCTATTCATCTTCCCCTTGTTGTTTTACTTTTTGTTCTTCTTCTCCTTATTGTTGTTGTTCTGTTTCTTCTTCATTTTCTCCTTCGTCTGCTAATACTTCTTGTTTTCTTCTTCTTTCTCGTTCTTCTTTCCTTCCCCTCCTTCTCCTAATATTCTTCTTCCCCATGTTGTCTTTTGTTCTTGTTCTCCTTCTCCGCCTTGCTGTTCTTTTTCTTCTTCTTACCATCATCACTTCTACTATTACTACTATTAATAATATCACACCACCACCACCACCATCACCACCACTACTTCTACTATTACTACTACTACTATTACCTTCACCACCACCATCACTACTACTTCTACTATTACTACTACTATTGCTATCACCACCACAACTACCACTACTTCTTTTTCGTCCTTCTACTCTTCTCCCCCCCCCCCCCCCCCCCCCCCCCCCCACATCGACATCAAAATTTTAATTCCAAACCTGGCTTCAGTACAATCAATCTGCCACTAGCCAAAGAACAAGAAACAAAACCATCAATTCAAATGCATCTTTGCTCAACTTAAGCACTGCATTCCAGGAACCAGAAACTCATCCGCACGAAACCTCCGGGCGCATTGACACCCAGTGCAGTCTCGTGGCAAGTCTTCAGTCCTCACTAAATTAGAGCAGTGTGGTTTGTTCAGTTCCTAACATTGTTTGTCGATTCCTGTCTGATCGACTTTTCAGCCTAAAGGCCAAGGAGAGACACACACGAATAGAAAAAAATACCAGATAGAAAATTGTGGAATGTTCGATAGCCACAGGTCTGTGTTATTGCCGCGAGCAAATAGGCTTCGCTGGATTAAGTAGTCCGGTTAACGAACCAGCTGTAGTTTGGGTCCTTCGATAATGCAAGGTCCTGTAGGAACAGAAATGGTCGGAACTTGTTCCATGTGAGTGCTTGAAAGAGTCCGCGTAAACATACAAGTGCTCGTGAACTCTGGCCCGTGTAGAATTTCATGTTCGAGTTTGTGGTCGAGTGTTAATGAGCCGAGTTATAGATATATTGAACCGGGACAGGTTGGTTGTAGGTGGGGTTTTGTTGTTCTTTGGAATGTGTATGACTTTGGGCACGGGCTCTTTCTAACTAGTGGGCTAGATAAGAGGCAGGCTAGATATCTATCCGAAACGGATAGACACATGTATGTCTTCTTGTTCTAGTTCTTTTCGTTCTTCTTCCTTCTTGGTTTCTTCTGCTCTTCCGCCGCCGGACCATCTCCTTCATTTTTGTCTTCTTCTTCTTCTGCTTCTTCTTCTTCTTCTTCTTCTTCTTCTTCTTCTTCTTCTTCTTCTTCTTCTTCTTCTTCTTCTTCTTCTTCTTCTTCTTCTTCTTCGTACGTACGTACGTACTTTCGTCTGCGCGAAAGGACGAAGAGTTTGACGGGCAGACGGACAGAGAAATCCGTATACGCATGGCAGACAAGAATCGAACAACCAAGCAGGTAGTGAAACAAACAGAGAGAGACAGTGATACACAGATACAGATAGATACTGATAGCGAAAAAGACTGAAGCAAAGAAACAGACACAGACAAAGAAACAGGCAAAGAAATAGATAGACAGACAGACATAAAGTCTGACAGGTACAGACGGATTTAGAGACAGACAACTGATGGGCGGTTGACACACTAGCGGACGCACAGGAAAACGTATGGGTGGAAGAATACATATCACGAGGAAAAAATCAACTAGATGTACCACAAAGGTTCTGTGAATCATTATATATTGTAGAGCATAATCGATTATAAAGCAATGGCAAACTACTTAATGTAAATTCCCTTGAAAATCACATACACCCAATATATAAGAGGGTTGATTGTTACGTCCTGTAAAGGATATGCAGCTAACTTGAGAAGAGTCTGGTAAATTGAGTCACAAGGAAATGACAAAGCAAAGCGTGACACTCTAATATAAGCTAATAAATAAACCACAAGCTGTGTCTTGTGTTGTTTTGACTGTGTCTGATGAAAATGAAGTTTTACCGAAACGTCGCTTACAAATATATTTACTGTATATACAACAGATACAAAAGTCATAATCAATATTCATTGGCGGAAGACTACATCACCATATAACGTCGATCAGACTGGACTCCTTCAAATAAAACCAGGTGTGACGTAATGTTGCGATCTTTTCCAGGTATCTGTTCTTTGTACACCGAGCATATAATGAGATTATTTACATGATTTAGTGGCAAACAAAAAGTAGGATTGGACCAAACATGGTACACAATCAAATGAACAGGTATTATACTGTAACATTCAATTCACTGAGCATTAACGTTGCGGAAGATACCACGAAAAGAAACAAATAATGATGACCTTAGAATGGTGATATATCGTCCTCGTGTTCAAATGGAAGGTCATAATTGGCGATATATTAACCTTCAAAAATGAATCCGTTAATACGAGACAAGTCGGGTGGAAACGGCAGGAGACTAATTACATATAATCTTTGTAATCATTAATACCTGGTGCTTATAAAAAGAAATGAAAAAGAACTATAAGCATTCTTAGGCATCAAAACAACTGAAAATAAAACAAAGGAATACAATTTTACACAGCAAAATATAAAAAATTATAATTATGACCAAGAAAGAAAATAAAACAAGAATGTACAGCAAGCGAGATAACAATTAAATAAATAGAAAGTTTCAAGGTATTTTGTTTGTTCTGTTTTGTGCTCGCTCTCTTTAAACTCAAGAGAAGTCCATGCATGTGCTGTTACGTCTAGTGCACAGGACATATTTTGTAATGTGGATTAGCTTTCCCTATTACCACTGCCCTTCGCCATCAGGCGAACCCAGTCCGACTTTAAAGGTACTTTAAATTTTACGTAATTTACGTTCCCATGTTTCTCCGTCATCCGGTTCACGAGTGCAGTTTTCTCGGGGGGGGGGGGGGGGGGGGGCCGCCTACTGGGTTGGTCGTTGCTGGAGCTACGGAGTTCGTGGTGTGTGCGACGCTTTCGGCGGGCCGGCCTGCGGAAAGAGACCAAGCTATATGGGATCAACCCGGTGCAATGAAGTCGATCCACTCGTATTTAAACTCCATTTTAAATACGCCGTAAGGGACATCTATAAAGATGCCGATATTTGTTTATACACCAACGGCACTCGGTGGTTGATGTGATGTGTATGACACGCACCGCCTTTACTTCCCACGACATATACCGGTAGCCACGTACACTGCGTCGGTATAGAATCCCGGGTCAGTTGAAGAAATCCGTCGGCATGTCGAAAGACCAGATTGGAAACACTCTTGTGTCATTGTAGCTTGACATCAGAATCGCACGTGACCACGACAATATGGCGGAATCCCCTGTAGTATTGACCGCGGCCATTTTGCAACAGGAAGTAGAACTTGTGTGACGGCCGTGCTGGATCGCTCGGCCCCGCACAAGAGACAATCAATCTATCTAGAGAGCAAATCTGTGAGACCATAAAGAGGAGTGATCAGAGGATACATTGAAGAGAGAAGAATGATAGAAAAGAAAAGTTTCTGCAAATGGGATTTTTATTTGCTCAGACCCGTGTATTTTTTTAGGAGGAAGGAGGGAGAATTTCTCATAATGCTTAAATATCACGCGTCGTGTCGAGCGTGAGGTGCGTCTTGACAAGTTTGATCACTGATCTTCTTCAGTGCCACTATGCCTACCCGTCCAGCGTGTTCTCCCTTTGTTGACTGGTATCTCTATAACCTTGAATTGTATCAGTTGTTACAAACTTCTCCGTCTCGTAACGTTTCCACATTTTTTACGCTTACCTTGTCTTGATGTGGGAAATCGGATGTCTGTGTGAACTGGCCTCCCGTAGAGTTCGGCGTTTCTCCAAGGAAGCGGTCAAACCGTCTGCCTTGTGCGCTGAAGATCGCCGATTTGTTTGCGAACTGCGTTTTCGATACAAGTGAGGTCTTTGGTTTTATTTTCCGGATGCCACTGGGGGTCATCGCTTGAGCTACGGAGTTCGTGCTGTGTGCTATACTCTCTGCAGGTGTTTTGCCGGTGTGCAAAGAGACCGAGTCAGATTGGGTACGGATAAAGTCGATCTTTTCTACTTCAACATAAACTAATTACTGTAGTTGTTTATTAGTGTTTGTTTTAGCCGTCAATTGGATTCCTAGCATTATACAAAGACATACCTCCATTATCTTTCTACTCTCTTTATTGAATGTCCGTGTTTCACGTGCATGCAGTAGCATTGGTAGTATGTGCAGTTAGTTGCATATCCTTTACATGACGTCGCAGTCAACCCCAGCATTTTTGACTGCTTTTGTGATTTCTTTGCAAGTTTAAGTTCAGTAGTTTGCCAATGCTTTCCAAACAACCGGCACTCATACCATTGTATGGAAACCAACACAAGGCGGTCTGCTTCCAAATCGCCCGCAGCTGTGTTTCGGACACGGTATGCGGGATTACGAACTGTATTCGTAACTCCTTCGCCACAGATCCCTGCACAGAGACACATTTGGAAGTCAGTGATCAAGAATACTTAGTAGTGAGGCATCTGGAGATGCATGAAAGCCTACTGCCAGTAGACAGGGCAGATGATGATGATAACGAGTACGTGTTAGGATTTCTTCTTTCTATAAATGTTATGTGTGTGTGCGTGGATCAATTCCTCTAAATTTATGACTACAAATGTCTTAAAAGTCGAGAGGATCGACTTCATTGCACCGGGTTTTATCCATGACTCAGAATCTTTCCGCAGGGTGACCTGCCGAAAGCTTCGCATAAAGCAAGAACTCCATAGCTCCAGCGACAACTCCCAGGAGTCTCCGAGAAAATTGCACTCGTGAACCGAAAGATGTAGTCCGAAATCGAACCCACAATCTTTGGAAAGCGAGGCAGACAGCTTGACCACTTCGCCACGGAGTCTTCCTTTATGACTATGATGACGCCAATGATAGTTATGTTGCAAATGCTGAATGACGATGACGATCTTGAAGATAATAATAATGATGATATTGAACATGAAGATTATACTTATGACGATGATAGTGTTGAAGATTTTAAAAAAATGTTTGCATATCCTTTACAGGACATCGCTGTCAACATCAGCATCTTTCAGCTGATTGTTGATTTCTCGGCAATATTACGCTCAGTAGTTTGCCATTGCTTTCTGAGCGGCCGGCTCACATACCCCGTAAGTTACCGACGCGATTCGAACCACTGCTGATTCCCACCGTCGTCACATTACCTACGAGAGTATACGAGATTACGGAGAAAAGTCGCTAACCTCTAGGCCAGGAAGCCGGCAATGTTGAAGATAATGTAGTCGAAAATGTTGATAATAAAGATAATATAATGAGGGTAGCAAAGACAAAGATCATGTTGATGATGGTGGTGGTGATGAAAATGTTGAATTCAAAATGACGACGGTGATAATGTAAATCTTTTTTTTTTTTTTTTAGATTTGCGTTCGCTAGCTTTGAACTCAAGCGTAGTCCATACACGCGCAATTGCTTCTAGTACATTGAACTGATTTTTGTGTGTGAATTAGCTTTCCCTTTTACCAGTGTCCCTCGCCATCAGGCGAATCGACTCCGGCTTCTGATGTACTTGTAATTTACGTCCCCAAGTCAAGAACGAGAAACTAACATTAGAGTCCAACTGAACGGTTTAGGGATTGAACCCGCTACCTCGGTATCAGCATACCGGAAGTTTAAGAACGAGCGATCTTATTCATTCGGCCATGCTTACTCCATAATGTTGATTAAAATAAGAACAACCACCACCAATAGGACGATAATAATAACGATAATAACGACAACTACTACTCCAGCGACAACGATTCAATTCAAAACTCGGCCTACAGAAGTTTCCTTGCTCAAAAATCCTCGGGTTTTCTTTCAATTTTACCAGCTCGTGTAATGATTGCTAATCTCTTGAATCTTAAAAATGGCCGCCCGTGTATATTGTAATTTTAAAGAAAAAAATATCCTCCTCTCTTTCTTGTTCCTCCCCACGGGATCATCAGCACGACCGTGTTTCTTTTTTCTTTTATGAGATATTATATTTTCCATGTCGTTCCAGCATCCACGACCTTGATCGTGTTTGATATTTTTAAATATGTTTTTAAACATTTTCTTTACGTCGATTGGAGGTTTCTCAAATGCTTCCCTCGCCGAGTTATTATTCACTTCCGGAGATTTTGAGCGCCGGAAATCAACTACGGTCTTCCTGTTGCCTGTCAGATCGTGTGTGTATCGTCTGTTTGCTGGTCTGTTTGTTTGAATGACTGTCTGCCTATATATCTGACGGTCTGTACGCCTGTCTATCTGTCTTGTATTTGGCTGTCTGTCTCTCTGCCAGTCTTGTATTTGGCTGTCTGTCTCTCTCTCTCTGTCTTGTATTGTCTGTCTGTCCATCTTTCTGTCTTGTATCAGCCTCTCTGTTTGTTTGCCTGGCTTGTATGTCTCTCCGTCTCTCTGTTTCTCTGTTTTTCTGTCTCTCTGTCTGTCTATGTGTCTGTGTGTGTGTTTGTCTTGTATCAGCTTGTCTGCCTGCCTGTCTTGTATATGTCTGCCTGTCTTTATATGTCTGTTCGTCTCTCTGCCTGTTAGTCTGTCTGTCTGCCTGTCTTATGTCTATGTGTCTATTTGTCTGTCTTGTATCTATCTGTTTGCATCTGTCTGAACTGTTTGTACATATTCTGTCTGCATGCATGTTTGTTTTATAGTCTGTCTCTCAGTATGTCTGTAATAAATGTATGCGGGTAGACTAGTATATAAGTAGGTTGATAGAATCCTAAGCAGGCAGGTCAATTTGTGTATGTCTGTACGTGTGTATATATGTGACATTATTGTCATCAAACGAGGATTATGTGTGTGCGAGAGAGAGAGAGAGAGAGAGAGAGAGAGAGAGAGAGAGAGAGAGAGAGAGAGAGAGAGAGAGAGAGACTATTAGTGTACGTATTTGTACTCTTAGTAATCCATTTATATAATTATGTCGTGGATTTGCCCTATATATAATGAACCTGTGTGTGCGTGCGTGTGTGTGTGCTTGTGTGTGTGTGTGTGTGTGTCGGGAATAAATAAACAGACAGACTACACAACATACATTTGGATGGATGGATAGTTGGAAGGATGGATGAAAGGATGAATGCTTGGATGGATGGATGGATGGATGAAAAGATGAATGGATGGATGGATAGATGGATGGATAGTAGATGAATGGGTTGATGAAATGATGGATGGGTGGATGGATGGATAAATGGAATAATGGATGGATCAGTGGATGGATAGATAGATGGATGGGTGGAAGATAGATGGAAGGATGGATAGATGCATGCATGCATGGATAGCTGGATGGATAGGTGGATGGATGGATGCATGCATGCATGCATGCATGGGTGGATGCATGGATGCATGCATGAATAGATGGATAGATTGTTGGAAGGATGGATGGATGCATATAGATGGATGCATGGATTCATGGATGCAAGAATGGATTCATGGATGAGTGGATGGATGGGTAGATGGATGGGTAGATGGATGGATGGATGGATGGGTGGATGGATGGATAGTTGGAGGGACGTATGTGAATGGATAGGTTGATGGTTGGATGGCCTTTGGACCTAATGGATCGATGGACGGATGAATGGAGACATGACAGGCAGACAGAGAAAAGATAGACAGAGACACATAACAAAACGAATGTATATGTAATCATTAATGCCTTGTATGTCTTCTTCTTCTGCGTTCATCCGGAGAGTTTTTTTCCCGGATGTGATTGCGTTGTGCCTGTGTACAGCAGAGCTGCGTTCTTGCGCCGTTAGGCCGACACATCCGACTTCTGCGGGCATTTGTTGACCGGGTTAACCTTCCCGGGGGTTTCTTAGGACGTTTGACTCTCACTGTTGTGGTGTTATCCCCCATCCCAGCTGGCCCATATAGAACAGCCAAAGATCCTGGTCAGCCCTCAAGGGAAGGCAGGGGCAGACCATGGGCATTCCCCGCCATCCAAGGAGGCTTCCATACTTGCAGAGCCGATACATAGCGCTCTGGTACTGGGCTCACCCAAGGAATCGTCACGTCCTGCACATGGCTGCTTAGTCTTACTTCCATATATTGGGCCTTCCGTTCACCATAGGCTGTTCTTCCGGAAACCAGAAGTATGCAGTCTGCAGATGACATCCACACAGTGAGCTTTCGATTCGGACTTTCCATGTAATGGATTTGCTATCCAAGCAATATTCCATTTCGTGCCACTAGGACACTTTTCCACCTTTTATGAAGCCCACACAGTGGGTTTTTGATTCGGACTTTCCACGTAATGGATTTGCTATCCAAGCAATATTCCATTTCATGCCACTAGGACACTTTTCCACCTTTTATGAAGCCCACACAATGGGCTTTTGATTCGGACTTTCCACATAATGGATTTGCTATCCAAGCAATATTCCATTTCATGCCACTAGGACACTTTTCCACCTTTTATGAAGCCCACACAATGGGCTTTTGATTCGGACTTTCCACGTAATGGATTTGCTATCCAAGCAATATTCCATTTCATGCCACTAGGACACTTTTCCACCTTTTATGAAGCCCACACAATGGGCTTTTGATTCGGACTTTCCACGTAATGGATTTGCTATCCAAGCAATATTCCATTTCATGCCACTAGGACACTTTTCCACCTTTTATGAAGCCCACACAATGGGCTTTTGATTCGGACTTTCCACGTAATGGATTTGCTATCCAAGCAATATTCCATTTCATGCCACTAGGACACTTTTCCACCTTTTATGAAGCCCAAACAATGGGCTTTTGATTCGGACTTTCCACGTAATGGATTTGCTATCCAAGCAATATTCCATTTCATGCCACTAGGACACTTTTCCACCTTTTATGAAGCCCACACAATGGGCTTTTGATTCGGACTTTCCACGTAATGGATTTGCTATCCAAGCAATATTCCATTTCATGCCACTAGGACACTTTTCCACCTTTTATGAAGCCCACACAATGGGCTTTTGATTCGGACTTTTCACGTAATGGATTTGCTATCCAAGCAATATTCCATTTCATGCCACTAGGACACTTTTCCACCTTTTATGAAGCCCACACAATGGGCTTTTGATTCGGACTTTCCACGTAATGGATTTGCTATCCAAGCAATATTCCATTTCATGCCACTAGGACACTTTTCCACCTTTTATGAAGCCCACACAATTTGCTTTTGATTCGGACTTTCCACGTAATGGATTTGCTATCCAAGCAATATTCCATTTCATGCCACTAGGACACTTTTCCACCTTTTATGAAGCCCACACAATGCCTTGTATGTTATATACTACATCTTATACACTATGTAATGTATAGCAGCTAATGTAAGTATTATGAGGGGTTTAACCCCTACACCGGTCAGGTAGACTAAAATGTTGACTTCTCGTCCTTGACTTGGGGACGTAAATTATAAGTACCTCAAAGTCTGAGTGGGTTCGCCTGATGGCATGGGACACTAGTAATAATGAAAGCTAACCCACACGCAAACATCAGTCCTGTCCAATCCCACTGAGGCAACTACTAGAAGTGAGTGGCACCTTGCAGTCTTGACAGACCAAAGTGTGTGAGTTGGAATGTGGCCAATATTCCATCACAATGCCTGGGCAGAGCTTCAGAGAAACATGTGGCGCCCAAACGACATGTCCCCTCTCTCGGCCTAGTCTTGTGTATTCCAGAGGAATGGGTAACCAATACGTCTGGCACAAGGTAGGCTGCAGACGCTGGCGGCGCAGCGTCAAATCCTCCGAGACCTCGCCACCACGAGCCGGTGGCGAGTTATGGCCAGACCCTGACACCCAAGGGGCCCGGCTTAGAGGCGTTCAGCCAAATCCCACAGGTGAGGGCCTCGTACGAGCCAGGACCATGAGGGTGCACAGATCTGTCGATCACAAGTGTCCGGACCTGTGTAAAGCGTGCACTATCGTCAGACTCGCCACCTGACTTTAAGCGGACCCCGCGACCAGCGAGAATAGGCCCGCCAGAGCTGCCACAGGAGATATTGCCTGTCTATTGCAAGCAAATCCCCCATCCTTCCACTGTTCGGATCTCGCGACCGGCGAGTAGTTATTAGCACTTTTATGGACTATGCTTGAGTTCAAAGCGAGCGTACAACAATAAAACCAATGATCATTAGGGCTACGTCGTTCTCTTTAGTTTGTGTGTGCGTGTGTGTGCATATCCTTTTTACAGAACATCACAGTCAACACCAGCATTTCTGCCGCTGTGATCTCTAGGCAGGTTTACGTTCAATAGTTTGCCATTGCTTTCTGAACGACTGGCACCGATACCAAAGCAAAACCAACGCAACGCGGTCTGATGCCAAATCGCGCGCAGATGTGTTTCGAACGCTGGTATACGGGATTACGAACCGCGGCCGTAAGCCTTTCGCCAGGAGACCGGCTCTCTTTAGTTATGTAATGAAATATACATAACCCAAAACATATTTGTACGACAACACGATAAAAAATAACCCCCTGACCCGTCCTAATCCAGGACGAACCCCCACCGCGAGCAACCTGTCTTTAACATTCTCAATCACCCCAACACTATCTTGAACATGACTGCCACGAGACGCACAAATCAAACGAACAGGAACACAAATATTTTCCGGATAGCGACGGAAGTTTGATTTCGGTAAACACGGGAAATATTACAGATCTGACAAGGGCGGCACGGGAAGAATACAGACGTCATCCAACGAACGCGGACATGTCCTTTGGCCAGAAGTGGACTCCACATGAAAGACCCTGACAAACCGGATGTCCGGTTTTATTTTAGTCGATGAATTGTGGGTAAAAATGTGCACGCGAGAGTGGGGAGAACTGTCAGCAGCAGAATCAAGCTGTACAAATTATATCAAGCCCAGAGCGTGTGGTTGATTTCGTTATTTTATGTTCATTTATTGAGTTTTCCGGTTCTTTCATTGCCCTTGTTATCTACGTATTCAGTATGCATAGAGGGCAAGAATGCCTGATAGACAGGTTGAGAATATACAATCAGTAACCATTTATTTACTCTACAACAAGGTTTATAGTTTTCTTAATTGCGTTTTATTTAAATGTTATGTTAGGTCTTAAATATACTGAGCTATCGTATGACTTATGAGGGTGTATTTTTAAGGACTGTGGGGTTTTTGAAAATATTGCCGTTGTAAGTTGTTCCATCCATCCATCATGTACCATGCCGATAAGCGTGGGCGGTCATGTTCTGCCAATATCACTCGATCAGCAGAGTCGTGGATCAGCTCCGTGTTCCTGTCTCGACCATGCCACGTGGCCAAGCCATCCAGGTATTTACTTCTCGGTCTTCCCCTTGGTCTCTTTCCTTCGATCTTGCTAGTTGTCACCAAGTTCTCCAAGTCATTTCTTCTCATTAGTTCACAGAGGGTAAATACAAAATTAGGAACGGCAACCCAACAGTCATTAAAAATACACCCTATACCTGCTTTTATTAGAGCCGAATGTTGTGTGATGCTTACCAAGCCCGACACTCCACATTGTGCCAACGGCTTCGGGCGGAGGGGCACAGTTTGGAGGGTACAATCCTTATCCTAGTGCGAGGAAAGAAAGTTGGTTGCATATCCTTTACATGACGTCGCAGTAAACCGCAGCATTTTTTGGACGGGATCGAGGGCAAAGGACATGCTACTGAATGAATGAATAAATTCTGCGCAGACATCCATTAGTGAATGTATCAGTCTGTTATTTGTGGTTTACTTCTTTAAACTCTTGACGGGAAAACAATGTTTTGGAATTCAAATTACCCCTTTAATACACTCATTGGTCATAGAGATTCGGTAGCCGAATCCTCAACATTCACAGGTTAACTAATCATTACTGTATTTCCTGGGGCAAGAAATCTACTTACTCGTGTCCATTGGACGGATAAAATTATATTATTAATGAGAAGAATCAATATCTTTATCTTCATCAACATGGCATTCACGATACATTAACGTTTCCTATAGATCGTAGAGCTACGATGCTTGTTCTGCTTTTCTATTTTGTTTTTCTTTCCAATCCCAAAGGTTTTATCCCTGTGTCAAGTAAAAGTATTGGTTGGTCGTTTCAGATGGTTTAATTTTTTGCATGCAGTGTGTTGTTTAGTTGTTATGTGCCTGTTTACAGTGTGTTGTTTAGTTGTTATGTGCCTGTTTACAGTGTGTTGTTTAGTTGTTATGTGCCTGTTTACAGTGTTTTATTTAGTTATGTGTCTGTTTACAATGTGTTGTTTAGTTATTCTGTGCTTGTTTATAGTTTGTTGTGTAGTTGTTCTACGTCTGCTTACAGAGTGTTGTTTAGTTGTTATGTGCCTGTTTACAGTGTGTTGTTTAGTTGTTCTGTGCCTGTTTACAGTGTGTTGTTTAGTTATTCTGTGCCTGTTTACAGTGTGTTGTTTAGTTGTTCTGTGCCTGTTTACAGTGTGTTGTTTAGTTGTTATGTGCCTGTTTACAGTGTGTTGTTTAGTTGTTATGTGCCTGTTTACAGTGTGTTGTTTAGTTGTTCTGTGTCTGTTTACAGCGTATTGTTTAGTTGATCTGTGTCTGTTTACAGTGTGTTGTTTAGTTGATGTGTCTGTTTACACTGTGTTGTTTAGTTGTTCTGTTCTGTTTACAGTGTGTTGTTTAGTTGTTCTGTGTCTGTTTACAGTGTGTTGTTTAGTTGTTCTGTGCCTGTTTACAGTGTGTTGTTTAGTTGTTCTGTGCCTGTTTACAGTGTGTTGTTTAGTTATTCTGTGCCTGTTTACAGTGTGTTGTTTAGTTGTTATGTGCCTGTTTACAGTGTGTTGTTTAGTTGTTATGTGCCTGTTTACAGTGTGTTGTTTAGTTGTTATGTGCCTGTTTACAGTGTGTTGTTTAGTTGTTATGTGCCTGTTTACAGTGTGTTGTTTAGTTGTTATGTGCCTGTTTACAGTGTGTTGTTTAGTTGTTATGTGCCTGTTTACAGTGTTTTATTTAGTTATGTGTCTGTTTACAATGTGTTGTTTAGTTATTCTGTGCTTGTTTATAGTTTGTTGTGTAGTTGTTCTACGTCTGCTTACAGAGTGTTGTTTAGTTGTTATGTGCCTGTTTACAGTGTGTTGTTTAGTTGTTCTGTGCCTGTTTACAGTGTGTTGTTTAGTTATTCTGTGCCTGTTTACAGTGTGTTGTTTAGTTGTTCTGTGCCTGTTTACAGTGTGTTGTTTAGTTGTTATGTGCCTGTTTACAGTGTGTTGTTTAGTTGTTATGTGCCTGTTTACCGTGTGTTGTTTAGTTGTTATGTGCCTGTTTACAGTGTGTTGTTTAGTTGTTATGTGCCTGTTTACAGTGTGTTGTTTAGTTGTTATGTGCCTGTTTACAGTGTTTTATTTAGTTATGTGTCTGTTTACAATGTGTTTGCTTAGTTGTTCTGTGCTTGTTTATAGTTTGTTGTGTAGTTGTTCTACGTCTGCTTACAGAGTGTTGTTTAGTTGTTATGTGACTGTTTACAGTGTGTTGTTCAGTTGTTTAGTTGTTACAGTGTGTTGTTTAATTATGTGTCTGTTTACCGTGTGTTGTTTAGTTGTTCTGTGCCCCTTTATAGTGTGTTGTTTTGTTGATATGCCTATGTACAGTGTGTTGTTTAGTTGATATGTCTGTGTACCGTGTGTTGTTTAGTTGTTCTGTGCCTGTTTAGAGTGTGTTGTTTAGTTGTTCTGGGTCTGTTTACAGCGTGTTGTTTTGTTGTTCTATGTCTGTTTACAGTGTGTTGTTTAGTTGAAAACCAATTCCAGCGGAGTTTCAATGCGGAGATGATATTTGACTACTTGAAAATGTCAAAGACATACTATAAAACTGCAGCTGACAGAAATATTACAATAGCAAAATGTACACAGATGCTCTTTCGATCTTCAATACGACATCGAGTACACACTACCCCGAAACTTGCATCTCACATTAAACTAGCAATACATCACTTTGACAGATAGGGCACATTACATTTCATATACATATGGAAGCAAAGTCGTCGCCCCTGCCAGACACCCTTGTATCACAGCCACTCCTCCAAATAATAAAGAAAAAGGCGTGTGTTCGTGAAATGAATATGGCCGCGGCCCCGTGGGCAATTTGTCGTGCAGATTTTAAATCCGCTGGGAGTTGCTCGCGAAGGCGCTAGAATGCTTGTGCCGTGTCGGACAGCTTCAAATGTCCATTTGTCTTTGGGATCAACGGAGGAGTATGAATCAAACTGGACGTTGGAGGGCCGCGGTGGAGGAGCAAGAGGGCGTAATGGTTTAAGTGCGATTGAGAATTGTGTAAGAGGTGTTTTCTCATACAGTTGAATGGGATAGAGTGTCGGGGAGGGAGGGGGGCATCTTGGGAATTTTAATCTGCAGGGGGGATTTTTAACAGATTCTGAGCCAAACAAAAAGGTGATTTGGACCAAACGAAAAGAAGGTTTGAAAGAAACAAACAGATGGTTTAGACCAAACAAAAATGGGATTTGTACCAAACAAAAAGGAGGTGTATACCAAACAAAAAGGAGTTTGTGCCAAACAGAAAGGAGGTTTGGACCAAAGAAAAATGAGGTTTGTACCAAACAAAGAGGTGGTTTGGACCAAAGAAAAAGGAGGTTTGGACCAAACAAAAAGGTGGTTTGGACAAAACAAAAAGAGGCTTGTACCAAAGAAAAAGGTGATTTGTACCAAACAAAGAGGTGGTTTGGACTAAACAAAAATGAGGTTTGGACCAAATAGAAAGAAAGTTTGAACCAAACCAAAATATAAGACAGAAAATAAGAAGCAGGGTGTGCAGCATTTATGACGTAAATGTCAATATGGTAGCAGACATGTTGTATTATAACGCAATTACAACATTTCAGTAATATATAAACTCATGGTAGATATAGGAAGTCGCTTAAGACGAGTAATCATCCGATGGCACTTAATCAGCCAATTCCCATTCTGCTCATTGTCCACCTTGTCTGCTCATTGTCCACCTTATCTTCTCACTGTCCACCTTGTCTGCTCATTTTCCACCTTATCTGCACATTGCCCACCTCGTCTGCTCATTGTCCACCTCGTCTGCTCACTGTTAACCTTGTCTGCTCATTTTCCACCTTGTCTGCTCGTTGTCCACCTTATCTTCTCACTGTCCACCTTGTCTGCTCATTTTCCACCTTATCTGCACATTGCCCACCTCGTCTGCTCATTGTCCACATCGTCTGCTCACTGTTAACCTTGTCTGCTCATTTTCCACCTCGTCTGCTCATTGTCCACACAACGATGACTTATCTTGTACATTACTGTGGGAATATGTGTGTTGTATTATCTCAGCTTGAAAGATTCATCGTTTTGCTTTAGTTTATGTTGTATAACTTGGGAACAACCGTGGGGATAACAGACGCTCCACATTCGAACAACACCAGCGACTATGCATTTTAAGTATTTCAGCCGAAGTATAATGTATTTATTCACTTCATATAATATACAACTCTGCAGCATGCGCCTGGCCAGATGCAGCGAAATATGCCAGCTATGCATTGTGCGCCGGCTCCCTGGCCGAGGTGTAAGCAGCTTTCTCCGTTAATCCCGAATACTTTCGTGGTTGACGTGAGCGCACGAGAATTAGAAGTGGTTCGAGTTGCGCCAATGACTTATGAGAGTATGGAGCCGGTCGCTCAGAAAGTCGTGGCGTGCTGATGAGTGTAATCTAGCCTGGGAATCAACATACAGCTGAAAGATGCTGGTGGTGACCGCAATATCCTGAAACAGGATGGAAACGCGGGGGAAAAAAAAAAAAAACTTGTGCAGCCGAGTGACTTCATTATTTAAACACACTTTTGAGAGACATGAAAACCAGCCCGATAACGGTCTGTAAATTTTAAAATAATATGTTAAATAGACTCATATTCAAAACAATATATTCCATTAGTGAATACAAACACGGAGTTCATAAATAATAATTTGCATTACTTATTGTCTGACATATTTCGCTGCATCTCGTCCGGTGCATACTGCAGTGTTATATATCAAATGAAGTGAATGAATGAACTATACTTTGACTGAAATAATTACAACACACAGTCACTGAAATGGTTTGAATGTGAAGCATTTGTCATTTCTACGGTAATCGCACATTTAACATGAAAGCTTTCTGTTTGCACAAAACTGGTTGGAACGCTTAATTGCTAATGCATCGATATGTTTGAGCAATGGATTATTGTTCGTCGAATACAATATACGACATACCTTTTTTTTTGTTAACTTTATGAATAGGAGTGACTGATGCCGAACTCATACCGAAAGCAAATAATCACTTATAACTAAACAGTTCCACAAATAAACAGATGCATATAGAAACATGCGAACGCTTCAAACAAGATTGCTACCGGGGTTATGCTTAGTAGGGTAGAGAAAGGAATGTTTCATGTGGAATGGCTATCTTCGCTTCAGAGGTCACAGATTGTGAGAATTGTATGTATGTTTTGCCCTGATCGTGCGGGGGTGCGGGGGAATGAACAGGCTGATAGCCAGCAGGGAATGCACCTTTTTGTGGTAGATTGCCTATGGACAAGGGGGAGGTGGTCGTGCACTTGCGGGACCAGGTGGAGAAGGCGGGGGAGCAGATTGAGAACCCATATGTGGAAAGAAATAGATCGCGGGGGATTGGCAGGGGTTCTGGAAGAACTCAAAACTGAGAGGGAAGTCCAGGAGAACTTTAATTTATATAGCGGTGAGAACGATTAGCAGTATGACTCTTCACTGGCTGATGAACAAGGAACGGAGCACGTATGGGAATGTCCTGAGTGCAGTGATGTCGGTTCTTAACTCAACTCATCTCAACGCAACTCAATTTGCTACCGGGGAGCAAAAAATAGCAAGACTACATAGTTAGGAAACTGAAATATCTCAAGACCCACATAAGTAATCTTTTAGTCTGAACAAAGTAACACCAAATGGAAATAATCAAGTGATAATTCCACCTCAGAGCACGCATGGTTTGAGGCGTCCGGTGCATCTTGAAACATAATCACTGCACCCTCCATTCGACAGCGAGAAAGCTAGCTCTTTTCTCCCGGCTGTTTTGTCTCTGATCTCCCCTCCACATCGATGGCGCACTGTGACTATAGGAAGTTGCATATCATTTATAGGACGTAGCAATCAACTAGTGCAGTTTTTGGCTGTTTGAGAATGCTGGGCAAAATTACGTCCAGTAGTTTGCCATTGTTTTCTGGACGACCGCCACTCAAACCATTGCATGGAAATACCAACGCAAGGCTGTCTGTTTCCAAATCTCCCGCACCTGTGTTTCGAACGTTGTATGCAGTATTGCGAATGTAATTCGCGACATATCCTACAGACATCAATAAAATAGGTTACTTTCGGGAACCAAAATAAAACAAGATTAATATTCTCGTTTTTCAACTTGACAATAACTTTTAGTCAAAACCATCACTTGTATACCCATTTCTTTTTTCTTGTGTAAGATACCTTGTTATACTGTGTGTTTATTCGTTTTCGCAAATTCTTAAAATCGCTTCAGAACGACCACCGTTGCAGTCCATGCCTCATAGCTCCACCGGTGTCTGTGGTAAAACAAAGACACGAAAACCAGCCTGCCAATACCCCTTATATTCTGAACCCAGATAAACAATTGGACTACGTTTTTTCCCCTTTCTTCACAATATGTGATTACTTCCCACCACACCACTCTGTGCGAAACGCACATACACGCACATTTCTGAAATCGGAAGCGGATTTTATGAGCTCTGGCAATTTAGCAGGTCGCGACGACCGTTGAGTGGTGAGTGTCTCAATTATGTATAGAGATGTGGGAGATTAACTTTCTACCTCGCAATACATCATGTGATGGACAATAAACACTGTCGGTTGTAATTTTCTTGACTCATTCCTCATCGTCATCTTCTTTTTCTTCTTTCGTTTTTAAAAAGGCGTTCTTTACGTTTAATTTATATGGGAAATAAATGCACAGGCAGTAAACAGAGTAGTGATGAACTGAGTGGAAGCTGCAGAGGTGTGGTTTTATAGATGAATGAAAAGGGCACTGTTGTTAGATAAAATGCGCAATGAAGATATATTCAAAGACGTGAACTCACAAGGAGAAGTATTAGCTAGGTTCTAGAAGTTAATCATCTACATTACAATCTCGTCTTTATTAGTCTCATCTAAAGTATAGTCTCATCTACATTATAAATTCATCTAAAGTATAGTTCCATCTACATTACAGCCTCATTTAAAGTATAGTTTCATCTACATTACAGCCCCATCTACATTACAATATCAACTGCATAAGTCTCGTCTACATTACAATCTCATCTACATTACAGTTTCATCTAAAGTATAGTCTCATCTACATTACAACCTCATCTACATTACAGTTTCATCTATATTACCGTCTCGAGTACACTACAATTTCGTTTACATTATTGTCGCATCTGCTTTACAGTCTCATCTACATTATAGTCTCATTTACATTATAGATATCTATATTATGTTTCCTTGTGTGTTCCAGCGCGGGTGGGCTGGAGTAGTTGATAGCGGACTGCGCGGGTAATGTCATTTGTAATGTCGGACATGGGTTCGTCGCCTGGCCTCGTCTTCTGCGAAAGTGAGGGGAAAGACTGACCACCTATTCCTCCGTGTATTCAGACCTACTAAATTTGCTGGCACTGTCACATTATAGACCCATAGCAAAAAATTGCTTGTGGTAAATATGTTACAGTATTACTAATAATTATTTCTTCGTTGGCGATTTGAGAACGCACGGGCAAACTACCGCTTTCTGTTACAATAAGAGAAAGCAGCACATGACGAAAGTAGCACTTGACAAAAGTAGCACTTGTTGAAAGTAGCACTTGACAAAAGTATCACCTGACGAAAGCAGCACTTGACGAAAGTAACACCTGACGAAAGCAACTCTTGATGATAGTAGCACTTGATGAAAGCAGCACTTGACGAAAGCAGCACTTGTTGAAAGTAGCACTTCACGAAAGTAGCACTTGACGAAATCAGCACCTGATGAAAGCAACACCTGACGGCAGCAGCACTTGACGAAAGTAGCACCTGGCGAAAGCAGCAGTTAGTGTAACAGCATCATGCAGCAGATCATGTGCAGCAAAGTTAGTTGCTTATTCTTTACAGGAAATGGTAGTCAGCCTTAGCGTTGATTTTTGTGTGTGTGTGGCTGTTTGTGATTTCTTAGCAAGTTTACTTACAGTAGTTTGCCATTGATTCCTGAAGGACCGGCACTCATACCTTTGTATGGGAATACCAATGCAAGGCGGTCTGCTTCCAAATCATCCGAAGCCGTGTTTCAAACGCGATATGCGACCACAGAGCCGGTGCGGAACGTCGCTCCATTCAGGGCCTACAGAAAAGTTCTTCGTTTCTTTGACAGTTCTCCCGCCTTTGCCACTCGCATGAAAAAGGTGCCTTCAATGTCCGGTTCCGATTGCCATGCTGGTCGAAGCCTTGCTTCTTCTTCCCTGAACGAAGCCTTCTATCGAGGTTCTTTCTAAGTCACTACGGCCGAAGTATCTTAGTTTCTGTCCAGGAAATGATAAACCTTATGAGCTAAATTTCTTCTATGTCCAAGATACGATAAACTTTATGAGCTAACTTTATGCTATCTCCACGACATGATAACCTTTATGAGCTAACTTGGGGACGTAAATTATAAGTACCTCTGAGGTCGGAGTGGGTTCGCCTGATGGCGAGTGGCAATATAAATAGGGAAAGCTTAAAGTTCAGTCCAGCACTACTAGTCTAGAGGTAGTGTGTATGGACTACGCATGGGCTCAGAACGAGCGAGCGCGCGCACACACACACACACACACACACACACACACAACATAATAATAATCTCTTCTATATTCTAACATTTTAGTTCAAAATCGCCTTATTTTCTTCTTTAGTGATTATGAAATATAGTGTAAAGTTCATGCAACATAATTGGTAAATACAAAACTTGGACCGGCAACATTTTCGAACACTCATTGCACAGTCATTAAAATACACCCTATAGTTCATGACTCACGTCATTATGTTGCCTCTGGAGGGATTCATATTCTAAAAAAAAGTTTACCTTATCCCGTTTGCAAGCATTGTGTCACTGTGTCATTAGTGCCGCCGAAAGGTATAAAATTCGGGTAAAATGACGCGACGACCGTGTAAAACCCGGGGTAATGACCGCGTAAAATGCAGCGTGATCTTCTCATTAGCCGTGGATCGGTGGGTCACGTGTGTGTTCTGTTGTTCAGCCTGAGATCGTTAGATTTGTCGGGTCAGTAATCTTGTGATGTCGCGATAATCTTTGATCTCCTATAGGAGCTGCTCTGTACATGGAATTTCAGGTATAGTTAATTAATTACACGGGAGAGGTAGAAGTGGAAATCGGTAAATATGGAAAGCTGAAAGCTAAGAAGTAAGGCAGGCAGTAAGGAATTTAGGTAGGCAGGACAGAGGGAAGGCAGTCAGACAAACTGGCAGGCGGGCAGGCAGGCAAGCAGATCGGCAAACAGGCAGGACGGAAGGAAGACAAGCAGATAGACAGACATACAGATCGACAGACGGGCAGGCAGAGAGACAGACAGGAAGGCAGGCACGCTGGCAGCCAGACAGACAAATCAGAACATTCCCATACGGGCTCCGTCCTCTTGTTCAATAGCCAGCGAAGAGTTGTACTACTAATCGTTCCATCTGCGATTTGATTGAAAGTTCTTCTGGTTTTCCCTCTCAGTATTGAGATTTGTCCAGAACCCCTGCCGATCCCCCGCCATATCATTTTCTCCACATACGTGTGCTCAATCTGTCCCACCGCTTTCTCCATCTGGTCCCACAGGCTCCAGACCACCTC
Source organism: Cepaea nemoralis (assembly GCA_014155875.1). Classification (NCBI taxonomy): domain Eukaryota; kingdom Metazoa; phylum Mollusca; class Gastropoda; order Stylommatophora; family Helicidae; genus Cepaea; species Cepaea nemoralis. The sequence continues at coordinate 81,271 of JACEFZ010007814.1, forward strand.
TCCCTTGTTCAAGGTAATCGAGAGGTGCATAACCCGCCAACCTATCATCGTTTTCATTCAGCGCCAACACATGTGTGTTTATTTACGAATTGTCTTAGTGACCTCAACGGGTTCCCCAACTGATATATAAGATGTAACCCGGTCACGGTTCAGCGCAGAGCATACAGACTGGCCAAGATGTGGCAGAGGGTTGACATCTTCTCCATTGTCTTGAGGCATTTCCTCGTCAATTGACTAACCCAATGTCTAGTGGAATAAGGAAATTGCAGTCTACCGTAGCATTTTGTTGCGCTGTTTATGATTTATTGGCAAGTTTACGTTCAGCAGTTTGCCGTAGCTTTCTGAACGACCATTACTCATACCATTATATGGAAACCAGCGCAAAACAGTACGTTACCAAATCGCCCGCAGCTGTGTTTCGAACGCGGTAAGCGGGGTAACGAAATGCGTCCGTAACCTCTTCGCCATAGAAGGGTTTGCTGCTAAAGAAAACGGGAGAGCCGGGGCAGAGAGATGACGGGGTCAGACTCAAGATGCCATTAGTGCATACAGCTGGGAATCTGTCTCACTACCATTGGTGTTAATTATTACACGCCCATCTAATCCCTTGGGTAGAGCGATCGAATAGCTAGCCCTCTTAGATTAGGGCGGAAAACAGGAGGTCTCGTGTGCAAGTTGTGCCCGTTAGAAATCCCACGATAGCTGGAAAAAAAGGTAGGCCGTAAGAATGCTATCTTGGTAAAATTGTTAGAAAAATTAATCTTACCCATGGGTAGACAGAGGTCTGTCACCTTGGATGGAATCTGTCTGGAGGGAGCACACCTGACACAAATGCATGCATAAGACGACCACACTGTTCATTGGGGTGCATAGCTAAGTGTTTAGGCATGTCCCTCGAAATAGGAACCAGGAAGAAGGGGAGGAGGAGGAGACGGAGGAGGAGGAAAGAGCAGGAATAAGGAGGAAAAAAGAATACTGGGGAAGAAGAAGGAAGGAGAAGCAAGGAGAGGAAGAAGGAAGGATGGGAAGACGATAGAATGAGGAGAATGAAAGGGGAGAAGAAGGAAGGAAGGGGGAGAAGTTGAAAGGGACGGAAGAAGAGAGGAGCAGAAAAAGGGAGGAGAAGAAGTAGGAAGGGGGAGAAGGAAAGAGAAGAAGGAAGAAGTAGAAGAAGAAAAAGAAGACATGAAAAGAAAAGAAGAAAGAAAGAAAGAAAGAAAAAAAGAAAGAAAGAAAGAAGAAGAAGGTAAGGAGGAAGAGGATGAGGGAAAGGAGGAGGAAGAGAATGAGGAGTAGGAAGAGGAGGAGGGAGATGAAGGGGAAGGAGAGGGAGAGGAAGGAGAAAGAGGGAGAGGAAGGGAGGAGGGAGAGGAAGGGAGAAGGGAGGGGGCTAAAACGTCATCAGTTTGAGTGCTCTAATTATTTTCCTATAGGCTTGCCTCTTGACCCTGACCAGACTGCCAAATTCATTAGTTCGACATTCACTGTCATGGCTTCATTCACCTCCTCCTCTTGGTATCCACACAAAAACATACAACGGTCACACAAACTGGGTTAGAATATTACTTCCGCCCTATTGACCCTATAACCCGGATAGACCGACATTCCCGACCTTCTAGGTCCATTTGCTTCCTTCAGTTCCTTCTTACGAGGCTGCTGTTTTTTTTTTTTTAAACTCTGTATTTCACTTTGTCGTCTTTCCTTCACTCTGTCGTCTTTCTTTCAATCTGTCCTCTTTCTTTCAATCTGTCCTCTTCCTTTCACCCTATTGTAATTTCTCTCACCGTGTTGTCTTCCTTTGAGCGTGTCATCTTCCTTTGAGTCTGTTGTCTTCATTTCATTCTGTCGTCTTAATTTCACAATGTTGTCTTCCTTTGACTCTGCTGTCTTCCTTTTACTATGTGTCTTCCTTTGACTCTTTTGACTTCCTTTGACCCTGTTTTCGTCCTTTTACTCTGTGGTCTTCCTTTGACTCTGTGGTCTTCCTTTGACACTGTTGTCTTCCTTTGACTCTGTTGTCTTTCTTTGACTTTGTTGCCTTCCTTTGACTCTGTTGTCTTTCTTTAACTCGTTTGTCTTCCTTTGACTCTGCTGTCTTCATTTCACACTGTTGTCTTCTTTTGACTCTGTTGTCTTCCTTTAAATCTTTTGTCTTCTTTTGACTCTGTGATCTTCCTTTGACTCGGTTGTCTTCCATTGACTCTGCTGTCTTCATTTCACACTGTTGTCTTCCTTTGACTCTGTGGTCTTACTTTGACTATGTTGGCTTCCTTTGAATCTTTTGTCATCCTTTGACTGCGGTGTCTTCCGTTGACTCTGCTGTATTCCCTTGATTCTGCTGTATTCTTTTGACACTGTTGTCTACCTTTGACTCTGTTGTCTTCCTTTGACTCTGTTGTCTTCTTTTGACTCTGTTGTCTACCATTGACTCTGTTGTTTGCTTTTGACATTGTCGTCTTCCTTTGACTCTCTTGTCTTCATTTCACAATATTGTCTTCCTTTGACTCTACTGTCTTCCTTTGAATCTTTTGTCTTCTTTTGACTCTGTTGTCTTCCATTGACTCTGTTGTCTTCCTTTTACTCTGTGGTCTTCCTTTGACTCTTTGGTCTTTCTTTGACTCTCTTGTTTTCCTTTGACACTGTTGACTTCATTTCACAATATTGTCTTTCTTTTACTCTGTTGTCTTCCGTTGAATCTTTTGTCTTCTTTTGACTCTGTTGTCTTAATTTTATTCTGTCGTCTTCATTTCACACTGCTGTCTTCCTTTGACACTGTTGCCTGCCTTTGACTCTGTTGTCTTCATTTCACCATGTTGTTCTCCTTTCACTCAGTTGCCTTCCTTTCATACTGTCGTCTTCCTTTCACCCTTTTGTTTTCATTTCACTCTTCTGCCTTCCATCGTCTCTGTTGTCTTCCATGTCTTTCTTTCATTCTGTTGTCTTCCTTTCATTCTGTCGTCTTCATTTCATTCTGTCCTATCCTTTTCGTCCTTTTTTTTTTATTATCATATTGTAATGATGATGATCATCATCTTCTTCTTCTGCTGCCTCTTCTTCTTCTTTCGCCTCCTCCTTCTTCTTCTTTCTCCTTCTCCTATTCTCCTTCTCCCTCCCCTCCTTCCCCTCCACCTCCTCCTATACTTCTTATTCTTCTTCTTCCTCTTCTTCTCCTCGCCTCCTGCATTTCCTCCTACTCCTTTTCTCCTACCGTCTCCTCTACTTCATTTTTCTAATTAAAAACAACTCCGAGAAATCCTGGTGTCCGTTGCCAGACTTCGGTTTCAGGATATCCCAAATCCGTTCTTTGAATTTGCTGACAGCAACCACAATCCCTAAATCAATACGTCCGTCCCATGTTATTTTGCACAGACTGTGTTTTTCTTTGTCGCTACATCACGTGTGCCAATGAAATCTGACATCTAGCCATATCTACTTACCGTATATTTCAATATTTTGTGTGTTTTGTTTTTCATGTGTATATAATCTATCAGTTATCTGTTACTGTGAATGTTTTGATTGGCCGTCTATTTCCATGCCTCATTCTTTGCTTTGCCATCTACTCCCTTTGCAAGTCTGTTTGTCTGTTTATCTATCTGCCTCCATGCCTCCTTCTTTACCTGCCCATCCACTCCCTTTGCATGCCTGCCTGTCTGTGTATCTACTGTCTGGCTGTCTGCCTCCATGCCTCATGCTTTACATGCCCATCCACTCCCTTTGCGTGTCTGTGTGTCTGCCTATCATGCTTCATGTTTGCTTGTCTGTCTGTCGGTTGGACTATCTATTAGGGCTATATGTCTATCTGACCATGGTTTTCTCCCACTTTCTCTTTCCATCCATCTGTCTTTTCTTCGTCTGTCTGTGTGAATATGCCATTGTTCAGTCTTTCAGTCTGTCTGTCCATCCTTCCGTCTGTCTGTCTGTCTGTCTGTCTGTGGTCTGTCTGTCCCTCAGGGCTGTCTGTCTGATCATCGTTTCCTGCCTCTCTGTCCCTCCATCCGTCTGGCTATCTTTCGTCTGCCTGTCGTTTCTGTATGTCTGTCTGTGCAGTGTGGTGTTGGTGAACACGTCTGTCCACAGTCTTAAGCTTCGTGTGTTGCTCATCATTTCTGATACTGATGTTTGTCTATTTGTATGTCTTCTGTCGTCTGTCGTTTCTGTCTGTCTGTCTTTTGTATGTCTGTCTTCTGATTGTGTGTCGTCTGTTTGTCTTCTGTCATCTCTTTGTCTCGTCTGACCGACTGACACAACCCAGTTGATAATCCTTCAACACTTCCTTCGAGGTTGTGGTGAGGGCATTCCTCCCAGGAAGTCCATTAATCTCTCCTGTATCTATACCTCGGCAGCGTATCCTGTTATTGTTTTTCCCCCCTTACTCCCTCTGAATCCTTTATATTGTATCCTTTGTCTTGTCGCTATTTTCTGGTCACGTAATCACATCATTAAATAATCTTTATTCGCGCGCTCACCATGGCGATGTGTGTATGTGAACAAGATAAGTCAAGCACCCTTCTCCGCACCTTAGGGCGCATTGGATATATGATGTTAGGTGTAAATTTTTATAGATCAATCGACAGTTTTCTTTGGAAATTATTCTGGTGGTGTTCCTAACATCCGCATGGTACAGTTTCATGTCGATAAACAATTAAATAGTGAGAGAGACACAGACACAGCACAGGGTACACACCTAATTATTTATTGTTATATCCTACTGCAGCCGTTGCTTCTCTTCTCTATTATAGGCATATCGTGGAAAGACCACATAACAAACAAACACGTGCTTGAAAGAGTGGATATTACCACAGTGCACCTCCTCCTCAAGCAGTGACGCCCCCGGTGGTTGGACCATGTATCTCGAATGAAGGATGAACGTATTCCCAAAGTCTCCTATACGGAGAACTAGCCACTGGGAAGAGGGCACCAGGAACACCCCAAATGCAATATAAGGATGTGCATAAACAAGACATGAAAACTCTAGGTATAGATCCAGACACGTGGGAAAGAGTTGCAACGGACAGATGTTCCCGGAGAAGAGATGTACGAAACGGACTGATGTCCTTTGAGAGCAATCTGATCCAACAAACTGAGGATAGGAGGCACAGGCATAAAATACAGTCACTTACTGCGGGACCTGCCTCGTCTCACAGATGCGGAAACTGACAGAGATTGTCACTCTCTCATTGGACTATACAGTCACCAGCGTTGCAGCCAGGTGCCTTCCCGGCGGCACAACTCTATAGTCCTTCAGGACTGAAAGAGGCCTACTACTAATACAGATGTTTTGATACGGAATATTTAAAAGAAGAATGTTGCATGTCCTTTGCGGGTGGTTGCAATCAAGCCCAGGTTGAGTTTATATGCAATTTTACGTTCATTAGTTTGCCATTGCTTTCTGAACGAGAAGTTAACGATAAACTCCAAATGACCAGTGCGTAGCACGAACCTATTATCTTGCTACCAGGGCATAGGAAGTTGAAAGGCGAAAACGATAACGCCTCGGCAACGCTGACCTCTGAATCAGAATATACTCACGGTATATGAGGTGGGCAGTTTATCCCCCTTGGCCATGTGCTAGGACTGGCGCTGGATAGGACTTTTTGTTGTTGTTCGCATATCCTTTACAGGACATCGCTGTCAATATCAGCATCTTTCAGCTGATTGTTGATTTCTTGGCAAGATTACGCTCAGTAGTTTGCCATTGATTTCTGAGCGACCGGCTCACATACCCCTAAGTTACCTAGCGGAGAGAACCGCTACCAATTCTCGCGAACGTCACGTTACTCACGAGAGTAAACGGGATTACGGAGAAAGTCGTGTAACCCGTAGACCAGGGAGACCAACGCTGGATAGGACAGACACTGATAATTGTGTAACTATAGCGTGTTTACTTTTGTCTGCCCCAATATAAAATTCCATATATCAGTAACAAACTGATGGAAAATAATGAGATTTAGCATATAACCTTATCATTATGTCCACCCAACAAAAAAAAATTTTCTTCTGGAGATTTTACAGCAGATTTTAAAGTTTGTTTATATGCGATAAATAATTTACGGGTCAGAGATGAAGTTCATAATTGTAAATGTATTACAGCGTAGCCAGACAATCAGCATTCAATGTTGAATATTTTACGTGTTTCACGGGATTGGTCTTATGCCAAGAACCCCGCGTTGTTTAAACTGGGACTGTTCAGAGGAGTCCCGAAATGCGGGTTATTTCATGAAACCTGATTAACATATATATATATATATATATATATATATATATATATATATATATATATATAGTAATCTTACCACTTATCGCTAAAATTGAAATGTGTGAATATTTTTCAATGGGATTGAATGTGAAATTGTGTATACACTTCAAAGCATCGCTATGAAGTTGTACACATATTTTTGTCGAGAAGCTGATCGCAGGAAACTGTTTTATACTATTACAAATTCCGAAAAAAGAACAGTGCATGCACTGGGTTTGAGTAAACGGTCATTTCGTCGATGGGTGCAAGAATCTAGAATTAAACCACCACGCAATAACCAAACGGTAGGTAGAAAGGTTACTGTAGACAGATTTGACAAAGATGTCATAAGGCGAGCTATTATAAAAATACTTTAAAAGGTCGCTTAAAAGTCGACAGGGTCGACTTCATTGCACCGGGTTCTATTCCATATGGCTCGGTCTCTTTCCGCAGCGCGGAAAGCATCGCACAAAGCACGAACTCCGCAGTTCTAGCGATGACCCACAGAAGTCTCCGAAAAATTTAACTCGTGAACCGAAGGTTGCGGCCCAGAATCGAACCCACAACCTTTGGAGCCCGGGTCAAAAGGCTTGACCACTTCGCAATGAAGACTCCTAAAATTAGAAAAATTTTGGATTTTATATCCAGGATTATCCAGCATTATAAAAATGCTGGATGCCAAAGAAACAGTGAATGTAAGAAAACTTAGGATATGGTTGAGAAAGAACAATAACATAGAGCTATCCAAAACAACTTTGTGGAAAATTATAAGGACATTATCTTAACTTTTAGAAAGTACAAGGGCGGTAGAAATATTCTTTGCATGCAACCGCATTTAATGAACCATGAGAAGTAGATACCTACGTGAAATAAGGGAAATACGCAAAGAAAATTATGGCATAGTGTGTTTGGATGAAATGTGGATCAATGCGCACCACACAAGTGATAAGGAATGGCAATCAGTGGATGGACAGATAAAGCGATATGTGCCCAGTAGTATAGGACAGCTTTTGGTCATGGCCCATGCTGGTAATTCGCATAATGGCTTACAACAGAATGCTAGGCTCGTGTTCGTATCAAAGCATACAGACAATAGCGATTATCATAATAAGATGAATGGTAATGTATTTAGAGATTGGCTCGAGAATACTGTGCTTCCATCCCTAGATAGACCGGCGTGTCCAATTATGGACAATGCATGATATCAATGTTGTTGCCCAAGAAGACAAAATACCTACAACATCGAGCATAAAGGGAGCAATACAGATATGGCCCCGAATGGAAAACATACCATTTCCAGAAACGTATTTTAGCTAGAATTGTTGTCCCTTGTAAAACAGACGCCAAAAAGCAAGAAATGTCCAATCGACAAGTTGATAGAAGAGCATCGCCATGGGTGCTTGAGACTTCCGCCGTACCATTCTCATTGTAACCCTATAGAACTTGTATGGGCTAAAATTAAAGGACAGGTGGCAGCTGACAATACTATATTCAAATTGTCTGACGTCAAGATACTAATCCAGCCCGCGCTATTAAATATTGATAAAAGTTACTGGGAAAATGTGAGGACCATGTGTTCAAAGAGGAAGAGGATTACTGGAGAAAGGATGGATTGAATTTTATGCAACCGAGAGCAGTCATCAACCTACTGGAATCGTCCGACACATATTAAGGTCTGAGAAGATCGCATACCTTAATCCACATGCACACCAACTGGGATATTTTGCTACAAATATTCAGAAGAATTGCAGGTCCTAAACATTACAGCATCGGCATAAATAATACAACTTGTTAATGGCAACTGTTTGTATTCCACAGTGATGAATTTTCAATTCCGTGAGCCCTCATCTGTGACAAACAACTGACATATTCCTTGGGTGGGAGTAAATATAAGACGGCAGGAAAAATTTCATAATGATGCAACAGACAGTTTTCAAAATAATTGATCGTGAATGACGGCATTCATTTCTGGACATACTCAACGAAACAAACGATTCAGTGGGAGATCTAAAAACACATGGAGCAGAAAAGTAGAGACTGAGATGAATAATACTGGGAGGTCATGGGGGAGGGCTACAAGACAAGAATGGATGGATTTGCATGAGTTGTTTGGACGCTTATGCTACAAGATAAATCAATCATTTATGTGATATCTCCACAATCAAGGTTGACTGCAATGGATCTCCAACACTGTCTCTTGCCCTGACTGTACATTCTGTCAGGCTGATGTTCGTCCATCTCTTGATATTATTTTCGCACTTGTAACGTTGTCTGCCTCTTGCTCGTTTGCCTTCCCTCCAGTATGGTTTTTATTAGAGTGGTATGTCTGTTAACGTTGCCGAAATATTTCACTTGTCTCTTTTTTATTTCTTTCATAAATTCTCTTCTCATTTCCTCTTTTTCTAGAACCTCTGTATTTGATTATTTTTGTTTCCATGAAATACGATATATTCTTTTGTATTTCCACATCTCCAGGGCATTTTTCCGACTTTCAAATTGCTTGTTCATTGTCCAGGCTTCCGTGTTATACAGTATTGTTGAATATACATAACATTTGATCATTCTCATTTTTCATGCGTTGTTATTCTCTCTAGATGTTAATATTTATTTCATGATGTTGACAACAATTTTCGCCATTTCTATTCTCTTGATTTTTGTTTCACTTCTGTCATCATCTGTTATTACATTTCCAAGAAAGAAGAAACCTGTTACTTGTTCTAGTTTCTCCCGATTTACTGTTAAGTGTATTGATGACCTCTTCTTTCCAATGCTAATACTCATAGTTTTCGTTTTAATGGATGTTAATATCTAAGCCACATTCTGCACTTTGCCTGCTTACTTGTTCCACTAGTGTTTGCAAATCTTGCTCTCTTTCTGCTAATAGCATTATATCGTCAGCACACCTAAGATTGCTTATGATTCTTCCATTGATGTTAAGTCCAGGCAGTTGACGTGTTGAAAAATTCTCTGTGTGTAAAGGTTGAAGAGGCTTGGGGACAACACATCGTGCCTCTCCCTGTGTCTCTATGGGCAACGAATAATTATTTCCTTGTCTAATTGTCGCTACTTTTGTCTTTTGTCGTTTCCGATAACGAGCGGACGTGTCTTCACATGCTCTCTCGATTTTTGAATATTTTAACAAGTTTACTTAATTCAATCGCGATGTTGTGTATATCATTGTGTTCGTTCTAAGAGTGGATTTACATACTACTCAACACTTCAAGTTTATGTGACCGTTTATTCAGTTAAATGAGGGATTCTTTGTGATATGTGATGGTAAGAGCAGCCGTTTTTGAATGTTACCAATTATCGACCACGTCAGCATGAGAATTAGCCATGCGGGGCTAACAAGTGATAATCACCACGCACGCCCTACAGAAGGGCCGGCGCTTTTATTTACTCCATTATTGTGCTGAATTTACACACTCTCAACTGCCAAGTTTATGTGACTGTTTATTTAGTTAAATGAAGATTTCATTGTGACACGTGAGGGTAAGAGCATCCATTTTTGATTTTTACTAATTATTGATTCACGACAACGTGAGACTTAACTATGTGTGACTAGCAAGAGATA
>JACEFZ010007815.1:0-31661 GCA_014155875.1 Cepaea nemoralis
AAAAGGGTTAAAAAAGTCTTATTAATTCCCCCTTGTTAAAAAAATACTTTTACGGCCTTTGGGGTTTTTCTTTTTAGGGGGCGGACAAAAAAAAAATCATCAACCGGTCCATCCATGTAAATATAGTGTAAATAGATGGACTCGTGCAGCGACTTACGCACAGTCATTGGGCCCGACAGTCTCAAACTGCGCCGAATCTGTACAGTGTTACTCAAATGTTTTTAAATAATCAGAAGAATGGGTATATAAGGATAAAAGAGGTATGATAGAATTAGGAGTGAAAGGAGTATGACAGCAGTGTGAATGTGAAAACGAATGGAAGAGAGACAGGAGAGAGTGAGGTTAGTCAGCAAATTCTTCTGCTGCCTCGCTTAACTTTTAATATTTGTTTGTGTAATTGTTGGTTTTCGTTAGTGAACATGTGCTAATGTGAATGTGTTGTCTGTAATATAGGTTAGAACTTAGATTACAGTATTTTGGGTTTCATAACCAGGGAATGTAGTCATGAATTAGTGTTATGCACCTGTTTGTGGGCACATTTAACCAAATTATGACCCGTAAAAAACTGATATACATACACATAAAAATTAGAAACATAGATTAGAAATTAGATTAATAGATTAATTACATCCTAAAACACAAACAACCAGGAAAACAAACATATAAATTACATACACTTTTTGTAAATCAAAGGGAGATAACTTTGGGTCAGGGGACATAATAGACAACGAAAAACTATCTTACAGTGAAATGGAACTTTACACGCGGAAGCGATGTAGGTAAAGCCTATCGCACACACTCTTGTATAATGGTTGTTAGATATTATATGGGGGACATGAAGCAATTCATGTGTTGACCTTAAGAAAGTCAACTTTGGATGGGTAGTAAGTTAATTTACTATGTGAGGGCAGGTCTTATAAGACAACGGTCCGGTTCAGACATACCTCTAATAAGTATAATATAGCATGTGAGAAAGGGCTCACGCCAACCAGTCAAGTTTGTGGCGATTGCCAGTAGCCAAGTAAAGTTTCGCTACATTGTGGTAAAAGTCAGTAGGAGTCTATTAGAATGCCCAAAGCCAGGTTACCTAGAGTCTTTGACAAAAATTAGAGACACTAATTTTTTAGAAACCTCTTGCGTCACAACCAATGAGTGAAAGTTGGTGACGCAACACAGGAGGGGCGGGTGTGTGTCAAAGACTTGAACACATCCCCTCAGCCAGGAAGAGCAGGTAATCTTAAAGAGGCCATGAGGGGATACTGTGCCCGAGGCAAGGGCAGGGGAGATGAGGGAATAGGGTTAGGCTAACCATTCCCTCATGAGACACGTAGGCGTGGTTCAGAGAGTTAGCACTCTAACCACGATAAGCATCACGCCTCGTGGTAGCGGGAGAAGTTGAGTAGACACTCAACATGACACGTTTGCCATCAAGCGTGCCAGGTGAGGCAACACGCGTCAAGGTGAAGGTGACTCCGCGGGGTGTGTACCCGCTGGAGAAAAGATTGGCAGACGGGAGACAGGACGTGTCGAGTACACCTCGTTTAGAATAGAGCTAGGGTTTTGTTGTAACTACATAGATAGAAAGTAGCATAGTGGTTAGCTATTTGTGATAGAGAATTCTGTGGTAGAGTGTTATGTGTTTCATTAGCGACTGTTCACTGCTGTAGCGAGCCAATGGCAATAAATTGCACTATGTATTTTGCCTCCCACACGACTTGCAAGTATTCTTGTATTGGTGTGAGAGAAGTACCCGATGATGTCTGTCAGTGAGTTGTTGACACTCTCCTTCTTTCGCCTTCTACAGCCCCTCCCCCTGCGATATAGTCCCTCAACCAGCTCTCCCCAAGCCCACATGATGCAGTATAAAGAAATACAAAAACAACACAGTTTTACGTTTTTAAGCTATTAAACATGAAAATTCGAACGCTTTTACATATGTCCGCGGTGGTTTGTATCGTGAACTGCGTGTTCAGAAAAATGGAGACCGGCCTGTTGCTGAACTAGCTGGTTTTTCCTTATGCAGTAATGTATCGTTTTCGAGTGAATGCCGCTTCCATAGACGATGAACTGTAATTTTAGTGGCGAGCTGCTCTGTTGGCATTCTGGCAGCGGTCTTTGATATGAATGCCTGTGCGTGCTGTTAGTTTGTTCGGACTACTGTCTGTTCTATTTTTCACATGGGGCGGTGGGGAGCATTTTGTGTGATATTCACTGGTACAGGAACGGAGCATTATGGGGTGACCCGTTGCGAAGAAGTTGGAACTGCGACTAATGACTAATTAAGACATCATTTACTGTAACCAAACTAGGAACATTAAGATTGCAAATTACAATAAATTCATCACAATTAACAACACTGAAAGCTACAACAACAAACTCCTTTTGTGTGTGTGTGTGTGTGCGTGCGTGCGTGCGTGCGTGCGTGCATGCGTGCGTGCGTGCGTGCGTGCGTGCGTGCGTGCGTGCGTGTGTGTGTGTTCTTGAAAATTTATTGAAAAATAGTGAATAATCCGGATTTTAAATAGCGTAAATTGGCACGTCAGAAAATATGCTTTTAACAATGCGGATTCACAATGTTGCCAAAAGGGTTTGTCAACTCTTTATCGAGAGTATATGAAATCTTAGCCCGTCGTTGTGACAGTTACATATCTTTTGAAGGACATCGCAGTCAATATCATCACTTTTTTTTTGTTGCGATTGTTATCCCTTGTGACCCCTGTGTTTACGTTCAGTAGTTTGCCATTGCTTTCTGAACGACCGGCATCCATACCATTTTTGTAAAAAAACAAACGCAAGGCGGTCTGCTGCCATATCGCCTGCAGCTGTGTTTCGAAAGCGGGCGTGGGTGATTACGAACTACTTCCGTGACAACTTCGCCAGGGAGACGGCTGGTTGTGACAGTGCACATGGGATTTCAGTTGTTATGAAAAGGTGATTGTTGTCCAAAAGCGGGTATCCTTTATCAGGGGAATCCTTTACTCAAGCAGGATATTAATTTGAAGGTGGTTGTGGCCTTTTAAAGGCCAGTCAGAAATAATGCATTAATAATCATATAACCCACAATGCCAATAAAAGTATAAAACAATAATTGTAATATCAAGGAGAAATGAAAAGATGGGTTCTAACATTTTCCCACATGTAAAGTAAAGCCATTATTTGTACATAACCCTAGATGATGACTTACAATTATTATGTGATTTTTTCATGTTGCATTCAACCGTTGCTTATTAAGCATTAACATGTATGCTGCTTGTGAAATAAGCTCTTTTATGAAAAGTCAGCCTGCTCCCTGGCGAAGGGGTTAACGACTTTCTCCGTAATCCCGTATATCCACGTGAGGAACACAGCTGCTCGAGATTCGGCAGCGGATCTCGTCGCGTTGATTACTTACGGGGTATATGAGTCATTGCAGAAAGCAATGGCAAACTACTGAGCGTAATCTTGGCAAGAAGTCAACAATCAACTGAAAGATGCTGATGTTGACAGCAATGTCCAGTAAAGGATATTGGGGGAAAAAACAGCTTGCCATTGCTTTCTGAACGACCGGCACCCATACCATTTTCGTTGGAGAAAAAAACGCAAGGCACCCTCAGCTGTGTTTCGAACACGGTCTTAGATGATTATAAACTACGTCCGTGACGTCTAGGCCACGGAGCCGACATGTTGTGACAGTGCACATTGGGTTTGAGTTCTTAATTAAAGGCGACTTTTGTCCACAAGCGGTTCTCCTTTAACAGGAGACACCTCTACTAAACACAGGATATTAATTCGAGGGTGGTTGTGACCTTTTCAAGGCCAGCCAAAAATAATTTATTCGTATCCATGCTCCCCAATATGTTCATTAAAAAAAAAAACAATTAATGTAATATCAAGGAAAAATAAAAAGATGGGTTGTAATATTTTCCCATAGTAAAATAAAGCCATTAATTCACATAATCCTAGAAGATAACTTAAAATTATTACCTCAACTTTTATGCTGCTTTCAACCGTTGCTTATTTCTATAACACCGTTATAAAAGATTAAGACAAATATTACAATTACTTAGATCAAATAGCACATTTATGTTACTTTAAGTAATGTCCCTTGAAATAAGTGTTATGTTGTTATGTCTGTTCTTTAAAAACAACACAATTTCAGTATTAAGCATCAACACGTATGCTGCTTATGAAATAAGCTCTTCAATGAAAAGTAATTAAAAATTACTCCACAAATTGTTAATCAAAAGCCATTATTCATCACTGGAAATACTCATGGATGAAAGAATCAGGATATAGATGAGAGAATCGGTTTCGCTGAGCCGGGTTTACATCACTATGTTCAATCTCTCTCCACACAACAATAAACTTCCGAGAGCATTGGATAAAACACGAACTCTGAAGCTCCCTTGATACCCTCGGCAGGTCTCTGGTGCACTCGTGGTCTCAATGACGGAATCCGACAATGAACCCTCGATACTGAGGGCGCTGGGAGGACGGCTTCACTCCTTCTTCTTACTCTCTCTCTCTCTCTCTCTCTCTCTCTCTCTCTCTCTCTCTCTCTCTCTCTCTCTCACACACACACACACACACACACACACACACACAAAGTTAGTTGCATATCATTTTCATGACGTCGCAGTTAACCCCAACGTTTTTGGCAGTTTGCAATTTCTTAGCAAGTTTATGTTCAGTAGTCTGCCATACATACGAAAGTTAAAATCGTCAACTCTTGTGTGATTCCAGTGTTAACGTATGGATGTGAGAGTTGGAAATCAAAAGAGACCCTGCGTAGAACCATCATCAGAGAAGGCTCATTCAACGGCGAATTGAACATCCAAGATCTACAACAGGTAGCAGCGAACCGCCGGACATGTAGAGCCATGACTTCTGCCCTATGCGCCGCCTAAGGCTCAAGAGGAAGGACTAACTAACTATGTCTGCCATTGCTTTCTGAACGACCAGTTCTCATACCATTGTAATATAACCAACACAAGGCGCTCTTGCGTTTTTTAATCCCATAGACACAGCACCGTGTGACCGTTTGACCTTTTTATTAATAGATTGTTGTTGTTGATTTCGCCAACCGCGTCAACGTTTCCGTTCTTCACCCAATGGCTGTGGTACATGCAAACGTTCATCACCTGTTGCTGTTTCAGATAACCTGTTTCTTTTACCTGGATTTAATGAAGTCCCATTTTGTGCACATCTGTGACATGTACACTGTAAGCGGTGATGTTTCACAGTCTTGTAAATATATGTATAAACACGCCGGGAGCCTGGGTGGCGTGTGGCTGGACACTCGCCCCTTGGTCATGGGTTCGATCCGCAGCCGTACAGATTCGTATTTTTAAATTGACTTGGGTTCCCAGGTCGACCCAGTCTAAAATGTGTACCAAGAACTGTCTTGGGAAGTAAAGGCGGCCGGCGAGATACTGACCACATCAGCCACCTGGGGCCGGTTGGCCTATAAAATATGAGACTAGCATTGTGTTCCCAGCGCACCTAAATACTTAATATGTGTTGTACATCTGTAACGGCTGAATAATTCTTTTTTTTTCTTCTTTTTTTATTTTTCTGTATAGGGAGTCTCCGTGGTGAGGAGGTCAAGCCGTCTGACTCGGACTCTAAAGGTTGTGGGTTCGATTCCGGGCCACGTCCTTCGGTTCACGAGTGCATTTTTCCCTGAGACTCCTGAGGGTCGTCGCTGGAGCTACGGAGTTCGTGCTTTGTGCGATGCTTTCCGTGCTGCGGAAAAAGACTGAGTCATATTGGATGAAACCCGGTGTAGTGTTGGGACTGGTTGAAAGGTTCAGTGGACACTCCAGGTACCAGGTATCTGATATGTGGTGACTTCAACGCCCGCGCCAAAGAATGGGACAGGTCGGGAGAGAACAGACAGGGTACTGGTCTTGCTGAGGCCTTGCTTGAGACGGATGTTGTCTGTCTAAATGACGGGACACCCACTAGGCTAGCAATGAGACCGGGGGACCCTGACACGGCCATCGACCTGGCGCTTGTATCCCAAGAGGTGGCATCAGATTTAAATGGAGCTTCCTTGGAGACCATGGAAGTGACCACCTCCTCTGTTCTGTGTCCAGCACAGTTAGGGCTATAAGAGCTCGCAGGACATTCAGTTATGATCGCGACCACTCTTCGCTCTTGGGGCGCCTTAGATCACAGGGAAGATCTAAACCAACAAGAAGAATCTTCACCCAACCACCATGGTTGACACCAGAGGTGTAGAATGCATGGAGGGAAAAGAGGGCGGCCATAATGAATTGGCAGAGGGTGCGGAGAGCAACCAATTCAGTTGACACAGAATTGGAAGAGGCTGAAAGATATAAAAAAAGTAAAGGTGCATGATTTTAAACTCCAGGCAGCAGAGGCAAAGAGGATTAAGTGGGAACAGTTTATCAATGAAGTCGGTGGGGATGTGACATTGGGAAAATTCTGGAGGCTGCACCGGAAAATGAAGAGACAGGTGATGCCTGGTACACATGGTACCGTTTATGATGATAACAACCGACCTATGACAAGTGACAAGGACAAGGGGGGGGGGGGGAGGCTTTTCTTGCGCGATTTTTAAAACAGACGGATCAGCAAGGTAGAGCTATTAGAGATAACGTCAGAGACTCCTTATCACGGGCACCGGTCACTAGGAATGAGGACTGTGAGATTAAAGTGGAGGATATTAGACGGGTACTGAATCGGGATAAAGACACAGCGCCAGGTCCGAATGGGGTGAAGCACTCCCATATGAGGAACATAAATGAGGGGACTTGGAAGAGTTGGCTCTTTGTTTCAACCTAAGCATCAATATGGCGGGAAGGCGGGAATACCATAAGATTGGCTGCATAGCTACCTGGTCCCACTCCCTAAGCCAGGTAAGGATCACTCCAGACTTAATGGATACCGAATCTTAACGCTGCAAAACACGTATGACAAAGTCCTCGAAAAGATAGTAGCACGCAGGCTCCAGCGACATTTGGAAAGTAGTGTTCTGCTCGGGAGTTACCGTCCAGGGAAGGACACCTGGGCGAATGCTGCAACTTTTGCATTTGATGTCTACGAGGGCTTCCAGGATAAACAGGAGACAGTGGCGGTAGCACTTGACCTGGAGGATGCGTATAACAGAGTCAGGTATGATCGGTTAATACACACACAATTGAACATGGAGGTCAGCCCTTGCCTTGTTAGATGTGTTTTCGGCAGTCCTTTATGAGCGTAAGGTTGCACTGCGCATGGGTTCCTGGACTTCTGACCCCTGTACTATTACACCTGGGTTGCCGCAGGGATCTGACTTGTCCCCAATGGTCTTTAATGTCTACACCAGCAAAATCGCAGCTATTGAGACACCATGTGTGAGTAGAATCTTGACATTTGCAGATGATGTGCTGGTGTACAGACAGTGCAGAGACAGGGCCGTTTATGCGAAAGACCTACAGTTGGCAGTAAACAGGGTAGCGGAGTGGTGCAGGGACGCAGGGGCCATTATACACCCAGAGAAGGCATCGGTTGTGTGGTACTCCCTGGATAACAGGATCGTCAAGGCAGACGTCCCAGGTATTATGTTGAATGTATGTCCTCTTAGTCGAGAGAGTAAATTGAAGTACTTGGGTATCACCTTTGACAGGTGTTTGTCTTTTAAGGATCATGTGGAGGCTTTGGTGGTGAAGGCTGGTAGGGGACTTAATGCATTGAGGGCTATGGCAGCAACCGGGGTAGATCAGAGGATGCTGTACAGTCTCTTTCAGCAGTTAATAATTTCTGTCAATGAGTATGGTTTGGGACTGTTGACAGTATCAAAGAGCCAGCTTGAAAGGTTGGAGCGCATACAGAATGCTGCCATGCAGTTAATCCTGGGGTGTACAAATGACACACCAATTATATGCATGAGGCATATCCTGGCGCTACCAACAATGACGGATAGGCATAGGGTTCCTCAGGCCAAATGGTACCTGAGAGTTGCTGTAGACATGGATCACCCGCTGCATGCAGCAATGGATATGGTCAAGGGTCATAGACTAAGACGAGGCAGGTCCTGGATGGCACAGGCAGAACTTTCTATACGTCAGGTGTGTGATCTAGAGGCCATCAATCGTGAAAGAGAGTGGGTTGAAGTTCCGGAAGACATGACGGACTGGCACAATGTAATAATAAAACTGGGTCGTGAGTGCAGGGAATGGGCAGCGGGCCGCACTGAGTTTGAAGTGCAACAACTGATCCAGAACAACACACATCAAGGTAATATAGTCATCTTCACCGATGGGTTAGTGGTGAGAAACTGTTTTTGAAGAGCAGACATCATTTATTCCAAGGGACATTACTTAAAGTAACATAAATGTGCTATTTGATTTAAGTAATTGTCATATGTGTCTTAATCTTTTATAAAGTTTTTATAGAAATAAACAACGGTTAAATGTACCATATAAGATGAGATAATAATTTTAAGTCATCTTCTAGGATTATGCAAAAGTAATGGCTTTATTTTATGTGTAAGAAAATGTACCAACCCATCTTCTTATTTCTTTTTGATATTACATGTATTATTTTATTCTTGTAATGACATCCACTCCGTGTTGTCAATAAATTATTTTTAACTGGCCTTTAAAAGGCCACAACCACCCTCACATTAACATCCGGTGTGAGTAAAGGCTTCTCCTGATAAAGGAGAACCGTTTTTGACATCACCTGTAAATAAGAAGGAAAATCCCATGTGCACTGTCTCAACCAGCCGGCTCCGTGGCGAAGCAGTCACGGACGGAATCATCCAAGCCCGCGTTCGAAACACAGCTACGGGCGATATGGCAGCAGACCGCATTGCGTTTGTTTTTTTACGAAAATGGTATAGGTGCCGGTCGTTCAGAAAGCCATGGCAAACTACTGAACTTAAACTTCCCCAAGTTTTTTTTTTTTTTTTGCTGTTGTGATTCCTTGGGAAGTTTACGTTCAGTAGTTTGCCATGGATTTCTGAACAACCGGAACCCATACCATTTTCGTAAAAAGCAAACGCAAGGCGGTCTGTTGCCATATCGCCCGCAGCTCTGCTTCGAAAGTGAGCTTGGGGGATTACGACCACTTGACCACGGAGCAGGCCGGTTGTGACAGTGCACATGGGATTTGCGTTGTTATCTAAAGGTGATTGTTATCCAAAACGTCATAAAAATGGCGCCACAAATTGCTAATCAAGCCCCAATAATCATCATTGGAAATACTCATAGATGGGAGAAAAAGGATACAGATGAGAGAATAGGCTTCATTATGCCGGGTTCACCTCACCATGCTTGAACTTTCTCCACAGAACAATAAACTGCCGACAGCATTGGACAAAACACGAACTCCGAAGCTCCCGTGATAACCCCGATGGGTCTCTGGAAAATGTGCACTCGTGGTCTGAATGACGCATTCATACAATGAACCCGCGATCCCCAGGGCGACGGGCGGACGACGTCATTCCTTCTTCTTCTTCTCTCTCTCTCTCTCTCTCTCTCTCTCTCTCTCTCTCTCTCTCTCTCTACTCTCTCTCTCTCTCTCTCACACACACACAAACACACACACACACATACAACGTTAGTTGCATATCATTTTCATGACGTCGCAGTCAACCCCAGCATTTTTTGGCAGTTTGAGATTTCTTAGCAAGTTTACATTCAGTAGTCTGCCATTGCTTTCTGAACGACCAGTTCTCATACCATTATAAGAAAACCAACACACGGCGGTCTATCTCCAATTTGCCCGTTGCTGTGTTTTGAACGCAGCATGTGGGATTACGAATTGCGTTCTTTACCCCATTGCCACAGCACCGTGTTTAACCTTTTTATTAATAGATTGTTGTTATTGTTTTCGTCATCGGTCCAGCCGCGTCTACGCTCCCGTTCTTCACTCAATGGCTGTGGTACACGCAAATGTTTATCACCTGTTGCTGTTTCAGATAACCTGTTTCTTTCATGTGGATTTAATGAAGTCACATTTTGTGCACATCTGTGACATGTACACTGTAAGTGGTAATGTTTCACAGTCTTGTAAATATATGTATAAACACGAGCGGGGGCCGCGCTAGCGTGTGGCTGGACACTCGCCCCTTGGTCATGGGTTCGAGCCGCAGCCGTACAGATTCGTATTTTTTTACTTGAACTGGGTTCCTAGGTCGACCCAGTTTAAAATTGGTAGAAGTAAAGGCGGCCACATCAGCCACCTAGACCGATTGGCCAATACAATATTAGACTAGTATTATATTCCCAGTGCACCTAATGCGTGTAAAAAAAAAAGTACTTTACTTAATATTTGTTGTGCATCTGAACCGGCTTTTTTTTCATGCGCTGGCTTTGAACTCAAACGTAGTCCATATACGTGTTGCTACTTCTAGTTCCATGAACTGATTTCTGTATGTGGATTAGCTCTCCATATTACCAGTGGGTAATGTCATCCAAAAAAAAAAAACAATTTTGGACATGTTATGAGAAGAAATGGACTGGAGAACTTAGTGACAACTGGCAAGATCGAAGGGAACAGACCAAGGGAAAGACCGAGAGGAAAATATCTGGATGGCTTGGCCACATGGCATGGACGAGACAGGAACACTGAGCTGATCCACGACTCTGGTGATCGAGTGAAATGGCGAGTCATGACCGCCCACGCTTTCCGGCATGGCACATGATTGATTGAATGTCATCCGGTAAAATAGGACGATGTAACGTTTCTTTCTTCAGAGGATGCAGTGTTTGTATATTTCTGGGAAGGATGTGTTGTTATTTCGTATTCGTTTTCGGAAGTTGTTCACAAGAAACCACGGAAGGCAGGTGGTGGGTGAAATTTTGAGGGCAGCCGACAGATCGTTGTTGGTTATGGTCTAAAGTTCGCGACGGTAGACAGACAATGGCTACGGTCACCCGGCCAGTATGGTCACTGCCAAGAAAGAAAGCAATGGCAAACTACCTTTTTTAAAGTTGCCTAGTTTATCATGATTCGCCTAATTACAGATCATCACAATAAAAGGACAGGGACAGTGAAATTAGCAACATGGAACGTTCGAATGTTAAGCGACGACGGAAAATTTGATAACACCAAATAAGAAATGGGAAGAGAGAAGATTATTATATTAGGAATGTGCGAGACGAGATGGAAAGGGGCAGGTATTGACAGGGGAAGATTATAAGATTATTTATTCCGGGGTAGAGGAACGACAAAGAGGTGTAGCAATTATCTTGGATCGGGAAACATTAAAATCTGTTCTAGGATATTGTGTTGTGTCAGGCAGGCTTTTTTAGTAAAATTAATCGGCAGACCTTTTAACATGAACGTCATTCAAATATATGCCGTAACAGGAGAATGCAGTGAAGATAGTTAAGAGGAATTTTATGATGACATGGAGTCTGCTTTGGAGAAATGTAAAAACTCAAAAATAAATATAATGGGCGACTCAAATGCAAATTTAAAAAATCGAGGAAATGGATGCACAGAAGTCAACCATGGTTTGGGAAAGCGAAACGAAAGTTAGTTAGTTAGTTAGTTAGTTAGTCAGTCAGTCAGTCAGTCAGTCAGTCAGTCAGTCAGTCAGTCAGTTAGCTAGCTAGCTAGTTAGTTAGTTAGTTAGGTAGTTAGTTAGTTAGTTAGTTAGTTAGTTAGTTAGTTAGTTAGTTAGTTAGTCGACAGATCATCCTCATTGCACATCGAACCATTCAGTCCATAAGTGTTCGGATCCCCTCCTCAGTAAATCCCGCAGCGTGTAGCGGCTAACGACGCCAGTTGTATGTTGTTTTATCAGTCTTCTTTGGCTTCCTGCGTAGTGTTCTTGTTTGGCCACCCCTCTTTTTATTTGCTGTTCTCGCAGTCTGGCCATGGTTGTAGATTCACAGTCATCACTTGGTTCTCGCAAAAGTCTTACTTCTCGTAGAGCATTCAGAATGTCAGCCTAGTCCATGGCGCGTCCGCCCTCCACAGTAGCGTTACCTGCGAGCTTGTCAGCCCGCTCATTCCCTTGTACTCCCGCATGCCCTGGCACGAAGATGAAACTAATCTTTACCAGCCGAGACCGCTCCAGGGACATCAACCATTCTCTTCGGATCCACCCAATTTCTATCCTCTTGAGCATGCTCATTGAGTCGCTAAGAAAACATGCTCTAGTGAATGTCTGTGTCTTGAGCCATGTTATTGCTTTACTTACTGCCATGACTTCCATAGTCAGGCTACATGTGGTCTCAGCAAAAGCACCAGAGTCCTCCTTCACAATTCTCCCTCCGGCCTGAGCCGTAAAGGCCCATGAGCTTCTCACCTGTCGGATGACCGACCCATCTGTGTAAATGACAGCATCACCGTCTAGCGAATTCTAGAAAATCAACGCTTGTACTTCAGCCTCCACAACAGTCGGATTTTTTTGTCTGCATTTTCTGTCTACTTGGATGCAAACTGAAAAGGATGTGCAGCTATCTGTTGGCATTTGTATCCACGCCTCAGCTAGACTGCAGAAACAAATATTTCAAAATTAAAGATAGTGGGTCGTAAGAAATGGATAACTGTAGACATTGTACAACTAACGGAAACAAGAAGACGCCACACACAAAATTTCTGCCAAATGTGAAGAAATTCACAGAAAAGTCAGAACATTATGTAAGCAGACAAAAGAAGCATGGCTTGAGAAAAACTGCATAGAAATTGAAAATCAACACCAAAGTAAAAATACCAAATTAATGCACAAAAGAGTTCAGGAGCTTACTAATACAAGAACACTAGATCAGCTAGATCAGTAGGCTATCCAAAAACAAGAGATGGAAAAATCGTAATTGAAAAATATAACAAGATTTTACATGTATGGTCACATTATGTGAAAAGCCTTTCTGATGATAACAGAGAAGAACAGTACGATATTCTAAACAATAATCAAGGACCATCAATTTTGCAGAAGGAGGTTCAGATTGTTCTTAGCCATATGAAAACTGGCAAGACCCCAGGTTCAGACAATATCACAACAGATATGATAAATGCTTTAGAAGAATGTGAAATAGATCAAGTCACCAGACTGCTGAACACAGTACATGATACTGGAGGTATACCTCATGAATTACGTAATTCTGTATTTATTGCAATCCCAAAGATATCAGGAGCTTTGGAATGTGATCAACATAGGCAATTAGTATAATGAGGCACATCACGAGGATTTTGCTAAGAGTTATGCAAAGAGTTAGGAAAAAATACAACCCTAAATAGGAGAAGAACAATGTGGGTTTGTGGAAGCAAGGGTACAGTAAATGCTGTCTAGATGCTGAGAACAGTCAATGAACGTTCTATAGAAGTAAATGAAGATATACATCTTTGCTTCATTACCTACACAAAGGCTTTCGATAGAGCGAGATATATCAACATGATAGAGATGCGGGAAGATCTACAAATTGATGGGAAACACTTTAGACTTGTAAAAAACATATTGGAAACAAAAAGCTCCTATAAGGGTTGATAATGAAGTATGTCAATTTCAGCCTATTAAGAGAGGTGTGAGACAGGGACGTGTAATATCTCCAGATCTGTTTTCACTGTATAGTGAAAATATTTTCAGACATGTTCAAGATATGAAAGGAGCTATCATTGGAGGAAGAAACATCAATAACTTTAGATATGCAGATGATACAGTATTGATTACAGACAATGAACAGGATCAGCAACATTTCGTAGATGCGGTTGTTGCACACAACGAACAACTAGGGTTAGAATCAATTTGTAAGAAGGCATATACTATGGTGGTCACTAAGAAGAACGAAATACCACAATGTAATATACAAGAAATGGGAATATTCCTAAACAAGTGAATCGGTAAAGTTATCTCGAAACAGTCATAGCGTCTGATGGGAGATAAGAGCAAGCGTCGCCATAGCGAAGGTAGCCATTTGCAAGATGAAAAACCTACTGACCAATAAAAAGATGTCAACTGGAACGAGAAAAAGATTGTTGAGGTTCTACATAGAACCTCTAGTTTTTTATGGATGTGAAGTGTGAACAATGAGCAGTCAAGCTGAAAAACATCTGATGGTTGCGGAAATGTGGTTTCTGAGGAGAATGCAAAGAATGCCATGGACAGACAGAAAAACCAATGACCAAGTCCTACGAGAAATAACCGCAAACCGTAAACTGATTAGAGAAATTAGTCACAATTGTTTGGTCACGTTATAAGAAGAAATGAATTGGAGAACTTGGTGACAACTGGCAAGATCGAGGGGAAGAGACCAAAGGGAGGACAGAGAAGTAAATACCTAGATAGACTGACCACATGGAATGGTCGAGACAAGAACACTGAGCGGATCCACGACTCTGGTGATCAAGAGAGACGGCAAAACTTGACCACCAACGCTTACCGGCGTGGCACATGGTGATGATCAGATTTCAAAGTTTTCGGACTAGGTGAATGGTAGAATAGGCAAGGACTACTTGTGGTTTAGGTGGCCAGAACTCGAACTCCTTCAGCGCGGCGCTGTTTCTCAGAGCGTACAGATTCAAACCAAGTTTGACCACAGCGTTCAATGTTCTGTTGTCCCATGCACCCCGAGTTTACTAATTATTTATGTGCTTTTGTGTACTGATTAACTCCTCTTCTGTCGCCTTCTACCCCCCCCCCCCCCACACACACACACACACTGGGATATAGGCCCTCAACCAGCTCTCCACAAGCCGTCATATCCTGAACTACCCTAAGTAGTTCTGTTCATGTCCCACCCCGACCCCATATGATGCAGTATAAAGAAATACAGAAATAACAGAGATTCACATTGTATTTTCTTCTGGTACACTTAAAACGACAACTAACAGTCATTAACCATGAAAATGTGAAATGCTTTTACATATGTCCGCGGTGGTTGTTGCCATGGAACAGTTTATACAAACCTGGATCATGTTATGGGTTTGTAACAAGCGCGGTCTACATGAGGAATTGAGTTGAGTTGAGTTAAGAACCGACATCACTGCACTCAGGACATTCCCATACGTGCTCAGTCCCCTCGTTCAACAGCCAGCGAAGAGTCATACTACTAATCGTTCCCACCGCTATCTGATTAAAAGTTCTCCTGGTCTTCCCTCTCAGTTTTGAGATTCTTCCAGAACCCCTGCCGATCCACCTCAGTCTCATTCTTCCCACATATGAGTTCTCAGTCTGTTCCTCCGCCTTCTCCACCTGGTCCCACAAGCGCACGACCACCTCCCCATTGTCCATAGGCAAGATACCACCAAGAGGTGCATTCCCTGCTAGCCTATCAGCCTGTTCATTCCCCCGTACACCCGCATGGCCAGGGCAAAATATCCATACAATTCTCACAATCTGTGACCTCTGAAGCGACGAGAGCCATTCCACACGAAACATTCCTTTCTCCAGCTTACTAAGCATATTCTTTGAATCCGTAATGAATATAACGTGTGTTGCAGTAGCCTCCTCTAGCCACCGGAATGCCGCTGTTACTGTCTCCACCTCCATTCTCATGCTGGAGGTAGTAGTCTCATATGCCAGGCTCTCCTTTTTCAAGACACGCCCATTAGCCTTTGTAATAAAGCCCCAGCCACTACGTCTGTTTCTCACCACTGACCCATCGGTGTAGATGACTATGTCACCTTGATGTGTGTTGCTCTGGATTAGCTGTTGCACTTCAAACTCAGTGCGGCCCGCTGCCCATTCTCTGCTCTCACGACCCAGTGTTATTATTGCATTGTGCCAGTCCGTCATGTCAACCGGAACTTCAACCCACTCTCTTTCACGATTGATGGTCTCTAGATCACACACCTGACTTATAGAAAGTTCTGCCTGTGCCATCCAGGACCTGCCTCGTCTTAGTCTATGACCCTTTACCATATCCATTGCTGCATGCAGCGGGTGATCCCTGTCTGCGGCAACTCTCAGGTACCATTTGGCCTGAAGGACCCTATGTCTATCCGTCATTGTAGGTAGCGCCAGGATATGCCTCATGCAGATAATTGGTGTGTCCTTTGTGCACCCCAGTATTAACCGCATGGCAGCATTCTGTATGCGCTCCAACCTTTCAAGCTGGATTTGTATACTGTCAGCAGCCCCAAACCATACTCAATGTCATCAATTATTAGCTGCTGAAAGAGCCTGTACAACATCCTCTGATCTACCCAGGTTGCTGCCATAGCCCTCATTGCATTAAGTCCTCTACCAGCCTTCACCACCAAATCCTCCACATGATCCTTAAAAGACAATCACCTGTCAAAGGTGATACCCAAGTACTTCAGTTTACTCTCTCGACTAAGAGGACATCCATTCAACATAATACCTGGGACGTCTGCCTTGACGATCCGGTTATCCAGGGAGTACCACACAACCGATGCCTTGTCTGGGTTTAAAATGGCCCCTGCGTCCCTGCACCACTCCGTCACCTTGTTTACCGCCACCTGTACGTCTTTCGCCAAACTGGCCCTGTCTCTGCCCTGTCTGTACACCAGCACATCATCTGCAAATGTCAAGATTCTACCCACACCTGGTGTCTCAATAGCTGCGATTTTGCTGGTGTAGACATTAAAGAGCACCGGGGACAAGGCAGATCCCTGCGGCAACCCAGGTGTAATAGTACAGGGGTCAGAAGTCCAGGTACCCATGCGCAGTGCAACCTTACGCTCATAAAGGACTGCCGCAACCCATCTAACAAGGCAAGGGCAGACCTCCATGTCCAACAGTGTGTATATCAACCGATCATACCTGACCCTGTTATACGCATCCTCCAGGTCAAGAGCTACCGCCACTGTCTCCTGTTTATCCTGGAAGCCCTCGTAGACATCAAATGCAAAAGTTGCAGCATTGGCCCAGGTGTCCTTTCCAGGCCGGTAGCTCCCGAGTCCTTGGGGAAGCAGATTCCGACTTTCCAAATGTTGCTGGAGCCTGCGTGCTACTATCTTTTCGAGGACTTTGCTATACGTGTTTTGCAGGGTTATGATTCGGTATCCATTAAGTCTGGAGTGGTCCTTACCTGGCTTTGGGAGTGGGACCAGGTAGCTATGCAGCCAATCGTGGGGTATTTCCGCCGTATTGATGCTTAGGTTGAAACAAAGAGCCATCTCCTCCAAGTCCCCATCATTTATGTTCCTCATACGGGAGTATCTCACCCCATCTGGACCTGGCGCTGTGTCTTTAGCCCGCTTCAGTACCCGTTTAAAGTCCTCCACTTTAATCTCACAGTCCTCCTTCCTAGTGACCCGTGACAAGGCTTCTCTGACGTTATCTCTAATAGCCCTATCTTGCTGATCCGTCTGTTTTAAAAATCGCGCAAGTAAAGCCTCCCCTTTGTCCTTGTCAGTCGTCATAGGTCGGTTGTTATCATCATAAACGGTGCCATGTGTACCAGGCATCACCTGTCTCTTCATCTGCCGGTGCAGCCTCCAGAATTTTCCCAATGTCACATCCCCACCGACTTCATTGATAAACTGTTCCCACTTAATCCTCTTTGCCTCTGCTGCCTGGAGTTTGAAATCCTGCACCTTTACTTTTTTATACCTTTCAGCCTCTTCCAATTCTGTGTCAACTGAATTGGTTGCTCTCCGCACCCTCTGCCAATTCCTTATGGCCACCCTCTTTTCCCTCCATGAATTCTCGACCTCTGGTGTCCACCATGGTGGTTGAGTAAGATTCTTCTTGTTGGTTTAGATCTTCCCTGTGATCTTAGGCGCCCCAAGAGCGAAGAGTGGTCGCGATCATAACTGAATGCCCTGCGAGCTCTTATAGCCCTAACTGTGCTGGACTTAGGTATCAGCACAGAACAGGGGAGGTGGTCACTTCCATGGTCTCCAAGGACGCTCCATTTTATATCTGATGCCGCCTCTTGGGATACAAGCGCCAGGTCGATGGCCGTGTCAGGGTCCCCCGGTCTCATTGCTAGCCTAGTGGGTGTACCGTCATTTAGACAGACAACATCCATCTCAAGCAAGGCCTCAGCAAGAGCAGTACCCTGTCTGTTCTCTCCCGACCTGTCCCATTCCTTGGCGCGGGCGTTGAAGTCACCACATATCAGATACCTGGTATCTGGAGTGTCCACTGAACCTTTCAACCAGTCCCAACTCTCTCTGCTTATGCAAGATTCCCCACTTACATATACATTTATCAGGTTCCAGCTGTATCGGCCGATTTGTATCCGCATTCCCTGCACCTCTTTACTCTCCTGACCCCACCCACTCATATCCAGTATTGAATGCTGTAAACCGTCCTTGACCACCAGAGCCTGCCCATGTCTTCCCTGCCCAGTTGGGTTGATGTAACATGTGTAGCCAGGGCACTTAAAAGAGTTCGTATTCAGTTCTTGTAACATCAGGACATCGAAATCGTAGACCAGTTTCTCCAGTATTGGTCCTCGTTGCTTTGCACTGCGGCAATTCCAATACCCAACCCGTACATTTTTGAGTCCCAAACGATCCGTTTTCCTTCTACTCCCTTCTGGCTCCAGCCCTCTTCTTCCTTTTCCTTCTCCCCTCTCCCCTACCTCTTCTTCTCCGCTTCATTCTCTCCCCGCTGGCTGTTGTCAAAGGTATCGAGCACAAAGCACGTACTCCGTTGCTTCGGCGATAATTCTTTGTATTATTCATAGTTGGTTAGATATGACGGCAGGATATAATCGGTCGCCCTAGTAGAGCCTGCCTGCTAGGGAAGGGGCAGGGGATGTCCCTTAGGAGTCCATACGCCTGGCGCCGCCCCGCCCGCATACCAGACGTTCCACGTTCACGACCAGCTCACCCGTGGCCATTCAGTCCTCGGCACGTAGGTCCACCTTAAACTTAGGGGTTTATAATCGGAGTTTTCCATCTCCTAGATTGGCCGCTGTAATAGCTAACGGGCCCAATCTACCCGGGGGCAAGAGGTTCCAGCGCCTCTTTCCTAATAGCGATAGGGTTGGGATTCATATTCATTTTCACATGAAATATGTTTCTCATGTTTACAGACAGAAATCTCAGATGGGCACCTGACAAACACTCTGATTGACAGAAGGGACGGGTAGATAGATATACGGACAAGTCACTAATCTCAGTAAAATGTTATCGCAAGTAAACGTTGCTGGAACGTTCTCATAAAATATACAAGGAACTGTTGACACTTGAAGTTCCAGTAGGAATTCCAAGATTAGTGTGTCTGTTTTGTCAACATAAGAGATGTACATCAATTCTGTCGTGACACAGTTATGTTATCTCTGCTTGTGTGGACAGTGTCAGATCTCATTCTGAAGCTTCAGACGTTGGCAACAAACAGAGCTGGTACTATGTCTTTGAGATGAGATCGTATTTGGCCAATTATCCGGGTGTTTATGTGTGATGGACTGTGTCTTGAATGTGCTTATAAGTCTCCCCCTTCTTCATCGCCAATGAATGCTGGCTAATTTGTCGGATGTGGTGTCACCGGCTTCCTCTCCCAGTTTAGCAAAATCATCCATGTCGTGGGTTGTGACCACGGAGCGCCCAAACTGAAAATGAGGGCACAGATAAAGGAGAATGACCACTCGCACCAGTGGGCCCACGTATAGAAGTAGTCTGACAAATAACACCGCGATTTTGCTTTTGACCACAAACATAGCAGGTAATGTCAGCAGTGCGCACAGAGTGGTAATAATGGCGTAAATGATGACCTTGTTAAGATCTTCCAAAGCACGTCAAGTGATCTTTGAGCCTTCTTGTGTCTATACCTTTTTTACCCCAAACAACTGGACGATGCTGGTGGTATCTAAGTGCAATATCAAACCGGTCAATGCCACGACCATGAAATATCCGGCATACTGGTACTGGATGTTGAACCACGGGCCAACCCATGTCTCCATGTAAACGTATCTTTGTCTATCTGTAGCAGGAAGGGAGCAGAGACATATCGTCAGGCTGAGATAGAGACTACCAGCGCCGACATGTGCTTTGTGTCGTGAGAACCCTCGTTCCTGTACACATCTTGCAACGCCATAGCAATTATATAGCAGATGAGCAATGTCAGCGTGCTGGGGAGTGCAGACAGGACATATATAGGACAGTAGAGAGGTTGAAGATAGAACAATAGAGATGTCATAGACGGGACAACAGAGATGTCATAGACAGGACATAGACGGGACAACAAGGTCCAGCTATAAACAGACACGAGGTTATAAACAGGACACAGGGACATAGACGGGACTATGTCCTTGACCGACAGTACAACTCTGCACTTAAGGACCTGAGACAAACCAGACCTAACAGCTAGTACGGCAAGACAACTGATACAGCACGATTATCACAGGGGACACACGGTCAAGCGTCACATGACTATCAGACCTAGACCTGATGGCTCAGACTGGAACTGACCGTGATAGAGGGAAGACGTGTGCGATAGGGAGGGAGAGTGTATGAAATGCCAGTGTGAAAGCTAGCCTTGCTTAAAAAGTCGCTTAAAAGTCGACAGGGTCGACTTCATTGCACCGGGTTTTATCGCATATGGCTCGGTCTCTTTCCGCAGCGCACAAGCGTCGCACAAAGCACGAACTCCGTGGCTCTAACGACGACCCACGGAGTCTCCGAAAAATTTAACTCGTGAACCGAAGGACGCGGCCCGGAATCGAACCCACAACCTTCGGAGCCCGAGTCAAACGGCTTGACCACTTCGCCACGAAGCCTCCCAAAAATCCCAAAAAATATTCCCAAAGCTACCCTTGCTGAGTGAATATAGCAGCGAGTTATTAAGTGCGAGGAATGAGAATGAACGCACAGATGACTGCTACGGCTGACTGTGATTTGCCATTATTGTAGATATAATATTGTGATACCATTTAGCTTAATGTGATAAGATGTATTCATGTCACGATGCTACCTTATTTTTTGCCTGAATAAATAAGGTTATCCTACAAGCGAGGGTTGATATTTCACTGAGTGCATGTAGAAAGACTCACTGTCATAATTAAGATGACGAGCTAAGGTTAACTGTATTTATGAGACGTTGACACCATGTGGCCAAGCCATCCAGCTGAGAATAAATAGTTAAACGAAGATAAGCGCAGTTTTTTGCTGCAGAAGTAGTACATAGGTAGCAACGTAATAAAGTAGTTAATAGTTAGTAGAAGTTATTACAGTGAGTTATATCGTGTATCGATGGAGGAATATGGCATTATATTATTTAAAGAATTTATGTTATTATAATTAACTTTGTTTATATTATGTTGTTAATAACTTAACGTAGAAAAATCCTGGGTATGTAAGTATAAACCCAAGGATGAATTTTACTAATCCTTGTTAGTGAATCTTGCATGATAATCATTGACATTTTTGTTTATAGTACTAATATTGTTTGATATAAAGAAGCAAGTATTTATTTGATGATTGGAATCAAACTAATAATTATTTGTCACATTTGAAAGTTTTTGGTTCATATTTTCCATTGAACATTTTATTTTCTGAACTTGTTAAATGCGCGCATGGTTCTGGTTCAATTGCCATCGTAATTACTTGCATATGGTGAAATCAATTGCTATTATAACATTGCCATTTTTTAATCACGTGTAATTGCAGCTATAAGTAGCAAGGGTACATAGAGAACCGGACACAATGTGAGGGTGCAATGCCGTGTGCCGGAATAGAAATAACTCCCCTAAACGGATAGACCAGTACACTAGAATTGTACCAAGATAGGAGATAAATCTCTAGCTAGACGCATATGTAGGTGCACTAGGGACTAACCAAGGTGATTAGACTTTGAGCTGATGCGCTAAGGCAGTCTATATGATACCTAGATGTGACAGTCAGAGAGCTAATGATGATATTATATGTACTAAGCCAGTAATCAGATAGAAACATCACTTTACAAAAAATTGTGGAACATATTTATAAACTAGCAGACGAAATTGCATCCATAAATATAAATGGATACTATGATGGAGCTGTCGACTGATTAGGATATAGGTTTAACTAGTCTCAATTACTTGATAGTTTTATTATATAGTAGGCATAGATATTAATTTTTTGCACCTGTTGCTTGCATGATTTCATTCTATGTTCAAAACAATTACAATTCTAATCAATTATTGTTATTTACTAACACAATAAGTTGATTTATTCTGTGGTACATTAAATATATTTGATTGAATGATATAGATTATAAAGATTAAGAATAAGTTAAATATATTTGATTGAATGATATAGATTATAAAGATTAAGAATAAGTTAAATATATTTGATTGAATGATATAGATTATAAAGATTAAGAATAAGTTAAATATATTTGATTGAATGATATAGATTATAAAGATTAAGAATAAGTTAAATACATTTTAGTGAATACAGACTCGTAGAGTGGGCAAAAGAGCAGGAAATGATTGTAGGAAACACCTGGTTCAAGCAAATCCCTAGAAGATTATGGACGTGGAGGAGTCCTGATAGCAGGATTAGAAACCAGACTGACTACAATTTGATTAGCAGAAGGTTTAGAAACGCATTAACAATAGCAAAAACAGTTCCCAGTGCTGATTGTTATAGTGACCACAGATTACTCACAGGAACATTGAGGATAAAGTTGAAGACAGTCAAGTATATAACAGGAAACACTAAATATGATTTGTGTACATGGAGTAATGACAAGGAAATACATAACAAATTCAACATAGAAGTACAGAACAGATTTGAAATTTTGTCCGATCTAGAGATCCTTTTCCAGGATGTGGATGATCAATGGGAAACGTTGAAGAATTCAATCAATGTGGCTGCAGAAACAACTATTCCAAAATTAAAGAAGGTGGGTCGTAAGAAATGGATGACTGCAGAAATTTTACAACTCATGGAAACAAGAAGCCTCAACAAAAATAATTCTGTCAAACATGAAGAAATTCACAGACAAATCAGAACATTATGTAAGGAGGCAAAAGAAAATGGCTTGAGGAAAAGTGCTCAGAAATTGAAAGCCAACACAACAGTCAAAATACCAAATTAGTGCACAAAATAATTCAGGAACTTACTAATAAAAGAACAAGTACATCAACAGGCTGTCTAAAAACTGAAGATGGCAAAATCATAATAGAAAAAGACCAGATTCTACAGGTATGGACAGATTATGTGAAACAACTTTATGATGATAACAGAGACGAACAGTATGATATTAGATTTAATAATGAAGGACCGCCAATTTTGGAGATGGAGGTTCGAAATGTTCTTAAGCATATGAAAGCTGGCAAGGCCCCCGGTGCAGATAACATCACAACAGAAATGATTAAAGCTTTAGAAGAATTTGGACTAGAGCAAGTCACCAGACTGCTGAACACATTATATGATACTGGAGATATACCTCCAGAATTATGTAACTCTATATTTATTGCAATCCCAAAGAAATCAGGAACCTTGGAATGTGATCAACACAGAACAATTAGTATAATGAGTCACATCACAAAGATTTTGCTAAGAATTATCATGCAAAGAATGAGGAAGAAGATACAACATGAAATAGGGGAAGAACAATGCGGGTTTGTAGAAGGGAAGGGAACAGTAAATGCTGTGTATCTGCTGCGAACAGTTATTGAACGTGCTATAGAAGTAAACAAGGATATACATCTTTGCTTTATCGACTATACAAAGGCTTTTGATAGCGTTAGACATGTTAGAATGGTGGATATGCTTGCAGATTTACAAATTGATGGGAAAGACATTAGACTTATAAAAAAACATATATTGGAAACAACAAATATAAATGGAATCAGCATTGGAGGACGAAACATCAATAACATTAGATATGCTGATGATACAGTATTGATTGCAGACAATCCGCAGGACCTGCAACAATTAGTAGATGCGGTTGTTGTACACAGTGAGCAGCTGGGGTTAGAATTAAATTGTAAAAAGACTCAGGTTATGGTCGTCAGTAGGAAGGAAGAAGTGCCTCAAAGTAATATACAAGTAAATGGAAATATTCTTCAACAAGTGAATCGGTACAATTATCTTGGAACAGTTATAACATCTGATGGGAGAACCCTTGAAGAGATTAGAACAAGAATCGCCATGGCGAAAGTAGCCTTTAGCAAGATGAAAAACATTCTGACCAATAAAAAGATGTCAATTGAAACGAGAAAAAGAGTGTTGAGGGGATACATAGAGCCTGTTCTTTTGTATGGATGTGAAACTTGAACAATGAACAGTCAAGCTGAAAGGCATCTGATGGCTGCAGAAATGTGGTTTCTGAGGAGAATGCAAAGAATACCATGGACAGACAGAAAAACCAATGACCAAGTACTACAGGAGACAAATGAACAACGTAAACTGATTAGAGAAATTAGACGTAGACAGTCAAAATTTTTTGGACATGTTATGAGAAGAAATGGATTGGAGAACTTAGTGACAACTGGCAAGATCGAAGGGAACAGACCAAGATGAAGACCGAGAGGAAAATACCTGGATGGCTTGGCCACGTGGCATGGACGAGACAGGAACACTGAGCTGATCCACGACACTGGTGATCGAGTGAAATGGCGAGTCATGACCGCCCACTCTTTTCGGCATGGCACATGATTGATTGATTGATTGATTGAGTGAATCATATATTATATAGATGTATAATATGTTATTTATTATTGTATTAATTGATTAGTTTATTATTAGATTATTATATAGATAAAAAAATAGAAATATAAATAGATTGAATAAATAATAGTCAGAAAATATAACTCAAAAATAATGCTAACATGTTGTGTGGTAATGAAGATACAATGAAAGCTACTATATTTTGAGTTTAATTATTTTGTCCAAGCTGAGGGAAGCAGACATTGACATGAAATTGTCTCAAACTTAGTAACTGCAATTATATTCATTGACTACAAGTTTAATCTACAACGAAAGCGTTCAAGAGGAGAGGTATCGCATACCAGACTATTCCCATATCGATAGCTTGCAGTGACAACGTATTGAGCAGGGTCCAGTCATGGTCGGTGGGAGAAGTTTAAAACTGCTATGGATGACCATCTAAATTCTTGGAGACCTGGGACGAGTCATTTTTACAAATAGTCTTTGAGTTTTGACAGATGAAGTTGAGCGGTGGTCAGATTTTTATGGGTGTGTGGAATTGGTACTTGAGTTTACAAAGTCTAGTTAAAGGATTGATGTATTATGTAGTTATAATGAATTTGACTTATTTAAAGATCGAGTCAATAGCTGTATGACATCACACTGATGTTGGACAACATGATGTCTTCATCCGACAGGACTTAGCGCTGGAGTTAACAGCCAGCGAACACAAGCAAGCAAGCAAGCAAGCAATAGCTGTATAGAATATTTAAGGTGATTTTGAATAAAATTTGGTGAAGTTCAAGATAACGTATAGAACATAGGACAAAATTGGTCTTTGCCCAATTATTTATCAGGCCCACACAGTATAATGCCATGGATCAGTTTATACAAACCTGGATCATGACATGAGTGTGTAACAAACGCGGTCTACACGAGGAGACCGTGTGAAGTGACCTCACACGGCATTGGTCACAAAAGCGTGAAAAGAGCTCCGGATCTTTTGTGAGAGGACAAAACGCCACCTTCAGGCAGTCAGACGATAGCCAAGGTCAATGTCGGATCTGGTTCTGAGTCCAGTAGAACGGCCATATATTGTGCCTCTACTTTTGTAGTCTCTAAATATTGTGTTTAAGTAAAATGTGGTGTAAGTGCTAATGTAAGTTGAACAGTATTTGGAGACAAAAAGAAGTATAAAACCGTACTTATAGTTAGTTATTCCGGACATGTTGAGTTTGTTCTAAATTACTAGTTGTGAATAGTGTAGTGAAGGAACTTAAACTTAATTCAAGACAAGGAGAGAATTAATCACAATGAGAAGACCTCAGCACCGCCAGTCAGAAAGCGGTGAGTCCAGAAATGATGCACAGAAACGGGAACAGTCAGAAAGATAAATTGACGGTTGGCGCGACGTCGAGTTTTCTCCAGTGACTTGTAGCGCTGTAGCGTGATCATCTGTGTCAACCCAGATATGGTCTGTTCCTGAGTGTCTGCCAGTGACAGTCAAAAAACACGCATATCACCCATAGGCGATAGTATTATGAACAATGAATCTAACTCACCTTTAACGAGCCAATAAATTCACTTGTATTGTGAACTGCGTGTTCAAAAATGGATACCGGCCGGTTGCTTAACTAGCTGGTTTTGACTTATGCAGTAATGTATCGTTTTCTAGTGACTTCCGCTTCCATATACGATGAACTGTAGTTTTAGTGGCGGTCTGTTGTGTTGGCATTCTGGCAGTGGCCATTGGTATGTATGCCTGTGCGTGCTGTTAGTTTGTCAGGACTCCTGTCTATTCTATTTTTCAAATGGGACGGTGGGAAGCATTTTGTGTGATATTCACTGGTACCAGAACAGAGCATTATGGGGTGACAATTTGCCGAGAAGTTGGAACCGCGACTAATGACTAACTAAAGAATCATTTCATCACCATAAAGTGCCGTGCCGACTGGCGTAGGCGTTCATGACGCTCCATATCTCATTTAATGTATATTTTTAAAAAAAAGGAACAGAAAAAGTTGCAGTGACTTTACTATATTAGGCTTGCAAATTACAATACATTCATCACAATTAACAACACTGAAAGCAACAACAACAACAACAAACAAACAAACACCTTTTTATTTGTATGTCCTTAAAAAATTTATTGACTAATAGTGACTAATCCTATTTTAAAACAGCGCAATTTAGTTAGTTAATTACTCGCGGTTCCAAATTCACGGCAACGGGTTGTCCCCATATTGCTCTGTTCCTGTGCCAGTGAATATCACAAAATGCTCCTCACTGCCCCATGTGAACAATGGAATAGACAGGAGTGTCGGCAAGCCAACAGCCCGCACAGGTACACTGTGCGTAATGCCGCCGCCAGAATGCCAACACAAAAGTCCTCCACGAAAAATACAGTTCATCGTCGATGAAAACGGCAGTCACCAGAAAGACTTCATTGACCGGGTTTTATCCCATATGGCTTCGGTCTCTTTCTGCAGGGCGACCCACCGAAAGCGCCGCACAAAGCACGAACTTCCGTAGCTACAGCGACGACTCCCAGGAGTCTCCTGAAAAATTGCACTCATGAACCAAAAAGGCAAGCCAGTCAATCCAGCTACAGCCGGCCGTCATCGTTCCGAACATGCAGTTCACGCGAAAAACAATAGCGAACAGATGCAAAAGCATTCCACGCGAAATTCACAGCTCACAGTGTCGCGCCACGCACTCACTCAGTAGCAGGGCGACGGAACCATAGCCTCCTTAGTCGCCTCTTACGACGTGCATGGTAGGAAACAGTGTTACTATTCTTTGCTCCCCCGTATGGGCCCCGGCAATACACGGGGTGCAATTGTTTTTAAATTGCGTAAATTGACACGTCAGAAACTATGCTTCCAACAATGCGGATTCACAATGTTGCCAAAAGGTTTGTCAACTCTTTATCGAGAATATATGAAATCTTAACCTGTCGTTGTGACAGATTGTTAGTCAGTTGCATATTCTTTACAGGACGTCGCAGTTAACACAAACATATTTTTTTTTTTTTTTTTTTTGCTGTTGTGATCCCTTGGAAGTTTACGTTCACTAGTTTGCCATTCTATTCTGAACGACCGGCACCCATACCATTTTCGTAAAAAACAAACGCAAGGCGGTCTGCTGCTATATCGCCCGCAGCTGTGTTTCTAACGCGTACTGTGTGATTACGTCCGTGACCGCTTCGCCACAGAGACGGCTGGTTGTGTCAGTGCACATGGGATGTTCGTTCTTATTTAAAGGTGATTATTGTCCAAAAGCGGTTCCCTTTATCAAGACAAGACTTTACTCACGCAGGATGTTAATTGGAGGGTGGTTGTGGCCTTTTACGAGGCCAGTCAAAAATAATTAATATCTAAGCATTTCAACAAACGTGTCCATTAAAGAATAAAACAGTAAATGTAATATCAAGGAAAAATAGAAAGATGGGTTCAAATATTTTCTTACACGTAAACTAAGGCCATAGATTTTACACAATCCTCGAAAATGACTTAAAATTATTATCTCATCTTTTATGCTGCATTCAACCTTAGATATTTCTATTAACAATTTTATACAAGATTAAGACAAATATTCAATAACTTAAATTAAATAGCACATTTACGTTGCTTTAAGTACTGTCCCTTGAAATAAGTGTTATGTTGTTATGTCTGCTCGTTAAAAATAGCAAAATTTCAGCAATAAGCGTCAATATGTATGCTGCTTGTGAAATAAGCACTTCAATGACAAGTTATTAAAAATGGCGCCACAAATCGCTAATCAAGCCCCAATATTCATCACTGGAAATACTCATTCATGAAAGAATCAGGATATAGATGAGAGAATCGGCTTCATTGTTCCGGGGTTTTAACTTCACCATGCCCGAATCATCTCTCCACAGACAACAATAAACTGTCAATGAGCATTGGACACAAACACGAACTCCGGAAAGCCTCCCGTGAATTACCCCTCGGGTGGGGTCGCTGGAAGATGGCTGCACTCGTAGGTCGCAATGATAGAAGTTCGACAATTACCCTTGATACTCAGGGCGCGGGCGACAGCTTTTAACCTTCTTCTCTCTGCTCTGTCTCTGTCTGTCTCTCTCTCTCTCTCTCCTCATCGTCCTCTCTCTCTCTCTCTCTCTCACCACAGCACCACACACACACACACACACAACACAACTTAAGTTGCTATTATTTTTCGGACATCGCAGTTAGACCCATCATTATTGGCAGTTAACGTTCAGTAGTTTGCCATTGCTTTCTGAACGACCAGTTCTCATACCATTGTAAGAAACCAACCAACACAAGGCGGTCTACTTCCAAATCGCCCGCTGCTGAGGTTTGAACGCAGTATGCGGGATTACGAATTGCGTTCTTTACCCCATAGCCACAGCACCGTGTTTAACCTTTAACCTTTTTATTAATAGATTGTTGTTGTTTCGTCATCGGTCCAACCGCGTCTACGCTCCCAGTTCTTCACCCAATGGCTGTGGTACACGCAAATGTTCATCACCTGTTGCTGTTTCAGATAGCCTTTTTCTTTTATCTGGATTTAATGAAGTCGCATTTTGTGCACATCTGTGACATGTACACTGTAAGCGGTGATGTTTCACAGTCTTGTAAATATATGTATAAACACGCCGGGAGCCTAGGTGGCGTGTGGCTGGACACTCGCCCCTTGGTCATGGGTTCGATCCGCAGCCGTACAGATTCGTATTTTTAAATTGACGTGGGTTCCCAGGTGTCGTAGTAATCCCTTATTACTTTAGTGTCGTCCCTGGAGTGAGGGGAATCAACACCCACAATTTTATTAACCCAATATTATTGTCCTAGAGAAACCACCAGAATCCGTCCACAAAACTCCTTCAGTCTGTAGACACCTCTTTCTTACTCTCACTCACCCCTGGATCATGCCCCCTCTCATTCTTCCCCAACGCAACATACTCAACAACTCTAGCTTTAACAAATAAATACAACAAATAATTTATTAAAGCAAAGAGTATGTGTGTGAGAAGTGGGTGTATGTAATGTGTAGAATGTGTGTCGAATATTCTAAGATGTATGTAGAATCAGACTAGTGATTCAGGAGTAAAGTCATTCTCATCCTTGTGCTGCGCACACACCAGCACCATGTATTCCGGACAGGCAACCTCACCCAGGTGATGTTTCTCCGGTCACGTGACGACTTTCTCCGTTGTATCTCAAACCATTAGGGTGCTTGGACATCCATGTCGAACACTGTCTACTGCTGTTCTTCAACTTCCTATACTCTGTGAATTTTCTAGGCTATTACTGTTTCTAAATCACAGAATTCTATCACTATTGTTACTGTTACTTGGAAAATCTTAATTGTTCTATTGTCACTGATTATAACAGATTCCCCATCTCACCAACACCATCTAAATGTTCCAGGTATGTATATAGTTATATGCGTGTTCCTGGTATCTGTGTTAACTATAATGTTCTGACTGTTCCGTGATCAAGCTATCACTTAATAAAAACACATATCATTAGCATGTCCTGCTCAGCTGAAGCCAGGTTCCCGCAGACCAACTGGGGTATAAACCCAATTTAAGATGCCTCTCAGAAATCTCTGTCTTCACTTTGTAAGCCATCATTTTCAACAACTGGGTTTCTATCTTCACTTTGTGGAATATCGAAGCACACCCAAATGGAACCTGTAGAATAGAAAACCCTGGTGAGAGAAACTCAATTCTGACCTTCATTAGGTGAGTGTAGGCCGATAGCAGCACTCAGCTCTATAACAGAGAACCGAACTCTGTCATACGGCCAAATAGCTCATCACATTATCTGAGACATGGTAAGACAAGGATAGATTAAAGGAAACTGGTAGAAACCCAGCAGATGCCCTACTGGAAGATCCTACCATTTCACATTCCCTTCATCCCTCCCAACCATCCTCAATCTCTCTAAATATTATCCCACTGCATTGTCCTTAACTTCCTGAGTTAAATGATATATCACACAAGCTAGTTAAAGCCACACAATAGGATACTAGTGCCGACGCTCCTATAATACTTTC
Organism: Cepaea nemoralis; assembly: GCA_014155875.1. NCBI lineage: Eukaryota > Metazoa > Mollusca > Gastropoda > Stylommatophora > Helicidae > Cepaea > Cepaea nemoralis. The sequence continues at coordinate 30,481 of JACEFZ010007815.1, forward strand.
TAGCACCGCATTTATAGAACATTCTATCACCGCACCTATAATACATTATATCACCGCACAGTACTGTACTCTATTCCTAATCATACTCTAAGTTAGATATGATTAATAGAATACCATATGACTATTCCGGTTGCAGATTGAGACTATGCAATCACAGACTGGATCTATGTCCGCCGATAAATATCAACACTTTGACACTATAGTCTCTTTCTATATACAAACACGGAATACTGTGCCGATCCTTAACACTTCATTATTTTTGGTCGGCTAAGCCGAACTTGTTTACCGCAACGAGATTTAAATCGGGGCTTGAGTGACGTCACCAAAAAGTCTAGAACGCTTTCGTTGTAGATTAAACTTGTAGTCAATGAATATAATTGCAGTTACTAAGTTTTGGACAATTTCATGTCAATGACTGCTTCCCTACACTTGGACAAAAGTAAACGGTGGTGTAAGTGCTAATGTAAGTTGAACAGTATTTGGAGACAAAAAGAAGTATACCACCATACTTGTGTTGAGTTATTCCGGACATGTTGAGTCTGTTCTAAATTACTAGTTGTTGTGAATAGTGTAGTGAAAGAACTTAAACTTAATTCAAGACAAGGAGAGAATTAATCACAATGAGAAATCCTCATCACCGCCAGTCAGGAAGGGGTGAGTCCAGAAATGATGCACAGAAACGGGAACAGTCAGAAAGAGACGGTTGGCGCCACGGCGAGTTTTCTCCAGTGACTTGTAGCGCTGTGGCGTGATCATCTGTGTCAACCCAGATATGGTCTGTTCCTGTATGTCTGCCATAACAGTCAAAAACACGCATATCACCCATAGGTGATAGTATAATGAACAATGACTCTAACTCACCTTTAACGAGCCAATAAATTCGCCTATGGCAATTGTATTGTGAACTGCGTGTTCAAAAATGGAGACCGGCCGTTTGCTTAACTAGCTGGTTTTGACTTATGCAGTATTGTATCGTTTTCTAGTTACTGCCGCTTCCATATACGATGAACTGTAGTTTTAGTGGCGGTCTGTTGTGTTGGCATTCTGGCAGCTGCCATTGGTATGTATGCCTGTGCGTGCTGTTAGTTTGTCAGGACTCCTGTCTATTCTATTTTTCACATGGGACGGCGGGGAGCATTTTGTGTGATATTCACTGGTACAGAAAAGCATCATGGGGAAAG